>BPLQ01005819.1:0-20748 GCA_021605075.1 Caerostris darwini
TATATAAACTAATTAAAATTATTTTACTTGCTGTATTTGTGTTAAAAGGAGTAACAAATGCTGATAGGGAATTATATGTACTTTGTTTTATAATGAAATAACATTAATTTTTGTTCAATATATTGCTGCTGATATATTTTTCCTTTGTTGTCAAAAACCGTTAATCTGTGAGGACTTCTTTGTTAACGAGGATAGAATTGAATGCATAAACTTGCTTATTCATATGTATAAGCTTTTTGTTATAAATTCCCATGTCATTTTTATTGCTTATATTTTCTTTTTAAAATTCTATAAGGTATTATTTACATACTTATCCTAAATTTAATCTGCAATAAGTAATTTCAACTTGATGCGACAAAATCTGAATACTGAGATTCCTTTTCATATACAGTCAGTTAACAAAAGCTGAGATGGCTTATAAGAATTCCTTGAAATCATTTGAAATCCCTAATTTTATGAACCTTTGTATTAAAAAAAAATACTTTGGGAAATATTGACAACATACAATATCCTGTTACTTTACATTGATCAGTCAAGAGTGAAAAAAAAATTATTTATTTGAAAAGATGAAATCTGAATTAATATATCTTTAATGTTTATATATTTAACCTTCAATTTACATTAATTTTATTTATTACATTATTAGCATTTGTGCTGATTTATATATAATATTCTCAGGTGAATGTTGTCGACACTGAAAAGACAGCCTTGCATATTGTTTGTGAGCGTGCGTCTGTTCCTTATATCAAATTACTTTTACAAATGAATTCTGACGTAATGCTTCAACAAGTCGAGGAACAGCTAGAAGGTCAGTATTCCTTTTCAGTATATTTATATTATATGTGTGCATTTTAAACTATTGAATGGCTTATTTTTCTTGTATTATGCATAATTATAATTGAAAAGAGCAGTTTAAAATCCCTTTTTAATAAGTTTTAATGTATAATATGTTTAAACTTTTCCCTTTGTATAAGTTTTTTCTCGAATTTAAACTGTAACTAATTTGTTTAAAGCTCGCCAAGGTTATATGTTATATCTAGTCATTTTGATATAAATTGTATAAATAAATACATTAAAATTAACTTAATTTTCTATTTATAAATATCTCCGCCGCTTTTTTAATTTCTTGACTAGCATTTAATTCATTACATAGAATGGTTTTCTTTTGCTGTGTATTGATTTGTTGTTGAAGAGCAATTTTAAATCCCTATTAAAAGAGTTTTGATATATAATATTTCTAAAATTGTGCCTTTGTATAAATCTTTTCTTGGTTTCAAACTGTAACTAATTTGTTTAAAGCTCGCCAAGGTTATATGTTATATCTAGTCATTTTGATATTAATTGTATAAATAAATACTTTAAAATTAACTTAATATATATTTGAAAAATATATTCTAAAAAATTTTCTTTTTTTTTGTATGAAAAAAAACTATTTTTCTAATATTTCAAACTTTTTATAAAATAAATTTTTAATGTTTATTATTTTACAGTGTAATTTGTTTGTTTTACTATTTGTAAATCTTTTATTATCAAACAATTTTAAGTAATATTGTAGTTTTTGTCATTGTTCAAAATACAACCTCGATTAATTACTGTTTCAAGTTAGTTTTATTATACGTGTGTGACTGTCTAAATTTAACTTTTTTTCATATTACAGGGTATGAATCATAAAATTTGAATCATATGAATAAAATAACATCTATCAATAGATAATTTTTCAATTAAAAAATTTGTTAAGCATTTTAGATTATTGATGTAATTAATAGTATTTATGATTTCTTTATTTGTTATGCTATTTTGATTAGAAAGTAATTAAAATTTCAATTAAACATTCTGTTTCTACTGGTTCGGAGAGTAATTTTAATAAACTCAATAATGTATAATGAAGTTTTTATACTTAATTTTATTGGTATGATTATATATATGAATAACATCATTTCTGTTTTCACAGCCAAATGATTTATTATAATTCTTTTTATGCAAAAATTCTAGAAATATATTGTCTCATTTCTATAATTACTATTATCACTCAAATTATACCTATTAAATATTATATTTTTACATTTAATGTATAATTTTTTAGTACTATTATAATCATAATTTTCTTTATCATTTGTACTTACTATAATATGTTAAATAATTTTTAAATTAGTTTTATTCTGTTTGTACATAATTTATTAAAATTTTATACACATCATCATACAATACAGATAACTTTTCTTTAGTACACTTCTCCATTACTAGAATGTATTCCCCGTCATTTGAAATTTGATTCATATAAATAAAATATCTTTCAATAGATAATTTTTCCATTTTAAATATTTTATCGATTTTAAATTATCGTTGTAATTAATAGTATTTATGTTTTCTTTGTTTCTTATGTTATTTTGATTAGAAAGTAATTAAAATTTGAATTAAATCTTCTGTTTTTACTATTTCAGAGAGTAAATTTAACAATTTTTATAAAAAATAATGAAATTTTTATGCTTGAATTTATTTATATGATTATATATATAAATAACATCATTTCTGTAGTCACAGCACAATGATTTATTATAATTCTTTTTATACAAAAATTCTAGAGATGTATTGTCTCATTTGCTATAATTACTGTTATCTCTGAAATTATACGTAATGTTATAAATATTATATTTTTACATTTATTGTCTATTTTTATTAAAATATTTTTTGTATGTTTATGTAGTTTTCAAAGCAGATCTTTCCCTGCATTAAATTAATATATTTTATTTTATTGTTTCACATTTATAAAGTATACATTTACAATTATTATTTTAGTACTATTATAATCATAATTTTCTTCGTCGTTTGAAATTTGAATCATACGAATAAAATACTATCTTTCAATAGATAATTTTTCCATTATAAAAGTTGTTAAGCATTTTAAATTATTGATGTAATTAATAGTATTTGTGATTTCTTTATTTGTTATGCTATTTTGATTAGAAAGTAATTAAAATTTCAATTAAACATTCTGTTTGTACTGGTTCGGAGAATAATTTTAACAAACTCGATGATATATAATGAAGTTTTTATGCTTAATTTTATTGATATGATTATATATATAAATATATGAATAACATTACTTCTGTTGTCACAGCACAATGATTAATTATAATTCTTTTTATGCAAAAATTATATATTTAATGTTTATATATTTAACCTTCAATTTACATTAGTTATTTTATTTATTACATTAATAGCATTTGTGCTGATTTATATATAATATTCTCAGGTAAATGGTGTCGACAATGAAAAGACAGCCTTTTACATTGCTTGTGAATGTGCGTCTGTGCCTTATATCAAATTACTTTTAGAAATGAATTCTGTCGTGAATGCTTCAACAAGTCGAGGAACAGCTTTACATACTGCATGTTTAGAAGGTCAGTATCGTCCTTGATTTTCAGCTTGGAACAATTATAATACTTTTTAGAAAATTTTTATCTTATCATTATATCAAATAATTGCATTGTTGACTTCATTTTCAAAACATTCTTTCTTTATCATTATATTGTCTATATTTTATATTATCTTGTAGCTCACATTTAATTCTATAATTCTTAATCACATACAACACACACTTTTTGAAATAACCGTTCACAACACATATTCTTTAAGAATGTTGACAAATGTTCAACATAGAAAGGTTCAAAGTTTTGATTCACAAACATCAGCATTCACGAACATGTTGTTATCATGTCCAAGGATTTAAAATATTATTGTAAAAGTTAGTTCAAAAATGAAAAGTGTATAATTTTTTTATTATAATTATATTTTTAAAAAATGAAGAGTACATAAATGATGTCAACAATAAAAAGATAAAGATTTTTTTATTTTATTTTTATTCTTTTATCCAATATATTTATCCTATTTTTGATTTGATCAAAATAATAGAATCTATTGGTTCTAATATCTATGTTATATATATGAAATTATTCTTTCAAAATTCAAGGAATCATTATGGAAGGGTATACTTTTTAACAAAGCTGAAATAAAATATAATTAAGAATTACTGATAATTAAAAAAAGTTATTCTTTTCAAAATATCTACTATGTACTTGGTTTTGTAAACATATGTAATACTAATAAATGATTTCATTTCTTTCATGGGCAAGTTTATATAAGTTTCAAAAATAGTGTCAGTTTCCATGTTTTTAAAACAGATTCATTTTATTGTATTTAATATTAAGTATAATGTGAACCAATAAAATAAATAAGAGTAACTTTATATGACTTTGACATGTGTGTCAGTCACTTGAAAATAACAAATGCATTTTAATTGCTTTTATATTTACTTTAACTGTGTAATCTTATATTATTTATCCCACTTGCACAAATCTACTTTTATGCCAAAATTAGTATTTATCAACAGATATTAAGAAATTGAAAAGAAAGAAATGTAATGCAGCTTAGGGAATGCCTCAAAATAAAAATCTTTCCTGAAATTTTAGGATAATTAACATTTTATCTTTTCTGAGTCTTTTATGCTGCAAAACTTAAAATTATGTATCAATTGAAGGCAGTTACAAATGTGAATTACCTTATTAAAAAAGTATATTTTATGAAAAACTTTTTCTTTCCGAACATTTAATTAAATACTTAATGTATTTTTTCAATCCAGAGATGCAATCAATTTATAACAAATTAAGAAACAAAGATATAGTCATTACTTTTATTAACAAAAATCTCATTTACACGATTAATCACAAACACATATTGACCATAGCTTTATGCAGGGCTTACATTTTTGTTACACATAATAAAAACTTAATGCATCTGTCTAAATAGCAGTTTACAATTGCATTATGATTATGCTTGCTGAGAATCATTTAGGTGATTCTTCCAGGGTGATTTTTACAAGTAACTGCCCCGAAATTACTTGTCCTATGTATGAGAGGAGCCACCAGGCAACATAACTATCGATGAGAGATGTTATATACACATTGTGACAACCACCTGAAAGCACTTTTATGTGGCTGAATTTTGCTACCTAATAACTAAAAATAAAATGTATAAATGAAAGAAGAATGAAGTGAAAAAAAGCAAAATTTTGGATTTTAGTATTGTTAAAACTTACTTTTCATTACACACTAGAATTTTTCATATCTTCGTATAGTGTGTTAATTTCATGACCTGATAAAGTATAATTATATTTATAGAACATTCCCTTTACAGACTGAAATATGATATAAGACACGTTTTTAATACTCACTTTGTAAGCATGACTTGCAATTCAAACATACTTCAGATGATTAAATCTTGACTATGCAGCTTGCTGTATTTTATAAACTTGAAAAAACTTTTTTTTATATTCTATACAGTTAGTAATCAATGTAAGTAATACTGAAATCCATTTTTTAGATACATATAATTAAAATGATTAAGAAAATAACTGTGATAATGGAGAGATGTTTTTTATATAAAGATTAAGATTTTAACGTCTGCATTTTTTGGAATATTTGATTAATACAAAAAAAATAATTTTAGATTATATAATTTAATAATAATAAAAAAAAAAGATTATATAATTGTCATACTTTTAGGGATTATATATATATATTACATTTATCTTTAGAAAATTATTCTTTTCATCTATTACTCGCTTGAAAATGGCGAAATTTATAAAATTCGTTTGCATTTACTTCTCCTGGGTAGTTTCCCAAACAAAATGATTTTCTTCAAGGAACAGTAATGTATTTACATGAAAGGTTACTTACAGAGGTACAAAGCGTTCTTCTTTCCAGATGTAATGAAAGAGATGGAATCTATTGCATCTAGCAACACTTGGAAGAAGCTGTGCTTGTTGTCAGGAACGAATCGGCTGTACTTCTTTGTCAAAAGAGTTAATATGGCCAACACCACGATGATTCCGATTAACGCACAGACAACGACTTCGAAGAACATGTTGCAGAATTAAACCAGTGAATATTCTGATGTGGTAAAAGTAATTCAACATGCTTTTATTTCTAACTATTACCCTTTAGAAGTTTTGGACTTATCTTTCTTACTTATTTAAGTAACCATTGTCTTTTGGTATAATCAAGATCATTATTACGTTAATACATCCAGTTATAAATAATTTATTTTAAATTAGTAGTTTTAACGATGTTTTGGCCTTGATAATTCTTCCGTATTTATTTTCCTCGTGTATAGAATTTGGAACTATTTTATAGTTGCAAAAATCATTAAAGTGATATTTTAAATTTCGACATAATCTTTCCCCTTATTATTCGATTTCCATTTAATGTTGGTATGCGATTATCTTGAATTAGATTTTATTTTATTTTCATTTATAAAGACAACTACTGAGTATTTAATTATGTGTTGACGCAATATGAAAAGCATCTGGAAAATACATAAAGGTAATATTCCAATACATTATCAGCGGGATTTATTGGTATTAAATTATTGTTAGTATTTCCTTTTAAGTCGAGAATTGTTGTAAAACTTATTTTTATCTATTCTTTTGGAACATAAAGAGTATTTATTGTTCAATTTAATGAAATTCTCCTTTCCACCCAAGAAGTTTTCTTCTATGTTATCCTTTCAGCAACAATGTTGTGGAATCTAACGATTTTTACAAATCGAACAACAATATCTTAAAATCCTTTTGCAAAAAATGTAAACAAAATAACGTTAATATATAGTAAATAATATATAGTTGCATATCTTCTGACTAATTTTTGTGTAGCAAGTCCGGAGTAAAGTCTAAGTCAAAGATCTAATTTCTATTTAGATCTTTATAAATTTCTTTATAATAATTATAAATTATTTATAAATTACTTACTATCGTAGTTTCTGGATATAATTTGCATAATTTAATGTAGAGTTTCATTTCAGTAAATGTATGCCTCATAACAGCACTTAATAAAAAAGATAGAGAATCATATTAAAAATTATAATTATTGTATATTTTTCTTAAAAAAACGTCTTTCTTGTCACTTCTAATAAGAATAATTGAACCAGACAATTCACAACAATATATTACTGTGCTAAAAAAATTAGAAAATTTTTAATTTTTTTCAAAAACTCTTTATTTAATCTTCCAAATTTATTTCATCGCCTTCAAAGTAATCCCCTCCGGACACAATGCGCTTAAGACAAACTTTTTTTGAAATTCTCAATGTATGCTAAAAAGTTATTGGCCAGGATGGCCTTCAAAACGCGCGCCGTTTTACGTAGAATCTTTTCAATCTACTCAAAACGGTGTCCCCGGAAAAAAGATATTGATAAATGTAAATGTATATCACTAAAATTTGAATGCTCTTTGAAAAAGTCGGTCTTAAAAAAAATCAATGAAAAGCAAGGTGTAAAATCTGGCACTAGAAGCTAGTGCAAATAGGTAACAAAAAAATAAAATATAGCAAACAATAATTTGTAGGAAAATAAAAAGTCACTATAGCGTTAATTTAAGAGAACTCTAAGGGTTTGTAAATTCGAAGCTTACTAGAATTTTATTCTGAGACAAGAATTGAAGAACTATTTTTATGTATAAATTAGAAGCATATAAAAGAACATTGCCCAATCACATAGAAAAACCAGTTTGCATGATGTTTTTTCGCTGAAAATGTTTGGTTCTTGGTTACATTTTCAAATACAATATTTCGGAATCGAACAAAGAAATCATTACTTTTCTAATCACATAACAATATGTTGATATATTATGTCAAAAAATGTATCTAAAATCTATCTCTAGATAATTTAAATCTTTGTGCACTAAATCGGAAAAAAAAAAAAAAAAAAAACGTTATTTTCTTAATTCTTAGAAAAATTGCTTTGCTTCATCAAAAAATATATGTAATCGCGTAAAATTGAAAAAAAAGGGAAAAAATGCTTATTTTATTTTCAATAGAAACCCTGGAAAAACATTGACATTTCTGTTGGAAAACATTAGACTTTTTGTTTATAAATGTGGGGCCCCTTATTTTGTTTTGTACATTTTGCATATTTAATTAATTAATTATATTTATATTTATACACACGCACTCCGTTAATTAACAATACATAAGGTACGCCAAATAGCATTTAAATTATCTTCATTTATATGCTACATTTTTATATTCTTGAGATATTGATTTATTAACATTTTCCATTTTGTTTTTCATGTAATGGACGAGAACTCAGATAAGATCATAACGTTTTTGTTTTAAGGACAGTTAGAAACAGGCATTTACTTTTGTTTGATAATTCTTTCTTCATCACAAATATGATTGGGGTGGCTGTATTGTCAAAGATTTCATGACCATTTTCGTTTGTTTTTCACCTATTAATCGCTTGAAAATGGGTGAAATTTATAAAATTCGTTTGCATTTACTTTTCCTGAGTATCGTAAACAAAATTATTTTCTTCAAGGAATTGTAATGTATTTACATGAAATGTTATTTAGAGACATTCAAGGCGTTCTTCTTTCCAGATACCATATTTGCCTGGTACCAATTATGAAAGAAATTGCATGAATCAATTGCAATAAAAAGCAACAGCAGCATTTGCAGAGGTCACCATAGCATGCTCATTTTTTGTTTATTGATTTTTTTATCAGGTTATGGGTTTGACAGAGAAATCGCTTTACTCAAAACACTCTGTTAATTATGCATATTAGGAGTTCAAGGAAGATTCATGATCATTTTTTTTTCTTTTTCATCTACTACTCGCTTGAAAGTGGGTGAAATTTATAAAATAACATGCCATTTACTTCTCCTTAGTAGTTTTCCAAACAAAATTATTTTCTTCAAGGAATAGTAATGTACTTACGTGAAAGATTACTTACAGAGGTGCAAGGCGTTCTTCTTTCCGGATGTAACGAACAAGATGGAATCCATCGCATCTATGAACACGTGGAAGACGCTGTGCTTGTTGTCAGGAACGAATCGGCTGTAATGCTTTCTCCATAGAGTCAATATGGCCAACACCGCAACGATTCCGATGAACGCACAAACAACGATTTCGAAGATCATGTTGCAGAATTACTCCAGTGAACGTTCTGATGTGGTAAAATAATTCATTATACTTTTATTTCTAGCTTTTCTTATATAATTGATCTTAATTATCCTTCTCCTTAGAGACATTTGCAAGTATTTTCCTTATTTATTTGATCAAGCAAGGTATTTTGATGTTATCAAAAACCTTCAAGTAATTACATTCATAGATTTACAGTAACTATTTTTAAATTGTTAATATCTTTAAGGATGGACGCATAAACAACGATTTCGAAGAACATTTTGCAGAATTACGCAGTGAATGTTCTGATATGGTAGTAGTAAATCAACATGCTTTTTTTTCTAACTATTTTTCTTTAAAACTATTACCATTTAGATGTTATAGGCTTATATTCCTTACCTATTTAACTAACCATTGTCTTTTAGTATAATCAAGATCATTATTACGTTAATACATCAAGTTATAAATAATTTATTTTAAATTAGTAGCTTTAATGTTGTTTTGACCTTGATAATTCTTCCGTATTTATTTTCCTCATGTACAGAATTTGAAACTTTCTTATAGTTGCAAAAATCATTAAAGTAATATTTAAAATTTCGATATAATCCATCCCCATATTATATACATTCACATTCAATACTGGTATGTAATTATCTTGAATTAGATTTAATTTTATTTTCCTTTATGGTGACAACTATTGAGTAATTAATTAATGGTTCAATCAATATGAAAAGCATCTGAAAAATGCATCAAGGAAATATTCCAATACACTATGAGCACGATTTATTACTATTAAATTATTGTTAGTATTTCGTTCTAAGTCAAGAATTTTTGTAAAACCTATTTTTATCATATAAAAAACAACATAACATAAAAAAAGAGTATTGCCCAATTTAATGAAATTCTCCTTTTCATCCTAGAGGTTTTCTTCTGTGTTATCCTTTCAGCAACAATTTTCTGGAATCTAACGAAATTTTTTTTTACAAATCGAAACAATAATATCTTAAAATTCTTTTGTAAAAAATGTAAATGAAATAACGAAAGTTTAACTCATGAGGCAGCTTTGGAATCAAAGACAGTCCTCAGAAAATTGTCAACATGGCCTATCACTAAAAGAAATTCTATGTGGCATAACAGCAGTCTCCGAAACCAAGATAGATCTATAATTTCCTAATGGAGAGCAGATGTTAAAGATTTTACTACCCAGTTTTACTATTATACTCCTCAGTTACCAGTTTTATGTTTAACATAGCATCTCCCATATACATCTTATTGCCAGCTTAAACAAAACAGGAAAAAATTAAACATGAAAGCAGGGGCAGATGGGAGATGATAGACTTCGTGCATTCGAAAAATAAAAATATCTTTTATTCTCCTCTATTAATGTAAATAAATAAAAAAAAAAAAAAAGTACTTCAGAAATTATGTAGCATTTTCTCTTGGCTAGTTTTACCTCTTCAATTACCTATATACCAAAAAGCGTATCTTTCTTCATTACTTCGTTTGCAGTTCGTTGCATATTTTCGGAGCAGGGGTAGATGGGAAATGATAGACTTCGGACATTCTAAAAATAAAAATATTCAAGGTTTATTATCACTTCATTCTGAAAAAAGAGTTGTTGTAAAACTTATTTTTATTTGTACATAAAAAAAGTGATTTATCCAAACACATGGACCGACTTCGTTTCATGGTGTTCATTTCAGAACAAACATGTCGCTTCTGGGTTACATTATCAGAGTCAATGTTTTGAAATCAAACGAAAGAAACATTTTTATAATCAACACAGCATATGTTAACATCATTTGTCAAAAAAATAATAAACCTGAAATAACTAATTTTTGAATTTTACGACACCTTTCGAATCAAAGATTGTGCTCAGAAAATTGCCAATATGACACGTAATTAGAGAATAACAAAAGGATATGTGGTACTGCAACAGTTTTCAAACCAAATTTAGATCTATATTATGCAATTGAATTACGTATGCTAAGGAGTAATTTAGAAGCTAGTGCAAATTGATAACATAAAAATGTTCACGTAGCAAATAATAATTTGTTGGGAGATAAAAATTGATGTTAGCGTTGTTTTAAAAGAATTCTAGAAGTTTGAAATCTCAAGGCCTATTAGCATTTTATTCTAAGAAAATAATTGTAAAGTTTTTTTCATCTACAAATTAGAAGCATAAAAAAAGAATATTGCCCAATCACATAGAAAACCAAGTTGCATGATGTTTTTTTCCGCAAAAATGTTTCGTCTGCGTTACATTTTTAACAACAATATTTCGGAATCCAACCAAAAAAAATCATTATTTTTCTAATCAACACCATAATATGTTAATATATTATGACAAAAAATGTAACTGAGATAACGAAATTTTTAATTTTAAGGCATCATTCGATTTAAAGAGATCTCGAATCAGTTAATTTGTTGGTTGGTTGGGGTTTTATGGCACAAGAGCCAGATTTGGCTATGCTGCGGCAAACAAGGTGGTTAAAAGTAAAAGGTAAGTAGCAATAAAACTAGTTTAAATGCGCAACGCGGTAAAAACATGAAAAACCATGATAAATACACATAAAGAAACGGGAAAGACAGATATATTGAAAAGACAAATGCAGGGTTTAAAAAAGGTATTAGAGTTAATAAGACAAAATTCTGGATTAAAAAATTTATATATAAAACAAATAATTTGCTCCAAGTGAATGTAAAAACGTCATAATGTACATGCCACATGGTTAAAATATCAATTGCAATAAAAATTGAAAAAGGAATCATTCAGAAATCATCTCCATCTCGTTGTATTCTACTATATCGCTAGTATCTGAGCTGTCCTCTGTTGTAGATTCTAGAGACTCTGATGGAGGAGAAGGAGGTTTGGTAAATCGCTTTTTATTTAGTAAGGTTTGTTTGGAATTCTCTTTCTGGGTGTCAATAGTTTTATGTTGTCCTATGAGATTATCTGTTGCGGGTTTTGTAGTTTGAACTACATGTTTTGTTGATGTGGCGAAATGGACTTGCTTTTTGGGTGGAATTTTATAAGAGAATTGACTCAACTGTGGATGAACTGTATTAGAGGAAACTGAATGGGATGTAGATGGAGCAGATATTAAATTGACAGAAGTAGAGGAATCGGTAGAGATGGGTTTTGGAGGAGAGAGTGGTTTAAGCTTTTTAAGTGGTGGGCAAATGATACCCGTGATATTGCTGTCGGTCATTATTGATATGGAACAAGTAGGGCGAACTTTGTTTAGAGGAGACGGGATGTTACTTTTGGTGACTGATGCATAGGAGGTAGAAGACTGTTGTAGTACGATTTTTTTGCTTCCGGATACGATATTTTCTGTGTGGCACGGATTTCCTGGATTTGTTTTTCTTGTTTCCACTGAGGACAGGATTTAGAATTTGAAGGATGGGCAATTAACGCATTTAGGTTCTGCAGTACAGTTTTGGAAAAAATGTCCAGCAGCTGCACAATGCGAACATGTTTGTAGCCCACGGCATGCAGTCTGAGAATGCCCGAATTTTTGGCAGTTAAAGCATCGTAACGGAGAAGGGATATATGGACGAACGCGACAATTTAAGTAACCAGCTTTGACACTTGGTGGTAAAGTGGTGGAGGAAAAAGTTAAAATTAAATGTTTAGTAGGGATATTGTCTTTGTCACGTTTAATAATTATTCGGCGAACACGGGCCTTCCAAAATTTCTAGTTCGGTGCAACAGAGAAGGTCAGATTCGGAAATTACTCCTCGAGTAGAATTTAATGTTTTGTGTGGGGATACTGATATCGGTTGATTTAGAAATGTTTTAGCCAGGAGCAGAGATTTTGATTGTGAGGCACTATCTGTTTCAAGAAGGATATCACCTGAGTTTAACTTTTTTACCGATTTCGGAATGCCCAAAATGCCACGAAGACCTTTTTCGGAGATTTTGAAATGGCGTTGTCTGGTATGGATAGGATAAAGAATCTAGCGGTTTTTGCAATGTTATCTATAGTAAATGAATTAGGCGATTTAAGGCCAACGCCGGAGCACAATTTCTTTGAATTAGATGCCATGAAAAAATGGCAATATTCGGGTCCCATATTGCTCCGCCCACCATGGAGCCCAACAAGGGAAAGCAGATTTCCGCAGTGGCGCTAATCAGGACCTATACGGTCAGAGCCACTCCCAGGAACGACCTCCACCCTTAGCGAGATGCCCAAGAAATGACCGCTTGAATCCATAGCAATACCAGTTTTAAAGGACTGGTAATTGCGAGCCGATTGGTACGCCCGGAGACTGAGATGTACCGCCCGTCTGTCAGAAGCGGAGGCCAAAGGGATGTGTTGCCCCCACGAGAGTCGCAACTCTAGCTGGACTCAATCCCCAGGATCCTCTTTTCCCGAGACACGGGTCGCCACGCACGGCAAACACGTGGGTCAGAACACTGACATCGTTAGTGAAATCATATAGAACAACACAGAACAAATAAGGGAAATAAACGTTATGAGTCAAACTACACATACTGAATACAAATACAATGCAAGAAACGACGTAAATCAAACTAAGAAATGACAAAAAGCAAATAAAGAAAGAACTCTGAAGATGAAAACAAACAAAAAATATACAACGGTAATGAGACATAATGATGCGACATCACAATGTGGTCTGTGATTTGGACAATGAAAAGGGGGGAAAAAAAAAGGAAGACGAAAGGATGAAGGAAAAGATCACTGGGTAACCCTGGGGTTGTGACACCCGTACACATCTAAAGAAGATGCGCTCCTGAGGGGCTCGAATCAGTTAAATTGGATTTAATACAAGACAAGCGTTTAAGTTTTATTTATATGTTCATTATTTTAATGAAAAAAAGTTCATTTATTTAAAAAAAAATGCGAAAAGAAAAAAAAATTAGTTGCCTGGAATCAAATATATTAATTGTTGCGGTCCAAATGCTTGAGAAACGTCCTTTCTTCCACTGGAATTTAAAATACTTAACTTACGCATCATTATGACGTTAGAACCACAAAATACAACTTCGCATGAAATAAATTTTGATACTACTATAGGGTGGCTAATGAAAGTGGAAAAAAAATCCCCGGCTTACAAATTTTCTAGACTTAAGTCTACTAATGATATTAGTTTTCTGGCTTTCTCTCTACTTAAAATCACTGCACGTGTTCAATATAAGTTATTAAAAATACTTTTACCAGTTATTTAATGTGAAAAACGTCAATATATTTTTCTGAAATTTAATTTTAAGAAAAAAGATTGACCATTTTGAAAAATCTATTAAAGCAGAATATTATATTAATTATATGTAAAAAATGCTGGAGACTTTTGCACTTCTACTTTGCATTAAAACTACTCTTTGCAACCCAAGTCAAATTACGTTAACAGTAAAGGTTCTTATGACCTTTGCGCAAAACTTTAAAACAGCACAGTATGATAATATAAAATTTTAGAAAACATATATACAAAATCGCTAATTCAATAGAACGGGCAAATAAATCTTAAGGGCCAAAATTCAGAACATTCAATTTACAATAGAGTTTATTGCAATTGCTAGAATATAACCCAATATGATTTCTTTTCAAACATATACAAACTCACATAATAAACGATTTCTTTTGTACATAGAAAAGAATACGATGAGCAAATTATCTATTTTATTTGCCAACATAATTCAGATGTTGAATTTCTATAAACATTGCAAATAATTTTTATTACTTTGGCATATTTAAAAAAATGAAGTAACCCCGTGCAAACTTTCTTACTTAAAAAGACTTAAGACTACTAATGATATTAGTTTTCTGGCTTTCTCTCCACTTAAAATCATTGTACGTGTACAATGTAGGCTATTAAAAACACTTTTATCAGTTATTTAATGTGAAAAACTAATATAATTCTATGAAATTTAATTTTAAGAAAATAGATTGAACATTAAAAAAAAATCTATTTGAACAGTATATTATATTTATTATACGTAAAAAATATCGGCCATTTTTGCACTTGATTAAACTCAGTTAAATTACGTTAACAGTAAAGTTTGTTATTTCCTTTGCTCAAAACTTTAAAAACAGTACGTTATGAAAATATAAATTTTAAGAAAACATATATATAAATTTGCTGATTCAATAGAACAGGTAAATAAATCTTAAGGGCCAAAATTGTACAGAACATTAAATTTACAATAGAGTTTATTGCAACTGCTAGAATATAGCACAATATGATTTCTTGTCAAACATATACACACTCATATAACAAGCAGTTTTTTTCTTCTTTTCTAAGTAGAAAAGTGGATGATGAGCAAATTATGTATTTTATTTGCCAACATAATTCAGATGTTCAATTTCTATAAACATTACAAATGATTTTTATTACTTTGGCATATTAAAAAATGAAGTAACATCGTGCAATCTTTGACAAAGAATTGTTTTAAAAATCAAAGAATTCGAAAAGTACATCTCACTCATAAAACCCAAAAAGAAGAATTAAGGTTAAAATGTCTAAAAATCAAATTTTCAAATACACTGACGGAAAAAAAAAATCCCAACACCAAGAAAGACTTGTGTTAGATAAACGAAGCGTGTTTATACATCTGAGAGATGAAATCGATTCAATTTTCACGCTTTTCGCATAAGGTTTGTTTTAAATGTGTGCTGTAAAGTTCGTGAGCGTTATTGAGCTTTGAAACTTGACGTGTTGAGTTGATGTTAGCCAAGAATGCCTTTAAGAAGACGAAGAAACCATTATCAACAGCTCACCGATTTTGAACGAGGGCGTATAATAGAGCTACGAGAAGGTGGATTTTCTTTCCGTGATATTACAAAAAGACTTGGCCAGACTGTGTCCACTGTGCTCAAGACCGGGTTCCGGGCGGCAACTGAAAGGGAAGACTGCCGTATTCGGCGTACAGCTGTGACGCATCGTACAGCGTCTGTGGTAGAAATTCAAGCTGCAGTTGGTACCGCAGTGACACAACGGACTGTTAGAAATCTGTTACTTCAAGGATACATCCGAGACAGGCGCCCTTTAACGTGCATTCCGACTCCAAGTCATTGCCATTTACAATATCAGTGGTGTCCCGACTGAGCTCATTGGGGGACGGAGTGGAAATCTGCTGTGTTTACGGATGAAAGCAGGTTCTGCCTTGGTATCTCTGTGATGGCTGTGTGTTGATCAGGAGACCTGCAGCCAGGCTGTCGTCGACGTAGACACACTGGACCTACTCCTGGTGTGGGGAGAAATTCCCAATGACAGCAGGAGCACTCTCGTGCTTATCCCAAACACACTGACTGCAAATTTGTACCTCAGACTGGTAATTCAACCTGTAATGCTGCCATTCATGAACAGCATTCAAGGGGGAGTTTTCCAACAGGATAACGCTCGCCCTCATACCGATGTTGCAACGCAACGTGCTCAACATGTTACCTTGGCCTACGAGATCGCGAAATCTGTCTCAAATTCAGCACGTATGGGACTACAAAACACTGCAACTCCATACTACAAAATGACATTCGGCACCTGTATTCAAAATTCTGGTTGTTACACCGGCTATTAATGTAAGAGCATTTTACATTTGTAATACATTTTCTTGATCTTAAATTAACCTGTGATCTTTAAAATTTAAACAATTAAACAGGTTAATTAGACAAATGCACTGCTCGAATTTCATTACTGTACAATAATTTTTTCTTGGCGTTAAGATTTTTTTTTCCGTCAGAGTAGATAGCTATCGTCAAAATATATGTTTTCTTAGAATAATGTCCCCTTAAAATAAAACTTTTGGTCCGTTTTCTCAATGAATTTTGAGATGTTTTTGTAAATGAGAATTCAGAGAGAAAGTCTTGGCACAAATAGAACATCGGAAGGGGCGTTCTCCGGTATGAGTCCTCAAGTGAACCTTCAGGTTTCCTTCCTGACTAAATGCCTTGCCACACAGAAACGGACAGTCAAAAGGTCGATCTCCAGTGTGAGTTAAGACATGACATTTCATGTGACCAATGTTTCATGTTTCAAGACATGGCTTTTCACATGAGTGGTATATCTTGAACAATATTCGCAAAAAGGACAATGATGTAGCTTCACCTTGTCTTCAAATCTGCTAACAATCCCTACAGAAGAAAGTAAAAAAACAGACTGGATTTATATATAGATAATACATTTTAATATACCAAAAAAAAAAAAAAAAAAAAGTGAGGAATTAATTAAATGCAATAAATAATCCGATTCAGTATTTCATAAAAATATAGCAATATGTACGAGACAAGCGTCTTTGTTTTATTTAAATGTTCGTTATTTTAAGGAACGTATATATATAAAAAAAGACGCTCTTTTTTTATGTAAATAAAAAAAAAGATTGCACAAAGAAAAAAAATTAGTTTCTGGCATCAAACAATTGCTGCGATTTCAAAAGAATGAGAAACGTCCTCACTCATTTAGTAAGTATTAGAAATTAAATGTGCTTGGATAATGAGAAAATATTTTAATCCATGGAATATACGCAGATAATATTTTAATCCATGGAATTAAAACAGGCTGGATTAAAGAAACTGAATTTTTTCTGAAAATAATTACCTTCATACATGAAAAACAGTTCTCATTTTCAAAATAACCAGAAGAACATTGAAGAAAATTAAAATTTCCACTGTTAGCATCAAAAAATTATGAGAAAGTATTTTTATAAAAATGTATATATACGAAAAATTGCAAATAACACATATATGAACATACAAACAGTATTTTGTTATGAATAATATGTAAATTGCAAAACATAAAAGCTATATAAGAAAAGGTTTCACAAAAACTTTTACCAAGAAAATTTTTAACTAAGACAAGAATGTACTGGAAAAAATATCAGATGAAAAAGACACTACACTCATGAATCACCAATTTTCTGATATATCATAGTATTATTAATCATATTCTCAAAATATACACAAAGAAGAAACAAAAAATTTAAAAACATTCTGCAAAACTAATTTTCAAAATGTAAGACAAAGACTTATTAAGGTTAAGCGATGCCAGGGAAGGGAGAAACCCCGTATCTCCCATTTATAAATTAATATTTTCATATTGATCAGAATTTATTAATTTACAAAATTGAAGAGGTAAAATTTGATGAGTACAATTCTCTGTTTAAACAATTATAAAAATTTTGGAACAATTCAGTATCTCATCAGCTGATGTATCTTCACAAATCGCTTATGAAACTGAAAATAAAACAATATGTCTTGTATTAATCTATTGATAAAGATTTTTAAACGTTATAAAATATAAAGTATTTAGTAAATGCAAAAAAACCTTTCATAATAAGTTTTTTACTACAGAAATTCAGATGCATCAAATTGATATCTTTATTTCTTCATTATAACTTGCAAACATAAAATAGGTTTTCTGAGAATAAAAAATTCAATAAAATTCAGTACCAACTCTGCCTCACACGTCAACAGCTAATTTCATCATGTATTTGAGAAATTTGATTCTGAACATTTTTTTTTTTTCCAATGGCAGATTATGAACAGTTACAGAACAACGAAAAATAAAAAAAAGAACAGAGAAAACAACAAAACATGCTGCAACAGAGTTCATTAATCTAACATATCTCTAGCCTCCCAATATCGCTCGGCGAGAAAAGTCTTGCTCAGAGCAGGACAGTGCAGTAGATGTGTGGAGTCCATAGCCTCTCTAGAGCTGCACAGAGTCTGTAAAGAAGTCTGTCTTTGAGTGTGTAAAGAAGTTTACGCAGGCAGTCATGTCCAGTGGTTAGTCGGAAATGAGCGACTGCTCTATGCCTTGGAACATTACATAGATTTGGGATGGCATTCTTCCAGGACTTTTGGGAAACACGGTTATAGAGGTCTTCTTGAGCGCGGACTTTAATTGATCTTTTGAGGCGATTTTTGATAGAGTGGAAGCGTATAGGACGAGATATTTTTTGTGTGATTAAAGCCCCCCTTTTAGCCAGGAAGTCGGTTTTCTCATTGCCTGGAACCCCACAGTGGGCAGGAACCCACTGGAGGACTATAGTTTTTCAAGTGATGCCCGGTTTTCAAGATGATAACAGCAATCCAATATGTCTTGGGTTATTTTGAACATATTTACTTCTATTTAAATTTTGTCCCAATAAAATTATATTATTGTATTACAATTCGTTAATTCCACAATGAGATTTTATCCCCAAATTAAGTATCCTCTTTGAATACTATATCTCGTGTTTCTTTATATATGTATATATATATAAATGTGAAATAGTTTTTGGACTAAAGGCTCCTTCACAGCAAGGTGTAACGTGGTGAGGCGACAATTTTTTTGACCCATTCACACCAAAACGACAGAAATCGCTTTACGATGAGTGGAGTTCCAGTAACTCTACAATCTTTAGTGGCTCGATCCAAGTTACATGACGCATTTGACAGTTTAAAGTAGACCACTTAGAGCGTTGAGGCTAGTGATTGGTCAAAGCTTTATACCTTGGTGTGAAGGAGGCTTAATGGGACAAATTGAGGGGATGTTTCCCAGTATGTTATTATTCATTTATATCTCTTAGCTTCTATAACACACATTCTTTCTTAGTTAGTTACATAAAAACAATATTATTCAGCAATTTTTACTTCAGAATTATGCATATATTAAGTAGAATTATGTAAATCTATGACCACATAAAATACACTAAATTCTAAAATTATGAGGCAGACTCACATGTCAATTCAAATAGTTACCTTAATTCAATGCAAATAGCTACCCTTAATTTTCAATTAATGACTCTGGGAAGGTAAAATTCAAGTTGTATAAATAAAGTTCAAAAGCTTCTAAATAATGCAGCTGTTAAAAGTATAATTTTAAATATAATCACGACATTTTTGAGGGCAAAAAAAAAAATGTAATGATAAGGCTTAAAAAGAGTTTTGTGGTAACAATGATTTTATTTATGTGGTTACAGAAAAAAAAAATATTTAGTTGCATATAGATAATAGACTTCTTATTTAAAATAAACTTGATAACACAAAATAAATATATTTTTTACTTTTTTTTAGAATACATAAAATAAAAATCTCAATGGATTCCATAATAACAAAACTTTTAAAAGAGATCTTGGGAGGAAAATTTATATAATGCAAAAATATGAACTAAAAGAGCATTCTCGATTCGTACAAAACCTTATTTATTTAGAACAAGTTTCACCATATTTATTCCATAAATCATCTGATGAAAAGTAACATCATGCACTATTTCATAAATAATTACTTAAAAAATCTTAGAAATAGAAATGTAAAATTTATTCATAAAACTAACAGTAAGAAAGTTAAATCAGACAAACAGTCTAAGAATCCAAATTTGTAAAGTACATTTAACAACATATTTACAATATTCAGGATAGAATAAATTGCTCTAAAAAATTTGTCCCTTTTCCGTGAATCTTGATATGTCTTTATAAGCGAGATTTCCGAAAAAGTAATTACAAATAGTATATTGAAAGGGATTTGTCAGTATGCGTGCGTTATATGATCAATAAAAAATACTTCTTTTGAAAAACATATGAAAGCTCAATTTCTGTTATCGATTTTCAGATGAATCTTCCTTCTAGTTCTTTTGACTAAATATGCAGCCACATAGGACAGTTATAAGGCAGCTCTCTAGTGTGAGTTAAAACATGCCTTTTCACATCATGAAGACTGAGTAGCAATATTCACAAAGAGGACAGTAATAGATCTTCAAATTGCCTACAAAACTGCAACCAGTATTCACAAGACAACAAATTAGATAGCTTTTATGATTGCAGGATGTTAGAATTTGTTGTAAAAGATTTTTTCA
>BPLQ01005820.1:0-40762 GCA_021605075.1 Caerostris darwini
AATTATTTAGCATTTTTATTCTTTAATAAGATAATTTTAAATTAAAAATAATTTAAATTTAATTATTTAATTAATAAATTTAATTAATTATTAATATTTTAAATTAATAATTTGAAATTAAAGCAGTTTTCCATTTTCACTGGTTATTTAATGCCAAACGATTTTGGAAACTTTTTAAAAAGGAACTGAATAAACGATTAATTATTTAGCATTTTTATTCTTTAATAAGATAATTTTAAATTAAAAATAATTTAAATTTAATTATTTAATTAATAAAATTAATTTATAATTTAATTAATTATTAATATTTTAAATTAATAATTTAAAATTAAAGCAGTTTTCCATTTTCAGTGATTATTTAATGTCAAACGATTGTGGAAATTTTTAGAAAAGAATTGAATAAACGATCAATTATTTAGCATTTTTATTCTTTTAATACGATAATTTTCGATTAAAAGTAATTTAAATACGAAAATTGCGAAGTGGAATGATAAAAGCAGATAAATTAGAATAAAATGAAAGAATTTGATAGTTATGAAGTAATATTTCAAATTGTAATATAATTATTAATTGGCAACTTTTTTTATGATTTGAAATTAATTCCTAAGTAATACACTTTCTATGAACTCATTATTTTAATAATGATTCATTATTTTTTTAGTAATTTTTCCCTGTGACTCTTCTTTTTCCAAAAACGATGTAGTAATGTTATTTTTATTCATTTCAAATATTCTTACGAATGCTCATAGTTGGTTTTTAAAGTATATAGTTTGTTCTTATGACTTTCGTAATCTTGATGTAATATTTTAATATATTCAATCGTTTTTTATTTGATTTTGTTTTATATTTTACTTTAAATCTACACTCAAGAGCCAAAACATTATGACCACCTGTCAATAACGAGTTGGCCCACCTTTGGCGCGCAACACAGCTTCTACCCGCCTTGGCATGAATTAATACCACCACTTAATACCAGTTAAATACCACTTCCACCTGATCACGTGTCTTCCACGTCATCCAGGCGAGTTCATTGCAAAATGTAGGGGTGGTCAAAATGTTTTGGCTCTTGAGTGTATTTTGACGTCAAATTTCCCACTGATGTCAAGGACAGTGCCAACTACTTAAAAAAAAAAAAATTGAAATACCATATGCCTGGGAAATTTAAATTTAAAACTGGTCTTACTTTTTGGACACAGTAGTATGTTCCTACTCACCTTTTTTTTAAAATTTTTTGGTACTTACTTATTAGCGGTATCTTGGCGACAGACTTGGCGGTTTTTAAGTGTCGCCAATCTTTATTATTTGGAATAAAAATATTTTGAAAGCGTTTTGATTTTAAATGAAGTGTTTCATCTATATTTTAATTATTTGGAACAAAAATTTTAAGTGTAGATTGGCGCCAAATCTGTAGCTGCGGTTGGCGCATGTGCTCTTTATTGGCGCAACTGTCGCCAAGGTGCCGTTAATACGTAAGTATAATTTTTTTTCTATATTAATATTAATAAAAATAAAATAAATAAATAAATAAGGCATAGCAATTGAATGGGCATAGACCAAAGGCAATGCTTTCAACAATCAAGGACAGTAAGCATGTGGGTGACTCCGCAACCAAGAGCTTCGTTCATCTTTCAATTGATCTAGTGTTCATTCCAGCCAATGGCATTTTCAATTTAGTTTCACTTTTTAGGTTTCGAATCATTTCCAATTTGAAACCCAATATGCTATCTATTTAGCCTTTTCTATTCGGAAAAAAAAAATATCAATCAAAAACTGCTTTGAAATAACTTCCTCTTTCGCGTCTAATTTATTAGCCTAGTTACGGTTTCTGTTCGTATTTCTTGAGTTTCAGTTCATGTTAGCCGAGTGTTTATTTATGTCTGTCAGATTAGATTACGGATTTCATTTACTAGAAGAGTTGGAGGACTTCTTTCAGTAACGATTTAATTGTCCCTTTGATAACGATTTGGCTTTAATTCTACTTAAACAACATTGCAGCAAGAATTGTAAGTCAGATGTTAAAGATGGGTGCCTTCTGCAAATTGGTATTTTCTTTGATGCTTATATTGACGTTAATATATGCTGCTAATACTGGTAAGTCCAATTTTAGTTTCTCTAACACAGGGGTCTCCAAACTACGGCCCGCGGGCCAAATCCGGCCCGCCAGTATCATCAATCCGGCCTGCGACAGTGAATAGCTTATTGTTGCTGTAATAAGTTGGATAAAAAAACACAAAATGATAATAACTTGGTTTTATTGATTTGCTAGGTAAAGCTTAATGACAAGCATAATACGCAGAAAATTTAACTTAAGCATAACAACTAACAAATAATTGAAATAAATCTCACTAACATTATAAACTAGTGAACATCCCGCGGTTACCCTCGGTAGTTATGTTAGGGTAAAGAGTATCGATGTTTGGAATGTATGTATCCTGAATCAAACATATGATTTTTATCCTGAAAATCCCTCAGGAACGGAGAAGCTAAATTAACGTGAATGAAACCGTGGGGTATCCACTTGTAAAAAAATACTAATGAGATTTATCTAATTGTGATTTTTCACTGACAATAGTTTGTAGTTGTGGATCAATTTTACTTGTACCAATTATTAAAAAAGATTGTAGTAATTGAACCAGCGAATTTAGCAACCGTTTGCTCTCGACGATTAGTCTAGAATTTATAGATAATGGCAGAAAAATTAAACGGTTTTGGCCCTTGGTACTTACTGGAATAAACAGTACGGCTGGAACTAGGGCTGGAAAGTTTGGAGACCCCTGCTCTAACCCATTAGTGTTTTAATTATATATTTAGATATAATGGATATGTTATTAGGACAGGGGTGGCTAACCCAAATGATCTTGCGAGCCACTTTGAAAATACATTATAACTCCGCGGGCCGCATATAAAATTATATAACCCCATATTAAATTTAGACCCACTATAGACAGTTTTTGGAGCAAAAATTGAAACGTAATGACTTACTATTTTTGTGTTAACTATTATTCTTACATGTAAACATTTTTTTTCTTTATAATGCAGATAGCAAACACTTAGACAGCTTGGTCATGGATGCCTTAAGGCAAGCGCTGCACAGACGTTACTCACTTTGCATTACCCAGGGGGCGCGTGTCACTTGAAGATAAGCCACAGACGCGGAGTAACAATGCCCCAGCAACGCTCTACGATCGTATTAGACCAGGACCTACGGTTTAAAGTGGATTTCAAACATCCATGGCACCGCCGGGACTCGAACCCGAAAATGTAAACATAGATAATATAATATTAACGATACTAAACGCACATTTTAAAGAAATATATAACACTAAAAATGAAATATAAAAAAATAAAAATATAAACGATGTTCCAAAATGAGCGCGCATCATGAGTTTGCAGAATATAATTTAATTATTCTGGCAACTCATTACTTGAAACTCATAAATAAATTATAGTTTAAAAACACGCTTTTAGAATTAATACTTTTTAGTTTGATTAACTCTAAAAGCGTGTTTTTTAGTGTTTTTAGTGTAGTGTCTAATATTTAATTACGGTCTCAGTACGGAGGACTGGAACTATAGTTCTTACAATAATTTAATTGCGCGTTACAAAATGCGAATACTTCGTCTGTAGTCAGGCGCGTTATCCGTTGCGCCACTTTCCCACATAGGTTTGAATGCCTTGGGTACTTTCATTCTAAATGGGTTAAATTGCTCTTCATAAGTTAAAATAAAATCATTCATCGTGGCGATCCTTATCATGATGAGATAATAAACTTATCAAAATATTTTAGTGCCGTCTTTCCTTGATAAGTCTACAACGTTTAAATTAAATCCTATCTCTTAAAGTAGGGCAAAATCGAACCTAAAGAGTCAGTTACAAACATACAGGTGAAACTAATAAAATAGTTTTAATAAAACACGCAATATATGTCATATAATCGCAAGAATATTATTTTAATTTAAGTTAATTTTTTCTCATAATTTCGACATTTCATTTATGCATATATGGATGCACACATAAGCTCTTTGAAAGGTTTCAGCTGCCTCTAGACGACATGTTGTTGTAGCTTTAAGATTGGAGACTAGTCATGATTGCCTTGAAGGACATTTATTCAATTCTTACTATTAGCTCACACTCTCCCTATATATATATATATTGCCAAATTTTCAATCGTTCATAAAATACTTTTTATTCATCCACACAAGTTCAAATACATTTTTTTTTAAACTTGTAGTGGATGACACTGGATGTTAATACAATTTTTTCAAATATTAATTCATTCATGAAATTTAATGAATTAATTTTAGTTTTTTTTTAGATTTAAGTTGCATGTATCTACCCATAGATGGCGCCAGATAAACTAAAAAAAAATGAATGAAAATTATTTATAAAGGATTTTCTGCAATATAGTGAAAAAAAAAAATAGGAATTGACTTAAAATTTTTTTTTTTTTATACTACTTGTTCATAAGAAATTCAGGTTGAATTACTTGGCAAGCTCAATCGATGCATTTTTTTCTTTTCATTCAGGATGTAATCACCCTAAGCTTGGAATCCGAGACATTTAAAAACTTTACAAATCACTGCTACAGAAATAGGAATCAAAGGCATTACTGGACTAATAATTCTCTTCACTTCACTTTTTTTTTTCAATAGTGCCTCAATTTTTGAACTGACTCTTTATGCAGTTCTCGCCAGATGTAAGAGAAAAATTTCAACTTAAAAAAGTAGGAATTGACTTTAAATTTTTTTTTTTTTTTTATATATTACTTGTTTAGATTTAACATCTTTTCTTTCCCTAATTGTGTATTATGCGGGAGAGGCACTGTTATAGATGCATCGCACCTTACATATTGCTCAGATATCTGGACATTTATATGACAGATACTGGCAGGCAAAAAAAACCTTCAAGATCTCCGGACTGACTGACTTGTGTTGACTTTTGAAATTTTTTTTGTCGGTTTTGCATTCTGATCTTGCGTGCTTTTTCAATTCCTACTATAAGTTCCCACTCTCCCTATATATATATCTTGTTCAAATTTTCAATCGTTCATAAAATATATTCATTGTTTCATTTTTTTTTGAAATTTTCAATCAGTTCAAATATTAATTCATTCATTAAATTTAATTCATTAATTTTAGTTTTTTTTTTTATTCATCCAGGGCGCCAGATAAACTTAAAAAAATGAATGAAAATTATTTATAAAGTTCAGATGAACATAGAATTTTTGGGGTCTATGCAGGTAACTTGCTAAAAATAAAAACAAGTAATATAAAAACATTTTTTTTAAAGTCAATTCCTACTTTCTTTCACTATATTGCAGAAAATCCTTTATAAATAATTTTCATTCATTTTTTAAAGTTTATCTGGCGCCATCTATTGGTAGATATATGCAACTTAATTATAAAAAAACCCCTAAAATTAATTAATTAAATTTAATTACTGAATTAATATTCGAAAAAACTGTATCAACATTCAAGTGTCATCCACAACAAGTTAAAAAAAATGTATTTGAACTTGAGTGGATGAATAAAAAGTATTTTATGAGTGATTGAAAATTTGTACAAGATATATAGGGAGAGTGTGAGCTAATAGGAGGAATTGAAAAAAGGGTATTAGAAAAGTCAAGGGTATTAGAAAAAAAATCACTACACCTTCTCGAACAATCCGTTTTGCACAAAATAAAATTCACTGAAATATGATAAACTTTCGCAGATATTTATATATTATATGTATTTTGAAAATAACAATTGAAAACTGATCTTACTTTTTGGACACAGTAGTATTTTATAAGCATTTCATATATTTCTGGCCACTTTGTTTTGATAACATATTTTTTACTAACTTTTTCTTTCCTCCACAGCACTGAGCGGCAGCAAATGCCCTACAAACGACTTCTTCAGTTGCAGAAAGCCTAACAATTACTACATGTGCCTTAACAAATCGCGGAAATGCGATGGATATAACGATTGCTATTACGGTGAAGATGAAGTAAATTGCAGTAAGGCACCAATCTATAATATCTTTGTAATCATTTATTATCTTTATATTTATATGAATCTTTCTTCTCTACAGGATACTTAGCAGCTTGGAGAGGCTGCCCCAAATTTCCAAAGATAAATACTAACACTAACAGACAGGCTGCCTATCCCAAAGTTATTCCTCCTAGACAAGTTACCCCAAACATCAGTTTTGCTTCCATGCTTAAAAACAACGTAAATGCAACTGCAGCTGTACCTCCTTCAACTTTTGTAAATCAAAACCAACCAAGTTCACTACCTGGCATTGAAGATCTCAATTTATCCCAAAATGCTATTATATTAATGAAAGAATTCATTTCTCTTTTCACTGATATCAAAAATCATCCAAATTTAATCAATCAAATTAATTCTACCAACAATAAAGCTGACAAGCTACAAATCTTTGCCAACTGTATGTGCTCCAAACCATCTGACAATGCCACGTAGTGACTATATTATTTACAGAACTTGGTAATCGAAACGTTTTCGTTTCCCTTCTCCCAGGCTCTGCTCTTCTATCGTTCACTTGCAACTGACCTTGTACGATTCGCAGATTTCCCCCGTCATTACCAGTTCATCCTCTCTTAACAAACTGCTCTTAAACGTTTTTGTTATTTTTAACTTGTACTCCTTTTTGAATTAGATTAACCTATTGAAAGTACTTTTATTTTTAAGTTCTCTTTCAAACTACGTTCAGTTTGTTTAAAATAATAATTATTAAATACTTTATTGAAAAAAACTTCTCTTCTCCATATATTATTATCTCTATATTAAGTGTTTATTTTTAATGCAATGGGCTTAAAGCTAAAGTAACATCCCTTTCATAAACAAAGAAGGAGTTAAAACGGTTACCCAACAACCAAGGAGCTCCGTCAACCTACAAATCGTCGTCGTCGAATCATTCTTCTTTACCTTTTAATTTCCAAATGTGTATGAAAATTTTTATAACTTTGAACTTAAAAAAAATATAGAATATTAAAATTGTTTCTTGTATATGTAACAGCGAAATGTAAAATTTTGTTTTTACTGTAGTGTTCTTTTTTTTTAAATTTTGGTTTTAGAAAGAAAATTTAATTTTAGATATGGTACATACATTTGCAACAATTTTTATTAATAAACAACAACTTAAAAGTCAGAAATATTCAACATTGGCATTAATAATTATGAATCACGCGCAAAATTTCTAAGTGATAGTGTAATATATTTAAGCACGTTTCAGAATATCTATTGAAATGTTTGCAATTTTGTGATTCTTATGTCCATTTGGACATATGGATACTGCTCTATGTATTGATGTTAGAATAGTTATTAAAGTCGAAATTATGTCATAATGAATTTTTTTTCTAAGGGCAGGCAAATATAATTAAAATACAAAGAGCATAAAGATCAAAACATAAAAAAGAAAAATTCAGCATTTGCCCATAAGTTCTCCCACTTTCCAGGGGCCTGAATGGGCGAGTGGCTAGCACTCTGCTGCTCGGTACCCCAGGTTTCGGGTTCGAGTCCCGGTGGCGCCATGGCGGTTTGTAGTGGTTCGGAATTCACTTTAAATCGTAGGTCCTGGTCTAATAGGATCATAGAGCTTTGCGGGAGCATTGCACCTCCATTGTTGTCCATGGCTTATCTTCAAGCTACACGCACCTCCTGGATAGTGCTAAGGGGAAAAAGGACAGCATCCAAGAGATCCCCTTAAGGCATCCAAGACTGCTTTCTAAGTATTTGCCAGCTGCATTAGAAGAAAAAAAGATGAGTCACCTGCAATTCTTTCATTTCTATTAGCTTCTCTCGTCTTTCTCAGGTTCGAATCCTGGATGGTGCCATGAATCTTTGTGAGTAGTTCGGAATCCACTTGTAAATTGTAGGACCCGGTCTGTTTAGCCTAAAGTGTGCACAAGATGACCGTAGAGCGACAAACCAAGCCAAACCCACTTGCCAGTGTCGTCCGCAGACACCTTCAGCAGATAAGGTTGGACGGAGGAATAGATGCTGAGCATCCATTTCATCCTTGGAATCACAAGAGGGTGATGGGGAAATGCCAATTCTAAATAAGGGCCTGGCAAGACACTCATGTCCCGTAACTAAGCGGAAGGAAGCAACAGCTTCACTTCTGGGACATACTGCAGAAAATCATTCGTGGCCGCCGTTCTGTTTACTGATGGGCTTGGGTACAGTCTAGTCCAGGGATGAGCAAACTCCGGCCCGCCGGAAAGTTCTATCCGTCAGGCGGATAGAATTTTAATTTGCCGGTCCGAGGCAAATTAAAAGAAATATATATTATATATCTTTCTACTTTGATTAAATGTTATTTTTTTTTTCTTCCTTTTTTTCAAAGGACTGATGATCTTTTTACTTTGTCAATTTTTATTCTACAAAACATAAATCGACGGAAATAGCAAGCACAGACAGCTTTCAATCGGTAAAGTGTTTTAAAAGCGGAAGTTCTTTGTTAGTTATAGCTGCAGATTGGCGCCAACAAGCATTATCTCTTTCTCGGGGAGCAGACATGTGGGAATCCAATATGGGGGAATTAGACCTCACATGTGGCAGACTGCGCATTTTAAGCTCCAGCAGCGGCTTTTTCTTTTGGGGCGAGTTCTAATGTTATTCATTGCGTATGGAAAGGTTGCGGACATATAGCATCATTGTGAATAATGGTGTAAATTATTAAGAGTATAGCGTAGCTAGTGCTTGTTTGAGTTATTCGTAAAATATTTCAATCCCAAAATGGCTACTAAAAAACGTAAAGTTGATTCAGAGTGCCGTGCATTTATCTCGTGCACAGCGCCGAGCATTGCCAGAAAAATTTATTTTGACTCGCCAAACTTTTTTTTTTTCTTCGATTTTTGGCCCGCGACCGAAACAGTTTGCCCATCCCTGGTCTAGTCATTCTAGATGTACGCTCATCTAGAGAGAACCAGAAATTAATACTTAATTAATTAATAGACTAAAACAATATTTTTTCAATTCATCTACTATAGCTTATTTTATTGGTAAATGAAACGAGGCGATTATTAATATCATTTGGTAAGATATTTGTTTTGCCGCTATACGGTCATTTTGTGCACACTTCAGGCTGATTAGACCGGGACCTACAGTTTAAAATTCATTCCGAGCCACTGACAAACATCCATGCCACTGTCAGATTTCGAACCTTAAGCATGTGGTACCAAAGGCCAGAGAGCTAGTCAATTGGCCATCAGACCGCATTTGGTAAGAGAAGCAGAAGTTTTATCATTTACTTTGAAAATCTAAATCTGAAATATTTCAATATTTTTTTGTCGTTTCTGGATTTTGAGGAATAATATATTTTTTTAAAATCTCATAGATTAATGAAAAAAATTTGAAATGAAAATGTTTCAAAAGCTTAACAAAAAACAGCCCGATAAGGTTAATTTCAATAAAGTTAATTACCAAGTATTATCTTCGTAAACAAAACTGCTTTACGAATAATGAATATTATCTTCTAAACCAGCTTATTTATGCATGCATAGTAGATTACAGAGTTAATACTGGAAGTTCTTGAGTTTACAACAAAATGTTTTAAATTTGGAATTAAAAAAAAATTTCATTATTCCATATTGAAGTCTGCAATCTATAATCTGTAATCTGTTATAAATTTTATTTGCAGAAGATGACAAGATAAGTTTGAAAGCTTCTTACCTCAGAAAGAAGAAATCCTTGGCAGTAAACTGGACTTATGAATTGAGGAACGATGAGAATCCTACGAGGAAATGGGGTTCTGAGGTGGCCAGAATCGCTGTGGCCCTCTATCTGTCAAACAATACTGTCTTCACTAAAGATACAGCTCTCAGAGACGAAATAGCCTACGAGCTGAGTTTGGATCTCCTCTCTAGACTAGCACTGTGAGTAATGAGTTCAAAAGTGTTAAAAAAATTAAAATCACTCAGAATATAACAACTCAATTGAGTCACTTCTCTAAATATTTTATTCAATATATTAACAAGTCTGAAAATATTTAAAATTAAAACATATTTAGATTTTTAAAACCATACAATTTCATAACCATAGCTTACGAGTTGAGTTTGAATTTTTGTCTAGGCTGGCGCTGTGAATAATGAATTCACAAGGTTAAAAAAATAAAAATCACTCAGAAAATAACTCAATTTAGTCACTTCTCCAAATATTTTATTCAATGTATTAACGATACTTGTTAATATATTGAATAAAATATTTCTGTTTTATATTTAAAATATAATTTTGAATTTTAAATTTAAGGCATTAATTAGTTTATTCGCAAATACCACAGAAATCCATACAATCACATAACCACAGCTTACGTGTTGAGCTTACGAGTTGAGTTTGGATCTTTTGTCTAGACTGGCACTGTGAGTAATGAGTTCAAAAGTGTTGAATGACTTGGAAGTCATTTTTTCCGTCAAAATGTCGAAACAATCCAACACAGTGAACACTACAGTTGGTTTAATGTGTAACTCATGCCCTATTTCGGCACAAAATATCACTGGCAGCCTAATTCACTGTCTTGCCACTTACAGCGCCATTTATTAATACACTTTGAAACTTTTTTAAAGCCGTACCGTTTTTTCCTTCTTCAAGTATCTTCAGTTCAAATTTGAACTCATTGTGACGAGTGGTTCTTTTTTTACAACATTTTGAAAGTGGGACTTTAATTACAATCGTCCTGTATATTAATTTTATTGAAAATTCTTCAATTATAGATGGCGAATTTCCTCTTGCATATAAATTAATTTTATTTACAAAATTTATTATTTAAATTAACAATCTTACGTATAGATTATCTCACATAAATGATGAGGGAGTAAATGTGTAATGTCATTATGTGATATTATATTATAATTAATACTATACATTAATTATGTTAAACAAATACGTAATTTTATTATCCAAATAATTGTTGATAATAGAATAAATGTACTATATTACATAAAGGATAATTTCCCACTAAAACTAGCATGTAACTTACACAACTTACATGAAGTTATAATTGGGGGAATTGCATGACATTATTACGTTATAAATTGTTTTTAATGTATACATATCTTTGTTAATTTAAATAAATAAATAATTTTATTAAGCTATTAATTATTAATATAATTGTAACAACAAAATTAAAAGAAAATTGTATTACGAACAATTTTTTCTTAAAGGAAAAAGATTACAGATGTGTCCAGCACTGAATTAGCCGCTTACATCAATGCATTTCTGGTAACCTGCATAGACCCCAAAAAATTCTATGTTCTGAATTTGGTGAGCGAACTGCGCAGGCGCGTTGATGCCCAAAACTACACGAATCCCTCAGTGCTGTTGGCCCTGTGCAATGCTGGAGAACGAATCACGGAGAGAGACGTTCAGAAACTTTTAAGTTTGTTCTTTAAGGCCCACAGAGAATTCTGGACAGGTAAAATAGTTTTTATTTGAGTAATAATATGATGATTAAGAATAAATCAATTAAGAATACTGCTGTGCCCAAAAAGTAAGACCAATTATTATTTTTTTTTTCAAAAACTCTTTATTTATTTTTCCAAATTTATTTCATAGTCTTCAAAGTAATCCTCTTCGGACACAATGCTCTTATGGCAACTTTTTTTCCAATCCTCATCGCATGCTAAAAAGTCATCTGCAGGGATGGCCTTCAAAGCGCGCGGTGATACTCGCTGAATCTCTTCAATCGACACAAAACAGTGTCCCTGGAGTGGTCTTTTAAGTTTAGGGAAAAGCCAGAAGTCAAACGGTATGAATACGGTGATTGTGGAACGATATGGATTTCATTTTTAGCGAAAAAATCACGAAGAATCAATGATGAGCAACGTGAACTGGCGTATTCAGTGTTTTCGGTATCGATCGAGATTTGAAGCGTTTGAGGCCCAATATGGAATTGCCAGATCCTTTTGAGATTCCAACATCCCCAGCATGGTCTCTAATTGTAAATCGAACGTTTGCAAGCACCATATCTTTAATTTTTTGGACATGAGCTTCATCGGTTGAGATTGATGGTCGACCAGAGCGCTCATCGTCTTCAACGCGTTCTTTGCCTTCTTTGAACTGTTTATACCACTTGTAAACATTTATTTTCGATATAGGAATGCTCACCGAATGCATTCTGCAACATTCTATACGTTTCCGCAAACAAAATTTATTGCAAGTTCTTTGCTCAATTAATTCAGACATTTCAAAAATAGCCGGAACCAGTTTTAGCGTCTCACAAAGCCAAGCGTAACTCAAATACTATTGAATATTTTGACGTCAAATTTCACACAGATATCAAGGACAGTGCTAGCAATCTAACAAAGAAAAAAAAATTAAATTCCATAAGCCCCGGTATTTTTAAATTTAAAATTGGTCTTACTTTTTGGACACAGTGATAACACAATCAATAAGAATTAAGAATAACAAAATCAATAAAGAATTTATAAATTTTGAAAAGAAAAGTTTATGTTAGAAATTTATTAACCAAGTTAATTTATCAACAATTTTACAACATAAGTTCTTATCGATCCTTTCAGGAATACCACATTCTAAAAAATCTGATGACAATTATAAAATTTATTTAGTGTGTGCTATTGTTTTGAATGGTAAATTTGTTATGTATGCCCATTTATTGATATTATTAAAAAAATTACAATAAATTAAAATTGTTGATAAATTGATTTTTAGTTACAATTCATTTTATTCAATTCCTTCTATTAGCTCACACTCTCCTTATATATATCTAGTTCAAATTTATAATCGTTCATAAAACACTTTTTATTCATCCACTCAAGTTCAAATACGTTTTTTTTTTAACTTGTAGTGGATGACACTTGATGTTAATGCAGTTTTTTCAAATACTAATTCATTAATTAAATTTAATTAATTTTAGTTTTTTTTAGATTTAAGTTGCATGTGTCTATCAATAGATGGCGCCAGATAAACTTAAAAAAATGAATGAAAATTTTCTTATAAATGACTTTCTGTAATATAGTGAAAAAAAAAAATAGGAATTGACTTTAATTTTTATATTACTTGTTTATACAGATACTGAAGCTCTTGCAATACTAGCATTGACTTGTGCAGCTAAACAATCTTACGATGTATATGACATGGAAGAAATTTATAAACTTACAAATGAACTCAAAACGAGGCAATATCGGAATGGAACGGTTGAAAATATGAAGACAACTGCTCTAGTGATGCAGGTAAGTTTTTCAAAAAAAGCAATATTGGTGAGAAATTTACTTCTAAAACTGTAAATAAATTTTCTTCTTAATATTAAACAACAGGGATTTGCTTATAAATGTTAAAATTAATTAAAAAAAATGTTTATCTAATTCGTGTCTTTAAAAAATATTTTTATTTAAAATAGATTTAATTGAATATTTTTGATGTATTTTTTATTTTCAAAGTAAAAAGGCGTCATTTTTTGGGGATGCTCTGAGTTGAGCTTGGTTTGTCGCTCTATGGTCATCTTGTGCACACGAGGGTTAAACAGACCGGGACCTACAGTTTAACGTGGATTCCGAACCACTCACAAACATCCATGCCACCGCCACCGCCGTTACAATTCATTTAATTTATTCAGATACTCAAGCTCTATATTAGCATTGACTTGTGCAGCTAAACAATCATACTAATCATATATCTAATATATAAAATTCTCGTGTCACAGTGTTTGTTGCCAAACTCCTCCGAAACGGCTCGACCGATTCTTATGAAAATTTTTGTGCATATTTGGTAGGTCTGCGAATCGGTCGTAATCTATTTTTTAAAAGCGATAAGGGTGGTCCACCCCTAAATATTTTTTAAAATTTCTTTGGCAAAACAATGTAGTGTTAACAATGTAGTCGGTAACAATGGACTTTTTTTTTTTTTTTTTTTTTTTTTTATTCATGACATTACAGCACGTGTGTTTAAAAAAAAAAAATTAAAGTCTTTAATCAGCTTCATTTTTTTTTTTACTTTTATTTAATTCAACACGTGTTGTGAACTCGCGCTAACAACGGCCGTTGCTTTACCTGTATATATTATACGCAACATTTTTGTGGGAATAGTTTTAATTTAAAAGAGAAATATTTACGTGTTAAATAAATATACCTGTTTTATCATTGTTAAAGGTAAAGCAAATAATAAGAGAACAAATACTGTTATATTTACGTGTAGCGTTAAATTATATTTACACGTGTAGCGCGTGTTAATGTCTTATGTCTTAAGTTAATGTTTTGTTAAGTTATATTCTTTGTACGTGTAGCATTAAATTATATTTACACGTGTAGCGTGTGTTAATGTTTAGTTAAGCAAAATTGGCAACTTTATTATTGTTCTATGAAAAATAAAGATGGCTGTTGTTGCGTTTTAATTTAAGAGTGTAATTGTGTTGAAATTTACTTTATTGTGGCTAAACTGGGATTCCATAAAGTAAGTGCTATTTGCAATTCGAAAGCATAAGATTATCGAAAGCATAAACTTTATTTTGAAAGAGAGAGATAACGTAAAATTTTATGATTGTTAGTGACTATATTTATATATTCGCATTGTACCACTACTGACTGATGAACAAAAAAAACCATTTAACGACCGCATTATGCTGGCAGTTTCGGCAGGCCAAGGGGGATTCTTTTTTTTGGATACACCAGGTGGAACTGGCAAAACATTTCTCATTTCGCTACTTCTTGCCGTGATACGATCAAAAATGGCATCGTATTGGCCGTTGCATCATCTGGGATTGCAGCCACTTTATTAGATGGAGGCAGAACAGCTCATTCATCATTTAAGCTGCCACTGAATATTCAAAATAACCCAGATGCAGTGTGCAATATAAAGAAACAATCGTCCATGGACACAGTGCTGAAACAGTGTAAAATTATCATCTGGTATGAATGCACTATGGCACACAAACATTCGCTTGAGGCATTGAACAGAACATTGAAGGATATAAAAAACAACGACAAACTATTTGGCGGCACTCTGTTACTCCTTTCAGGTGATTTCAGGCAAACACTTCCTGTCATTCCACGTTCAACGTACGCTGATGAGATCAACGCTTGCTTAAAATCATCGTCACTGTGGCGTATTTGCTCCAGGGAGTAAAAATCACAATTTTTATTAATTATGTCAAACATATAGCATCTTTTTTGTTCTTTACCTTCTGTTTAATAAATAGACTTTACAAATAAGTCAAATTTGTTTTGCTTCTGTCTCTTTCTTTGCCTGAACTTCATTATCCTTAATTTATGGACGTGAGTGTAAATACAATATTTCTCTACGCATGCTATATCCCTTTATTAATAGAAAATCCCTCTTATCCTTGGATAATAAACTAATCATTTACATGTATTATTTGCGTCCCATTATCACGTATACTAGCCCAGTTTGGGGTTCTGCTGCAAGATACCACATTAACTGCATTAGTAGACTTGAAAATAAAATTCTAAAAATGATGACTGATTCTCCGTGGTATTTTAGAAATGATGACATTCGTCACAGTCTTGTCTTCCCTTCTATTAAAATTTTTATGCTCAAACTTGCTGAAAAATTCTATGCAAATCTTGAACATATTCCGAATGATGAAATTCGTAATCTTCCGAGATACGATTTTACTCTGCCGGAGAATGCTAAACGCCCCAGGGCGGTTCTTTACAATTTACAACAAAGTTCCTAGACGTCTTTTCGTCATCATTTCTAGCAGCGGTTAAACTATCCTCCTGTGAAATCTCTTTTTAATTTGCTATTTTACTGTTTTATATCATTCATTTTCTTCTTAAAATTTTGAATTTTTTGGACATTTTCCTTAACTATTTATTTCCTGTTTTTTGATAACCATGTTTCTCCTAACCATAACCATAACCATGTTCATTGCCATGTACTCATTTTGACCAGATAGGAGTTTAAGGCCCCCTGGGCACAAGGTACTCCATAAACTGTAAAAACTGACTTTTCGGTTGCAGGCCCTGTTTGCAACTCAAAGCGAAGCTGATGAAGAAAACTTTGACGAAGAAAAAGCTCTGAAGCAAATCCTTCACTCTCAAATGCCAGATGGTTCGTTCGGCAGCATCGTTAACACCTATTACGTCCTGCCATTGCTGATTGGCCAAAGTCTGGTGAACATCAGCTCATCCCACTGCAAACCAGCTGTTGTGGACGGTAATTTATTTTGAAATTAAAAAGCTGCAAATCTTTGCCAACTGTATGTGCTCCAAACCATCTAACAATGCCACGTAGTGACTATATTGTTTACGGGACTTGGTAGCCGAAACGTTTTCGTTTCCCCTCCCCCAGGCTCTGCTCTTCTATCGCTCACTTGCAACTGACCTTGTACGATTTGCAGATTTCCCCCGTCATTACCAGTTCATCCTCTCTTAACAAACTGCTCTTAAACGTTTTTGTTATTTTTAACTTGTACTTCTTTTTGAATTAGATTAACCTATTGAAAGTATTTTTATTTTTAAGTTCTCTTTCAAACCACGTTCAGTTTGTAATTCTTCAAAATCCTCTTTTTACTTTAATAATTATAATTTAATAATTGAAATAATAAATACTTTATTGAGGAAAAAAAACTTCTCCATATATTATTATCTCTTTATTAAGTGTTTATTTTTAATGCAATGGGCTTAAAGCTAAAGTAACTTCCCTCTTATATGCAAAGAAGGAGTTAGCGGTTACCCAGCAACCAAGGAGCTCCGTCAACCTACAAATCGTCGTCGTTCGAAATTTAAAAAAAACAACTCTTTTTCAATCTTAAAATTTTTTTTTATCATTTTCATATTTAATACTTTTCCGTGGATTCGAAAATTGATGACGATGTCTTATTCATCATCTTGAGATAGTCAGTTGTTTGGAGGATTAAAATAATTTATTTAATTAATTTATTAGATTTAAAATAGTAATTAATGTAGAATAGCAATATATTTTCTTTCGTTTTGTCTTATTATGTGCATTATATTATTATTGTTTTCTTATCTTGTTACTAAATTATTGCGTCTACATTATTATTGTCATTATTTCTTGTATTTTAATTATGTGCAGTAAGCATTCTCGGATACAAAAGAAAAATTTTCAAATAACTGTACTGGGAATTTTTCAACTCTTTAAAAAAAATCTCGGTAATTAATTGTTCTATGAGAAAGATGGATAAAGAAAAATAAATGAATTATGATTTTAAATTCCCAAATCAACTTTTTCACGAAAAAATAAAAGATACTTTCTTCATAATCTTATATTCATCATTTAATTGGGGAAATTCCTTGAAAAATTATTAGATTGCATGTAATAGTTTTTTTTTGTTCCAATGCAACTGGCAAACACTTAAACAACTTGGTCTTGGATGTCTTAAGGCAAGCGCTGCACAGACGTTACTTACTTTGCATTACCCATGGGGTGCGTGTAACTTGAAGATACAGACGCGGAGTAACAATGCCCCCGCAACGCTCTACGATCCTATTCAGGACCGAGACCTACGGTTTAAAGTGGGTTCCGAACCACTACACACATCCATGGCACCGCCGGGACTCGAACCCGAAACCTGTGGTACCGAGCGCCAGAGCGCTATCCACTCGGCCATTCAGGCCCTGCATGTAATAGTAGAAAACGTAAAAACTAATCCTTAAAAATTCTTAATTTATTTCAATTCTTCCATATCTCTGCCAATAAAAAAACAACTTTACATGTCAGATTTGTTGCCATTTACCAGCACACAAATAGCTGTGATTATTGTGTCATCTGCTTGTGAAATATAAAATTTTTTTATTAAGATGATTTGATTTATTTTGACAGATAAGGATGCCATTAAGGATCTCATGAACCAAGTCGGTGAGAAATGGCGCATCCAAATCTCTCTATGGATTGGCAACAACAGAACTGTGGAAAGGACGTTGGCCCTCAAAGTTCCTGCCAATACCTCCCTCTATCGCGTCATGGAATTGGCTGCTGTAATAGATAACAAATTTAAGTATGCGTGTTTTTTTTACAACTAACATGTATCACCGGGCATACGTCAGCTTTATTTATTATAATACTATTTTTACTATGATAAATTTTGTGAGAGAAAAATACTAACGAATATTAAAAATTGGGATTCAGAAATTCCCCAAGAGAAAGTTCAACCATTAGAAACACTAATATCTCTATGGATTCAGGGATTCAGAAATTCCCCATGAGAAAGTTCAACCATTAGAAAAACCAACATTTCTGTAGATTCAGGAATTCTCCACGAGAAAGTTCAACCTTTAGAAAAACCAATATCTCTATGGATTGGTTTCAATTCAATATTCTGAAACTGCTGACTTAGTCAAACACCAAACTGTTAAGTTTTAACAAGGGATCATGGGATGGCAGAAGGCCTTCTTTTGAACCATTAAGGTGCTAACAGATTGGTCTGGTTGGTCGCTCTACGGTCATCTTGTGCACACGGGGGCTAAACAGACCGGGACCTACAATTTAAAGTGGATTCCGAACCACTAACAAGCATCTATGATACCTCCAGAATTCGAACCTGAAGCCTGTGGTATCAAAGGCGAGAACGCTAGCCAATTGGCCATCAGGCCGCAAGCGCTAATAGAAGGATTTCATCACAACCAATGTGATCCCATTCTATATAAAGAAAAAGTTGTTGTTTATAGTGTGCAAGACGTTCGATTGAGCTAAACAATTATCCAAAATGTTAAATTTCTTTCTTTTTTTTATCACTTAAAATGCAAATAAAAGTATTTTAAATTATCCCGGAACAAAATTCCCTTCTTTAGTGCAGTATTTTTCTTCTGAATTTGCTAACTTAGTCAAACACCAAACTGTTATGTTTTAACAAGGGATCATGGGATGGCAGAAGGCCTTCTTATGAACCATTGAAGTGCTAATAGAAGACGTTCATCACAACTAATGTGTGCCTATTGTATATAAAGCAAAAGTTGGCGTTTATAGTGTGCAAGGCATTCGTGTGAGCTAAAAGGCTATCCAAAATGCTAAATTTCTTTCTTTCTTTTTATTTTTATCACTTAAAATGCAAATAAGAATATTTTAAATTATCCTGGAACAAAATTCCATTATTTTACACAAGTGCAATAAATATTGGTAACATATGGGTGGTATGAATTTCAGGTTCGAATACAGCATGAGAAATGGAAAGCCGTTCATCTACTCCATTTCAGAATTGCAGGATGATCCTGAGAATGGATTGTTCTGGTTCCTGTTCACCTCGAAAGATGAGTTGAAGGAACAGTTGCAGCCCACAACAAAAAGTGAGAAATAATAGGATCTATCTTTGAATTATTCTTTATTTTTATATTGATTAAAACTGGATTAAAGAGAACTTTTTTTTTTTAAATTTTTGTAATCAGTTTCATTAGTTAAATATGTAACATAAAATGTCAGACATTACAATCACTTGAAGGGTTTAAGGTCAATCAAAATTATTGAAGTTTAACTTGAAATTTTGCTTTCACTCATTTTGCTTATAATAGATTTATATTTACTTAATGACAAATGTTTCAGTAACAAAAACTAACTCTTTTTGAAAATTGATTCATGGACCAATGGTAAACAGCTTAACTAGTGTATAGGAGGACTCAGATTCCAATGCATTCAAGGGGATCCTTGCTGTTACAGCTTTCAGAAACGAGGAGATACAGTTTTTAAGCATTACAATGGACAACCAGGCTGGAAGGCAAGTTGCCGGATTTTCTATGATGCGACATGCAAATGTGAAGTAGTTACTGATAGTTATTGATTATTTACTGTGGTAGTTATTGATTTACGCCTAAAGCGTAGCAAACTAAACGCATAAACGTTAAGCTTTAAGACTTTAGCTTCTTCATTTGAGCCAAATTTCTTTTCCCTGGAGCATCTTTTTGATGTCTGCAAAAAGCCAACAGTTGCTGGGGGCCAGATCTGGAGAGTGGGGAAGCAATTCGAAGCATAATTATTTCAATTTAACCATAGTTTTCTTTGACTTGTGACACGGGACATTGTCTTGGTGAATCAGAGCTTTTTTTCGTAATTTGTACACTCAGTCGATTGAAAAATGAGATGCACTATTCGCTATTGATAGTTTTAGCTTTCTCAAGAAAGTCGATGAACAAAATATCATGCGTGTCCCAAAATATGGATGCTATAATTTTGCCTGCAGAGTTTTGAGTTTTTTGTAGCTTTGAACGACTTTCATCGACTGCTGTCCACTGAGCTGACGATCATTTGATTCAGGTATGTAGTGGTGGATCCACGTTTCATCCATTGTCACATACCGACACAAGAAATCCTTTTTATCTCAATGGAACAGTTAAAAACAGCTCTCTGTTTGCTCGCTGAGTTGCTGTTTTCGGTCCGGTGTCAGCAAACGCGGCACTCACTTCGAAAGCAACTTAAGCATGCTCAAACTTTTGTGTAAAATTGTAAACACACTACCTTCTGATATCTTTAAAGAGTCGGCTATCTCACGCAACTTCATTTTAAGGTCTTCCAGAACTATTTTGTGTACTTTTTTACATTTTCAGCAACAATTGACGATTTTGGACGACCAGAAAGTTCAGCATCATCGGTGTTTGTACGACCGTCTTTAAATTCAACATAGCAGTCAATAATAGTTTATTTCTCTGGTGGAGTCTCCATAACGTTTATCAAGCAAAAGTTTGGCTTCAACAATATTTTCCCCATAAAAAAATATTGTTTAATCAACGCATGAAATTCTTTTTTATCCTGTAACCTGTAAACTACTTCTACTACTACTACTACACCACCCCACATCACTGTGCCTAGGGCTGAGTAGCCCCTATGCAGTTTGGGAATGATGTGGGTGAGAAGAACTCTGATTGGGCTCTGTGACGCTCTACGGTCATAATTATCAGAATGTCATGAAATTTTGACATACATTGTTTGAAGGATGCTACTATCCAAAACTCATATGTGTCTGCCAAAAGTGTTGCCATATATGTGTCAGACCGGATACATATTTAGTGATGTGTTAGTTTTAGTTCATAAAACAATCTACAGAGTTTCATTTAAGTAATAATATTGATTTTTATATTACTATTTTAAGGTGTCAGTAAACGACCACGGAAACTTTTACACAATGAAAGATAATTGATAATTAATGGATTGAATCATTAGTTAATACCAAAACAAGATTTGTATTTTACACTGTCGCTTGAATGTCACATTAGATATAAAATTTTGTATACTTTCTAATACTTTGAAATTAATATCTAAAAAACGCATGTATTGTTGAGTTTTGTATCAGTAATCAATTTTCTTCTGTATATTAATCATTATTGTAATTTTTTTTCTAGGTCCAGCTGATATTGTTCCAAGGGACAATCAGCACTTAGTGTTCTGGTACAAGTGTGGCTCCTGGAACCTGTAAACCCTGGAATCATAAAAGTGCACCAATCTAAGAAGATATACAGGACATTCTCAATTCTTAGTATTTTATTCCTAAAAAAGTACAATTGTTATCATATTATATTGCATAGGGATATAAAGTATAGTTTCAAAAATATAGCAAAAAAAAAAAATGTGAAATTGAATCACGAATCGATTGTTAATAAAACATGTTCTTATACGAAAGTGATTTATTTTTGTATGTTTGGCTTACTTAAGTCTGTTTATTATATTCTGTAAATTTCTATATTTAAATAAATAATAAAAATCTAAACTTGAGATGCAATGCATAATTTTTGAATAAAACTAGATCAATTTTTAAAACTTATTAAAATTGGATTAAATATGGAACATTTATTATAAAATCATTTAAATTATTTTATTTCAGGATTTTTTTTCTTTTCATTTTCTTTTCACGAGATAGTTATACAGCTGTCAATAGTGCCCAATCTAGATAGTTGATTGTTGATTCAAGATAGTTCCGATTGGAAAATCAAATCATTATTCAAATAATACTATATAATTACTAAATTTCAGAATTCTATTTTCCCTTTATTGTAATGAAATTTTAAAGACAATTTACATTCTTTATACATACATATTTAAATCAAAATATTGTGTTTTAGTCGGCAGCCAAATTACGTCCTATGTAAAATTTTTTTAATTATTAAAACTGAACGAATTAATTCATTATAGAACATTTACTATAAAATCTTTCTATGTTTCCTTAATTATATTTTCCTCTATGTGTAAATCTCGCCTGGCTTGGAATTTTCCCACGAGATAATTATACAGCTGTCAATAGTGCCCAATCTAGATAGTTGATTGTTGATTCAAGATAGTTCCGATTGGGAAATCAAATCATTATTCAAATAATACTAAATAATTACTAAATTTCAGAATTCTATTTTCTTTTTATTGTAATGAAATTTTAAAGACAATTTATATTCTTTATACATACATATTTAAATCAAAATATTGTGCTTTTTTCGCCACCCAAATTACAATCTATGTGCAATTTGCTTAATAAAACAATAACAATTTTTTAAAAATCATTAAAATTGAACTAATAAATTAATTATAAAACATTTATATAAAATATATATAGAACACATATTATCTTCCAAAGATTTCCTTAATTATATTTTTCCCCTATGTGTAAAGCTGTCTGGCTTGAAATTTTTTCCGATTGGGAAATCAAATAATTATTCACATATTCCAAACAATTCCAAATTTCAGGAATTTCTTTTATTTTTATTTTAATGAAATTTTAAGGTCGATTTACATTCTTTATACACACACATTCAAATCAAAATATTCCGCTTTTTCGGCAGCAAAATTACAACCATCAAAAACGGATTTTTTTTCATTTAATTCGACTCTACTAGGGATTAAATGTTACATTCATTCTACTCAAGTTCAAGATTATAACTATGCTTTGTTTTTAGCACAAAATCCTTTCGACTATCGTGACGTCAGCTTTGGTTTCGAATTTAACAACGAAAAAAAAAATTTATGAGTCAAAAATTGTTTAGAAATAACTCTTGTCTGTCGTTTTAATTTATTCAACATTCAAACAACTAGTTTCGGTTTCCATTCCTATGTCACGTGATTTTTTTTAAGTCCAATTCGCAGTAGCCAACAGTTTTAAGTACGTCTGCCAGATAAGATAGTGGAGTTAAAGTAGTCACAGAACTTTCTTGCCTCTTCTAATATTGATTCAGTTATCGTCTTGATAAAGATATAAGCTCCTACTCCATTAGAAGATCTTTGCGACGATTTTAATTTGGATTGTTTCTCAGTTAAAAATGGCCACATTTTACTACTCGGTATTTGCATCTATGCTTATTGCGATATTAGTACATTCCGTTAATGCAGGTAAGTCAGAATTTAGTCCCTCTAACTCTTTATGCTTTACTAAAATATTTAGATTGAATATATATTAGATTAAATGCTTATAGAATTTATGTTTTGGCGAATGTTGAAAGCTGTATTTTACGAATGTTTAGTATAAAATGCTTCATGCTGAAATTTTAAAGAGACGTTTCGACTAATTTGTATATGCTTTTACAAGTTTTAATTGAAATAAATATGTAAATCTGAGTTAGGATTGTAAACAGATTTGTAAAGACAGAATTGTCTTCATGTACTCACTGCAACTTGATCGATGTAGCACACACACAAAAAAAAAAAATGATGTAGTGAAAAGTAAAGAAGGAATTTTACGCGTGATATTAAATTGATTAGTAAGTTTATATAACTGTTAAATTGATCTAAAATGCATTTCAGCATTTGGTTCAATCTTTGTTGTAATCAAACTCAAAAATGACACAATTCTACTTACTAAATGTTAAGTATCCATGTCTGAAAATCTTTGTTCACAAATATATATGGTGACCCAATAATAAAATGACACAATTCTTCAACAACTAGATAAATTTTATGGAATGATCAATTTTAACTCTTTGTGCTTTGCTAAAATACTTAGATTGAATACACTTTAGATTAAATGTTTATATAATTTATGTTTTGGCAAAGGTTGAAAGCTGTATTTTCCAAATGTTTGGTATAAAATATTACATGCTGAAATTTTAAAGGAATACTTCGACTAATTTGTAATTCACATAATGAAATTATTAATTGTAATTATAATTAATGAAATTTTTGTAACTGTAACTTTCTACTATCAAATGTTTAAAATTGTGGATCAAGTTTACTTAAGGGGGCGACTTCGAATACTCATCTGTTAACTTGATCTATAAATGCTTTTCCGTATTTCATTTTGGCTAATGCTTTTTCGCACATATAAATAGTTAATAAAATGGGGAAAAAGCTACAAGTGAATTTGTTCACCTATTCAAACTACATGAGTGAAAGACTCATAAAATTCTAATAATGATGAGTTTAAACATTTTTCTATTAAAAAAAATTTTACTACATTGCAAATCAAGTGGAAATTACTGAAGCTTTGGGGTAAAGTTCTACGTCGACGTTGAAAGGATTTTGAAAAAAATCTTGTTCTAGTTTGCAATTGCTTGAAAATCAGAAAAACTAGACAAAATGTATTTTTAAAGTACCCAAAGCTTCAATTGCGGAATCTACATAAAATCGAGTCTCAATTGCTGATTGAATATTTGGCATATATAAAAATTTAGCTTATATGCAAATTGGATACATTGTCGGTACTTGCGTATTAACGGTACCTTGGCGACAGACTTGGCGGTTTTTAAGTGTCGCCAATCTAACAGCTATTAAGGTTACCAAACCAATAGAATAGATTGGTGCCACTTAAAAACCGCCAAATCTGTAGCTGCGGTTGGCGCGTGTGCTCTTTATTGGCGCAACTGTCGCCAAGGTACCGTTAATACGTAAGTACCACATTGTCTTATTATTTGACTCCATCATGAAATATTGATATCCCCATAGCTCTTTAAATGTTCTGCACTCATTATCTATTTTTCATTTCTTTTCCATATTTTTACAAATCCACACAAAAGTCGCGTAACTTCAAATAAAATAATGCACTAGGTTTTTCGAACTGAAAGTTTGAACTTGCCCAACTTTCGGTCGTCTCCCATATTTGCACCACTCGCCCTCGGAACATATTCGGAAACACTCAAAATTATCCATGGTTTTAGTTTTATGGTAAGGTTTCTATGTCGACGTTGAAAGGATTTTCAAAAAAAACTTGTTTTAGTTTGCAATTGCTTCAAAATCAGAAAAACTAGACAAAATGTATTTTTAAAGCTTCAGTTGCGGAATCTACCTGAAATAGAGTCTGAATTGCTGATTGAATTTTGGTATGTTCCATATATTCATGTTAATGTTCCATTATCATGAAAATAATAAAATGAACGTTAATGTTTCATATTACTGCGTAATGTTTCATGTTATTCATTCACTTCTAATAAAATAAAGCACTTGTTGTTTCGAGCATATTTGTACTTGTCCAAGCGTCCTCGGAACACATTCGGAAACATTCAAAATTATCCATCTATCTGACAAGTGATCGCGCAGCAGAACTTTTCCAGAACATTCTTTTGGTCTGCTACTCACTACAAAATGTCACTGTATACTTCAACTAACCATTCATAATTGACGTTTTTGTGTAATACCTCCACTCCCCAAATGATGACCCTGTACTAGTGTAGTCCAAGATAGAATCTGCCACAATGGCATGTCCTTGAAACTTGACCATAAGTACCAACTGGAAATGCAAGTGGAGTGGAATCGTCCAACTGCGCTCCCCATCATAGGATAAATCACTCACCAGCTAGTTTCGAAACGTGCTAGCTAGGTCTTGACCATTAGGGTTTGGAGTCTCCTTTAGTGGCCCTTGCAGTCAGTGTGGCCCTGGGGCCATAAAGTTTGGAGACCCCTGATCTACATCGCCTCAAAAGTTATTGAATAATTGAATAATCTCGGGAAAAATCCACATCCTACATAAGTAAAAAACTAAAATTTTACTGTATAAAACTCTCATAAGACCAGTATTAACGTATGCATCTGAAACATGGTCACTAACAACAAGAGAAGAGAAAATGTTGGCAATGTTTGAAAGAAAAGTGCTACGAACTATTTTTGGTGGTATCAATGACAATGGAAATTGGCGGAAAAGATACAATTTTGAACTTTACAAACTTTTTAGAGATATTAAGATTCTAAAATTTGTTAAACTGAACAGAATGAGATGGGACGGTCATCTCATGAGAATGGAAAGTGATAGATCTGCTTTGAAGGTTTTCAATGTAACCCCTTTTGGACAACGGTCAAGGGGAAGACCGACAAAGAGATGGATCGACTGTTTAGACTATGATTTTAATGTCATGAAGATCAAAAACTGGAGGTCCACGGCCAAGAGGAGAACAGTTTGGCTGGATCTTTTAAAGAAGGCCAAGGCCCACAACGGGCTGTCGAGCCAGTTATGATGATGACATAAGTAAAAGGTACAAGGAAAAAAGATTTTTCTATCCCACAATCCGTTTCGTCTCAAAACGCTTTCACTATTAGCTGGCTAGGTCTTGGCCCTTAGGGTTTAGTGGAGTGGAGTGCTTAGTCCATGGAAACCCCTGTTCTATATTCCCTCAAAAATTATAGAATAATCGGATAGAATTCCAGATAATCTCGGAAACAATCCACCTCTTACATTGAAAGTAAGAGATAATGGAAAAAAGATTTTACTATACCAACTCGGACAGACTTTTTTTTCTCAAATCACATTCACTGAATTGTGATAAAGTCTCATTACAAAATAAAAGATATGCTATTTTTTTAAACTAACATTTTCAATTTCAGAAAGTCTTCGAGACAGGATCTTTGGTGAAGTGGACGAATATTGCGGTTTTGAACAATTCAGATGCCAAAACAACAGATGTATTCCCCGCACTTACTACTGCAATGGTAGAAATGATTGCGGAGACAATTCAGATGAACGATATTGCTGTAAGTAGATAGATTTTGATAAATTGATTTATAGGCAAGATATTATAAAGATAATTTATAGAAAAAAGAAATATGATACATAAATACTAAAAATTGAATGCTTAACTAAATTTTTTAACAACTTTACATACTTACATTAGAACTGATGTTTCTATCTTTAAGGAAGGATAGATCGTGAAAAATAGATAAAATTTACAACTTAACAATGAATTACTCCACATAATTGGCAAATTTGAGGCCAATAATGTTAATGCTGCCAAATTAGAAGGATAATTATAGACGATTTTGTTCCACAAGTATGTATAATTGTCTGTCAAATAGCAATTCTTAGTTAAGCATTTTCTTGGCTACAATATTATGAATGAAATGTTTTGTTTTTTTAAATGTCGGTTGACTGCAAAAAATTCCTTCGTTAGAAAAAATTCAAAAAAATTATCATTGATCACTTGTCATTTGAGTATATTCTAACATGGAGTATATTATATTTCATGGAGTATATTCTATCATGGAGTATATTCTAACATGGAGTATATTATATTTCATGGAGTATATTCTAACATGTAGTATATTCTAACATTCTTTTATATGGAAAATATCTCATTGATTTCACTCATACAAATCTAGAATAACATATAGTATATCAATTAGCACAACCCGAAATATGTTGTCCTGCCTAAAAAAAAAAAAAAAAAAAATAGATAAATAAATAAAAATAAAAAATATATATGCGTTGTAGAAAATGACATATCGCGAATATATTCTCCATATTCCAATACATGTGCATACTAATTTTCACGGAATCGTTTGAGCGGTATTAAGATGAAATACTGCCGCACCATCTGGTGGCAAGTAACAATAAAGTGGATAGTGCGAACTTATTTTCCATATTTTTCATAGCGATTGGTTGAACCGTATAAAAGTTGGTATACTTCAGCACCCTCTGGTGGCGACTTACAACAAAGGGGATAGCGTAACAACATCCTCCATGTTTTGTCAAACACACTCAAAAAAATTTCATCAAAATCAGTCAAGCCGTTTAGGAGGCGTTCAGGGGCAAACACACGTACAGAAGAACCCGATTGCAGAGCCACCTACAGGTTCCAATTGTGAATCTAAACTATCTAGGGACCCACTGAAACACACACAAAATTTCATCATAATCGGCCAAGCTGTTTAAGAGGAGTTCAGTGACAAACACAAACACAGAAGAATTATATCGATTGTAGCGCCACCTGTGAGGTCCAATTGTGCAGCTAAACCATCCAGGGAGCCACTCAAACACACACACAAAATTTCATAAGACACGATCCAGCCGTTTAGGAGGAGTTTCAGTGACAAACACACGTACAGAAGAATTAAATATATATATAGATAGATTAGATGTATTTTTGTACTGTCAATAAAAGAATTGAAAAGGGAAGGACCGTGATAAAAAATAAACCTGCAGATGAAATTTCTTTATTCCAAGTAATTAAAGGAAAACTCTGGGTCATAGAATTTCGTCCTCTTCTTGAATAAGGAAAAGAATTCTCCAAGACAAGCTCTCTTACTAATCTCAAACAATCAGTAAAAATGTAAAGATTATGGGGACGAAAGGAAAGATAAGAATAGAGAGTTTTTGCATACCGTATTTTTAAAATACGGTATTTTTTTCTCCCTAGCGTGCATGCTCATAGGAAACATTACAGATACGCATGCGCAATTTCCTATGAGCGTGCGCTCTAGGGAGAAAAAAATACCGTATTAAAAAATACGGTATGAAAAAACTCTCTAATAACTGGTTTGAAAAAAATGAAAAAATGTAAAGATTATGGTGACGAAAGGAAAGATAAGAATAGAGAGTTTTTGAATACCGTATTTTTAAAATACGGTATTTTTTTCTCACTAGCGAGCATGCTCATAGGAAACAATATTACAGATACGCATGCGCAATTTCCTATGAGCATGCGCGCTAGGGAGAAAAAAATACGGTACGCAAAAACTCTCTAATAACTGGTTTTCTTAAACTGAATTAAAAGAAAAAAAGAACTGTAGGGGGTGCATGATGAAAAAATGTAAAGATTATGGTGACGAAAGGAAAGATAAGAATAGAGGGTTTTTGCATACCGTATTTTTAAAATACGGTATTTTTTTTCTCCCTAGCGAGCATGTTCATAGGAAACATTATTACAGATACGCATGCGCAATTTCCAATGAGCATGCGAGCTAGGAGAAAAAAAATACCGTATTATAAAAATACGGTATGAAAAAACTCTCTAATAACTGGTTTTCTTAAACTGAATTTAAAAAAAAAGAACTGTAGGGGTTGTAGGATGAAAAAAAACCCTGATACTTTTTAAGGAAAATAAAATTGACCAAAAATGAGAATCCCTTTACCCTTCAAGAAGTTTGTTGCCTCAGGGATAAGTAGTTCCCCGGGCAAAGGGGAAGTCAACGCTTGTCTGTAAAATATCCTGTCTGGGTGGGGTGAGCTGTCTGGAGTCAGAGAAAGAATATAACACCAGCCAGTGTGAGTTTGGTTTTGGAATAAAGATTATGTGTTTTTTATACAGTCCACTAGTCCTATGTGTTTTATTCGTAGACCACAATAAAGTTAATAGATCATCAGAAAGTTTTTCCAGTTATGAGTATAGATAATGACTTAAGAGAGGATTACAACAAGTTTTTTTTTTCTTATCCTGACTGAAGAAAGAAATTCTGTAAGAAATTTCTCCAAACGTTGAAAAAGTGTTTCATAAAACCTTTATTTTCCTTACAGTTTTTTTTTAAAACTTTAACCTATAAGGGCAATTTTGTTGTGTTTAATGGATATTTTATTTTAAAAATCTTATATTTCTGACTGTTTAGTTTCTCTTTCATATTTTATCAATTTTTTTCTTTAAATTTTTTTTTTCCCTCAGCAATTAGCGGAAGCAAATGTCCTAGCGAAGAACTCTTCAGTTGTAGAAATCCAAACAGTTACTACAAGTGCATTCCCAAATCATGGAGATGTGATGGATTTGCTGACTGCTATTATCGTGAAGATGAAACCAATTGCAGTAAGGACATATATTTCAATAAGAGTTTTATGAGCACAGTATGAGTTGATGTAGTTATTTAGCCATTTATTGATTCTAATTATACCCTTAAATTCTTTTAATTATTAACCTTAATTATTCATCTAAGTTCTGTTCATTACTCTTTTTTTCTTAATATCCAAGAAATTGATATGTAAGTTGTACAAAAAGTATCTTTATAATTTCGACTCAAAAATAAATAAATAAATAAAAGAACTAAAATATTTGTTAATATTTTTTTATTCCTTCATCGTCTAACTTTCTACTATTTTTGTATTGATAAACGAAAATGGTTAAATTACACGAGATGAATATTAATATCATTTAATATAAGAAGCAGAAGCGTTTCCACCTAATTGTTTCATTACTAAATGCAAAAAATTATCTATATTTATTAGCTTACATATATTTTGGAAAAAAAAATTGAAATCTGCATTTTGATATCTATTATCTGTAATTTTGATATCTATGACCTGAATTAGATCAGTTCTCTAGCTTGCCAGTATCTCCCTGCCTTGAATTCACCATGTAGTGCCAAGAAATGATGGAGATGAGCTCGGTTCATTAGTTCTGCCAAATCACAAAAAGGGCAGTTTGGTGGGTCGAAAATCCCAATGCGATGTAGATGTTCACCCCGACAGTCGTGACCTGCTTAAAGGCGGAACTGAGTAACAGCTACACCACGTGGGCAGTTTGAAACTGTCAGAAGATTCTCAACTTTCCATAGCTTTGTCTGAAATTTCCATAGCTGTGAATCAGATCAATTCTTTTTGATTGAGACAAGCCACCAGCATTCCACTGCAAGACACGTAGGTCAACAGGCCACTTAGCAGTATAGAATGTTGCCTAGGATAGGGGTAGAATGTAGACCTACCACCCCTAGGAGATAGGTCTACATTGAACTATCTCCTAGGGGTGGTAGTTCTACATTGCACCCTCAAAACGAAAACAAATAATCATTATTTTTTAATATATTTTTATTCCTTCATCTTACCTTCTACCGTTTTTGTATTGATAAATGGAAGTGCTTAAATTACACGAGATGAATATTAATATCATTTAATATGAGAAGCAGAAACGGTTCTACTTAATTGCTTCATTACTAAATGTAAAAATATCTATTATTATGTATTATATCTAATATATATCTATTTTATTAGTGTTAATATACTTTGAAAAAAAAATTGGAATCTGCATTTTGAAATCTATGATCTGAAATTTTGTTTCCAGAAGAGGACAGAGACATTTTGCAACCTACTTATCTTAGAAAGAAGAAGTCTTTGGCCGTAAACTGGACTTATGAATTGAGGAACGAAGACAATCCTACAAGGAAATGGGGTTCCGAAGTCGCTAGGATTGCTGTCGCCCTCTATCTGTCTAACAGCACCCTTTTTGCTTCGAACTCGACTCTCAGAGACGAAATAGCTTACGAGTTGAGTTTGGATCTCCTCTCTAGACTGGCACTGTGAGTAAATGCAACAGAAAGTAAAAATAATTAATAATATTTACATTTTTTATCAAAATGTATAGTAATAATATAATTATTCTGTATAGTAGTACATATAATTATTCTGTGTAGTAGTACATATAATTATTTTGTGTAGTAGTACATATAATTATTCTGTATCGTAGTACATATAATTATTCTGTATCGTAGTACATATAATTATTTTGTGTAGTAGTACATATAATTATTCTGTGTAGTAGTACATATAATTATTCTGTATCGTAATACATATAATTATTCTGTGTAGTAGTACATATAATTATTCTGTATCGTAGTACATATAATTATTCTGTGTAGTAGTACATATAATTGTGTAGTACATATAATTATTCTGTAGTAGTACATATAATTATTCTGTATCGTAGTACATATAATTATTCTGTGTAGTAGTACATATAATCATTCTGTGTAGTAGTACATATAATTATTCTGTATCGTAGTACATATAATTATTCTGTGTAGTAGTACATATAATTATTCTGTGTAGTAGTACATATAATTATTCTGTGTAGTAGTACATATAATTATTCTGTGTAGTAGTACATATAATTATTCTGATTAGTACATATAATTATTCTGTGTAGTAGTACATATAATTATTCTGTGTAGTAGTACATATAATTATTCTGTATAGTAGTACATATAATTATTCTGTATAGTAGTACATATAATTATTCTGTATTATTATAACAAAAGTAAAAACAATTGTATTACATACAAACATTTTAGCCTACGAGTAGTGTTTGGATCTCCTCTCTAGACTGGCACTGTGAGTAATGAGTTCATAAGTAGCAAAAAGTAAAAAAAAAAAATAATAATAATATTTACATTTTTTATCAAAATGTATAGCAGTACATATAAATATTCTGTATAGTAATACACAGAATTATTCTTTATAGTTGTACATATAATTATTCTTTATAGTAGTACATATAAGTATTCTGTATAATAGTATAACAAAAGTAAATACTATTGTATTACATACAAATATTTTAGCCTACGAGTTGAGTTTGGATTTCCTCTCTAAACTAGTACTGTGAGTAATGAATACATAAGTAGCAAAAAGTAAAAAAATCGATAATAAATAACACAATTGAGTCACATTTCTGAATATACTTTTCATTAATAAAATTCTCGTTGTTTTATATTTGATGAAATATTTTTAATTTCAACCTTTAAATTAAAACATTAATCTGTTTATTGACAATCGTCACTGAAAATCGTACATTGACGTTAATATGATGCTAGTAAAAAATTATGGAATGTCGACGGTCGATGATTTGACAGTGATGTCATCTTCTCTATTTGCATAACAATCATTTAACATTCAATTAATTAAATTAAAGGGTTTTTTTAACAAACTATAAAACAACTATTAGCAAAAAAAAAGTATTCCTAATTAGTGAGCTTTGCATCTATAAAATATACACTATTATAGATGATAAATTTTTCAACAGGAGATCATTTCACTTTATTTACATAAAGGATAATTTCCCCCTAAAACTAGCATGTAACTTGCACAACTTACTTGAAGTTATAATTGGGGGAATTGTATAACATTATTACGTCATAATATACACTCAAGAGCCAAAACATTATGACCACCTGTCAATAGCGAGTTGGCCCACCTTTGACGCGCAACACAGCTTCTACCCGCTTGCATGGATTAATACCACCACTTAATACCAGTTCAAACATTCAATTAATTAAATTGAAGTTTTTCCAAATCAAAAAAAAAAAGTAAATACCACTTCCACCTGATCACGTGCCTTCCACGTTATCCAGGCGAGTTCATTGCAAAATGTAGGGGTGGTCATAATATTTTGGTTCTTGAGTGTATATATGTCTTTGTTACGTTAAACAAATAAATATTTTTATTAAACTATTAATTATTAATACAATTGTAACAACAAAATTAAAAGAAAAATGTATTACGAACAATTTTTTCTTTAGGAAAAAGATTACAGATGTATCCAGCACTGAATTAGCTGCTTACATCAACGCATTTCTGGTAACCTGCATAGACCCCCAAAAGTTTTATGTTCAGGATTTGGTGAGTGAACTGCGCAAGCGCGTTGATGCCCAAAACTACACCAATCCCTCAGTGCTGTTGGCCCTGTGCAACGCTGGCGAAAGAATCATGGACAGGGACATCCAGAAGCTTTTAAGTTTGTTCGACAATGTCCACAGAGAGTTCTGGACGGGTAAAAGAAAAATTTTATTTATTTATTTATTTTTGGTGTAACCTGTAACAACTTCTAAGAGGCCAGTGAATAATAGTTTGGCATCAATTCGTGAGTAAAATAATAGCTTGTCGCCAAGTCGTGCAACATTTTGTCCTTCAAAAGCCAACTTCACAGATGTACTCGGTCTTTTATATCTAAATTTGCTCGCATTACTTCAGAAAACAATGTTTGCTTTGGACGGGTAAAAGAAAAGTTTCATTTATTTATTTTTGGAGTAAACTGTAACAACTTCTTGGAGGCCTGTAAGTAATAGCATGGCATCAAGTCATACCTAAAATAATAGCCTTTCGCACGACTTGGCGACAAACTAACACAACTCATGATCAATAATGCAGACAAGTTATTTTGTTATTTTCCCACAAAAAAACAAAACAAAAAAAACTTCCTTTTTTTTCTTCTCCCAGTTTGTCAATGAACCATGTCAACTGAACATTCCCCATTTCCCAACTGAACCTTAGCAAACTCTTCCGGCAAACAAGAAGACCAGAATCCACTGTACAGATTTGAATCCATTGATGACATTGATTGCAATCACTTTTTATAGAATCAGGGAAATTTGGTGACAATTGTAACGATATGCATAAAGCGCCTCATGTCGATCATCTCGACAGTCAGGTTTCCAAGTGGGAATTACTTACATTTCCACACTTGTGATATCATTCGACTCAGGTGCCCTACATTTGGTTTATCACACCATCTTAATCTGCTGATGATGACATTAGTTAAACACGAAATTTGTCGATGTGCAAATGAAATCAACTGTGATCTAAATTTTCTCGCCAAAGTTAGATTCTCATTCCACCAACCATCCCCCGTTGATTGCACACATAACCCAAAAACGATGTTCACCGATGTACAAAAGAAATATCTTGATTTCTATACTTGATTCCAATAAGTGTGGTATTTTATGGCTGAGAAGCCAAGTTCACAAAAGTACTCGAAACGTTATTTCTAAATGTGCTCATATTACTCCAGAAAACAATGTTTGCTTCTAATTTCATAATCAATAATGCTGACAAGTTATTTTATCGTTTCTCCACAAAAATAAAATACATTTGTTTGTTTTGTTCTCCTAGTTTGTGAACTGAACCATGTCCCGCTGTGTTAACATATTCTTCTGGCATACAAGAAGACCAGAATCCACAGATCAGATTTGAATCCATTGATGACATTGATTGCAATAACTTTTTATAGAATCTGAGAAATTTGGTGAAGATTGTAACAATTATCGAAATTTTACAACTGTGATATTAGAGAGTTTTTGCATAACGTTTTTTTATCGTCCGATATTTTTTTCTTCCTAGCGCGCATGCTCATAGGAAACATTATACCTATTGCGCATGCGTATCTGTAATACTGCACTACTGAGCTATTCCTCTGAGCATGCGCGCTAAGAAGAAAAATATCGGACAATAAAAAAACGTTATGCAAAAACTCTCTATTATTTGACCCAATTTCCCTAAATTTCTTCGCCAAAGTTAGATTATCACTCCACCTTCTGTCCCCCGTTAATAGCACCCATAACCCAAAAAACGAATTTCCCCGATGTACAAAAGAAATATCTTGATTTCTATACTTGATTCCAATAAGATGTCTGTTGCACAAACCAATCTTAAGAAAAACTGCTTCCTGTAACACTTACTACCTTGCTTAATTGTGGAGCTTTGAGAGACAAGAAAGAAAATTCGTGTCCTACAGTATCAAAAATAATTCAAAAAAGTCTAATATGAATGAATCCAAATTTACAAATGACAAGTGAAACAATTATTATTTTTTTTCAAGGGTTACATATTTTCATAGAAAAATAATGTATTATGGGTATATATTTATTGATAGTTTTATAAAATTACAAAATAAAAATGTTTCTCAAATGATTTTAAGATATTGTTCTTGTTTTAATCAGATACTCAAGCTCTTGCAATACTAGCCCTGACCTGTGCATCTAAACAGCCCTACGAAGCCTATGACTTGGAAGAAATTCGCGAACTTACAATGGAGCTCAAAAAGAGGCAATACCGAAATGGAACGGTTGAAAATCTGAAGACCACAGCTCTGGTGATGCAGGTAAGTTATCCATTTGAGCAATATGGGTTTTCGAAATTTTCTTAAATAATAGTTTGATTGTCTTATAATTTTTCAAAATTTTAAAAGATGTTTATGTGATTTAATTCATTAGAAAAAAATATTTTTAATAATTAAAATGGAAATTTTTAAACTAATTTTTTTAATTTCAGAGCAACGATATATCCTTTTCTCAGGTAGCTGGGTGTTGAAGAACAGAAAAAAAAAAAATGCTTAAAAATATAACAGATTAACACGCTTGGGCTAGTCTCCATCTGACTCATATTCGAATACGTTAACGGTATACGTTTCAGTCACTGCTTTCTTAAAGAAGTAGACTCGACAGCAAATATGACAACGTGTGTAAGACATTTCGTTTTATCAGGCATGGGGGTTTCTAAAATTTTTCCACAAGACACCCAAATGCAGGGTAGTTTAACGTGTTCACGTAAGGCAATGCCCTCCCATCACTACCGGTTAGTGGATTTTCCGCAACATGCATAAATGGAACACGATGTTCGATTATGTAATGTATATATATATAATAGAGCAATGTAAACGATAATAAATAAATATATGTAAAGAAATGTAAATTAAATTATTTCCTTGTATTAGCGGCCTGGTGGCCAAGCGCTCTGGCCTTTGGTATCCCAGGCTTCAGGTTCGAATCTTGGCAGTGGCATGGATATTTGAGAGTGGTTCGGAATCCACGTTAAACTGTAGGGCCCGGTCTGCTTAGCCCGAAGTGTGCACAAAATGACCATAGAGCGACAAACCAAACCAAGCACCTTGTATTGATAATTTGTTCACTGTAGGAAACATAGCACATAATTTTTAATTCATTCTTTGGCAGAAGATACAGCATTTTTATTGTATCCTGTCATTCTCATATCCCCGTACAATCCCTTAAATGATATCTCATGATATCTTTTAAAATTGTAAGCATTACCTCTTGAGGTGGTTGTACAATAGAGAGCAATGTAAATGAAATTGGTTCCGCATCCTGTATTGTCAATTTGCACACTGTAGGAAGCATCACACACCATTATAGCATTTTTTTCTCGCGGAAAGTTTTCCCATGCGTTTCATTCCCAGGAGAAAGGAATGTATATTATTTGACAAGCATATAATAACAACCCATCACTCACATTTGTCATCAGACAAGCAGCATTTTGGGTAGTTATATTACATGCAATTAGAGTTTTGTACTAATGAGAATAATCTGACACTCAATTCTGATAGAAGATATTCAGTGTCATGGATAATCAGACTCAGGAAATTAGCGAGTGTCTGTGCGACCTTCACAGGTCGAAACATTTATAGATGGAATATGGACTACACCATGAGTTTTTAATTCATTCTTTATCAGAAGATACAACACTTTTATTGCATCATTTTCATTCTCATAGCCCGGTACAAGCTCTTAAATGATATTTCATTACATCTTTTAAAATTCTTAAGCATTAGCTCTTGAGGTGGTTGTACAATAGAAAGCAATCTAAATAAAAGTATTTCCGCTCCATATATTGAGGAAAAAAAAAAAAGATCAATAGTGAAAAAAAAAAAAAAAGATAAAGAGCTCTGAAGGTTGTCTTCCGATAAGATCTGCTGTTGTATTAAACACATTTTCAAAATTTCCCCGCTATCAAATATTTAATTAATTTGACATTTTCGGGTAAAATAACTAATTTTCTCTTTGCTTATTTTATTCTTTTACTTAACGCCTCCCATTTGCTTATAAAATAGAGTAAAAGTTTAGAATTACCTTCAAACATGAAGGCAGATCGTACGTGATTTTTTTATTATATTACTGTGGACTTCTTATAATATTGTTTTTCCTTATTATTGAGTTTTTGGTTGCAGGCCCTGTTGGCAGCTGAAAACGAAGCTGATGAAGAAAACTTTGACGAGGAAAAAGCTCTGAAGCAAATCCTTCACTTTCAAATGCCAGATGGTTCATTCGGCAGCATCGTTAACACCTATTACGTCCTTCCCGTGTTGGGTCGCAAAAGTCTGGTGAACATCAGCTCATCCCACTGCACAACAGCTGTTGTGGACGGTAATTCTAAACGCTAATCCAAAATTTCCCCAAAGTCCTGAATTTATTTTAATATCATTTTGGAGGTTAATATATTTCTGTTGAATTTGTAGATAGATGATGATATAACATCCATCTGAGTTAGGGTCAGACATAACTTGGTGGAAGAGTTACTAATCAGTTTCCTTCAAACATTTCTCTCTCGCCATATTCCAGGAAAGATGGATGTTTTCTACAACAGAAATCATATTATAATTTTTTTTAAAATGTTATATTTGGATATATATGGTTATATTAATTATAATTTTTTTAAAAATTGGTTATATTTAGATATATATGGTTATATTAGTTATAAATTTTTTTAAAAATTGGTTATATTTGGATATATATGGTTATATTAATTATAATTTTTTTTAAAAATTGGTTGTTGATCTTCTCCATTGATTTTATCAGTCAGTTGTTGGAATGCCATCGCAGATAAAAAATCTTTAAAATTTAATATTTTAAGAACTTCAGAATTACCTGGTAATACTGAAACAACATTAAACTTTGCCTTACTGTATTTATTGTTTTTCGCACTTTCAAGATCTTACTGACTTAATGTAATAGAACAGAAGCTGTTACTAGTTTTTGTTGGTAATCAAGTAGTTTTACAGATAAAGTAAAAGACCTGAATTTCTTCATGTCATTTTATTAACATTCTAAAGGAATTTAAAGAATTTGTGTTCAACTCTTGGAGGCTACTGCAAAGCAAGTCTACAAGCTGTAAATGTTTTGAAGCGTCTACAGTTAGAGTTTACAAAATTATAAACATATCACTAAAAGTTGTCTCGTCAATAGCTTGCAGGGAACAGAGCTGAGAGCTATAAGTTATAGAAGTGACTGTTAACAGAGAAAGTGGAACTGAGTTTAATAGGGAATTGTGTAGCAACCGAAGTCAGTTGTAAGCCTGAATTTGAGAAGAGGAAATGCGGGTTAATATATTTTGTTATTTATATAATAAAACGACTCCCATGATGATTTAAAATTGATTATATATGTTTAATAACATTTTATATACGTTTTAGAGCCTTCAACAACCTTCGTTGCTTACATTCCTCCTTGTTCTTACCAAGGAGTCCCCATAGCGATCACACCTTATTACATTTCTGTGCTGGTGGCGCCATCTATCGCCATTTACATTAAAAAATTGTTAACAATATGTATATAAAGAGAGAGAGAGGTGGGGGGGGAAGAGATTTATCAACATAATTCATTTTATTTCCACAGAAAATGATGCCATTAAGGATCTCATGAACCAAGTCGGTGAGAAATGGCGCATCCAAATCTCTCTATGGATTGGCAACGACAGAACTGTGGAAAGGACGCTGGCTCTCAAAGTCCCTGCCAATAGCTCTCTCTATCGTGTCATGGAAATTGCTGCTACAGTAGATGACAAATACAAGTATGTTTATTTTCAATTACCGTATGATCCAAAATTCGATGTATCCATAAGTAGAGCATTAACTTTTAATAAAGGGAACATACTTGTAATCACAGGTGAACAATTCTTGTTCTATACATAGGGACACATGTTTACTTGTAGCATTACTTTTAATTCCGCTGACTTGAGTAAAAAGAAGATGCCATATTTGCATCCAGTCAATGTCGTTAGAGGAAAGGTCCAATGTAATTTCAGTATGTGTCCCGGTACGGAGGACTGGAACTATAGTTCTTACAATAATTTAATTATGAGTAAAACAAAGGCTAAATACGAATATGTCGAACAGGGAATCTCCTGATCCGTAGTCAGGCGCCTTATCCGTTGTGCCACTGTCCCACGTATGTTTGAATGTCTTTCATTCTACATGGGTTAAATTGCTCATCATAAGTTAAAATAAAATCACTAATCCTATCGATCCTAATCAAGATGAGATAATAAACTTATCAAAATATTTTATTGTCGTCGGTCTACAACGTTTAAATTAAATCTGATCGCTTAAAGTAGGGCAAAATCGAGCCCAAAGAGTCGGTTACAAATAAACATAGAGGTGAAACTAATAATAGCGTATTAAAAAAGTGGACTTATCCAAATTTTTGGTAATAAAATTGGTAGTTTCTAAACTTTTCCAATACTTTTTGTCGTCAAAATTGGTACCCTGAAAGACAAATACTCTACATATGTTTCTAAACAAGCAATTACATAAAAATAATGTGAGTTACTAGAAATAAGCTTTATTTTTTGTTTTCCGCATAAAATAATTGTTATACATGCTAGACAATTCGGCGAATGTTTTTTTAACTGTGGACTCAAATTCCAAGATTAAAATTGCCCAATAAAATGTACAATTTCAAGATTAAAATGTCCAATAAAATGTACGAAGGACCTCAAAAAAAATAGATAATATTTGTTGATATAAATGTGTGGTTTAAATTTCAGGTTCGAGTACAGCATGAGAAACGGAAAGCCGTTCATCTACTCCATTTCAGGATTTCAAGATGATCCTGAGAACGAGTTGTTCTGGTTCCTGTTCACCTCGAAAGGTGAGATGAAAGAAGAATTGCAGCCCACAACAAAAAGTGAGAGCGAATGGAATCCCTCCATGGTGTATTCTTAACTTTTCTATTAAGTTGAAACATTTATTTAACTTTCAATGGGACAAATATTGAGTTAAACACATGAATTAACATTTCTTAATATTGAACAGGATCCACTAGTTGAATGAGCAATGCAAATAGTGAGACAAAAATTAATCATTTAATTACTTTTTTGTTAGGTCGAACAAATTCCTTAAGGCTTAACTGACTTACTTAATAATTTGTATGTGTGCATCCATAGATTGTAAATATGGGTGTGGTTGGGTTGAGATATTGCAGATACAGATTTGAGAACTCACATTATTTACACATGCACAAACACTAAAGACATACAATTAGACACAACGGCCTGATGGCCGAATGACTAGCGTTCGGTACCACAGGTATCGGGTTCAAACCCCGGCTTTGCCATGGGTGTTTGTAGTAGTTCGGAATACATTTTAAGTCGTAGGTCCCGGTCCTATTAGGATCGTACCGCG
>BPLQ01005821.1:0-38532 GCA_021605075.1 Caerostris darwini
AGGCAACACAGCTCTAGGCACAGTCATGTGGTGTAGTAGTAGTGGTGGTGGTGGTTCCACAGGCTTCAGATACGATGGATTCATGGATGTTCGTTGGTGGTTCGGAATCCACATCAAACTATAGGTCCTGGTCTAATTAGACCAAAGTGTGCACAAAATGACCGTAGACCGACAAACCAAACCTCGGAAATTCTAATGTGTTATATATCCTGGTTCTTTTAAATTTATTCCTGTTTTGTGATAGAACCAACCCTCTTCAAAGATATTAGATCTTTATGAAAATTATTTTTAAAAAATAAATATCTTTTACGGTTCCATTTATAAAGACAAAAGTAGCAAATAAATGGAAAAACCATACATACAACCTCCATTGATAGATGACATAAAAATGCCCAAAAATGTCAACTAAGAACATGACAAAAAAAAAAAAAAAAAAAAGAAGTTTTGCTATCCGCGAACTACTTTACATATTTCGAAAAATAAATGAGTTGTTAAATCCATTAAAATCCTTGTCATTATATGTTTTAATGATTTCTTTTTAAGAATAACCTCATAAAAAGATTAAAAATGAAGTCCTTTTACCGATTTCAGAATAAAGAAATGATGTAACATCCTTTTTTGAGCTCCAATGAATATTAAACATGATAAATTTGAACAAGCCTTCGGAATATATCTTTAAAAAACATACTTTTTATTTGTAATATTTTTATTGAATGAATGAATATTAAGGCATGATAAATATGAACAAATCTTCGAAATATATCTTTTAAAAAAAATACTTTTTTATTTGAAATATTTTCTTCAACATCTGGGAGAGGGATAAAAAAATTTCGTTTTAAAATTGATTAAAATTCAAAACGGTAATCTTGAGCTAATAATTCATGCGAACTTGTTGCAGATTTCAATGAAAACCACCCATGCACGTGACTAAAGAAGAGATTGTCTCGACATTGTAAAAGATTAAGAGAAAGAAAAAAAACCGAAGAGATTAAAATCTAATATGGAGGACTATTTTAAGGCATCGCTGGAAGGAGAGAAAAAAACAGCCAAGAATGTAACTTTTTTTAAGCGAATTTAAAATTATTTTTGATACATCGCCCACAGATAAGCAGCGTCAGGCCCATTTAATTTGACTGTGAAAAATTACAAATAAGTAATGCCAAAAAATTTGAAAAGTGCCAGTATCGTTAAGTATTTTAAATTATAATTACACATTTATTATAAATCGACAGATGATTGGCGACTTATCAAAATCTAGTGCTGGTTAATTATGCAATAGTTGTAATCAAAACTAATCGGGTAAAATCGCAGAATAGGGGCCGTTGGGATTTGGCGTCAAAAATTCTTTTCGCCAATGTGCGCCAAGTAGAGGGTAGGAATTGGAATTGAAGTGAATTGTAAACAGTATACGAAACACGGATTACCACAATTAGCAACTTATCGCGCTGGCTCAACAAAAAAAAAAGTTGCCAAATCCCAACAGCCCTTTTTTTGGGATTTGGCCACTAATCGAAATACATACTTAATACAAGAGAATTTAGAACAAAACGCTCTGCTAGAGTTTTTCTGAACTAAGAAAAACAACTTTTGAAAAAAAAAAAATCACAATTTATATGGATAAGTGTAATCATTTTAATGTGAGATGCTAAATTATTCCAATTTCTTATAATAATTTTATTTTAAAGCATTAAAAATTTTATTTGGAATTTAAAACGAAGAAAAAAAATTAATCAGATTGATTTGAATACTCAGCAATTCTTATAAGAATAAAAAGAGTCATGCGTGTAAATATCAAAATTAGTCGGTTTAGTATATATGGCAATATAAAATGGTTTAAACGACTGTTGTACTAAAGTTTCTGATTCAATGAATAAATGTGATGTGGTTTTTTTTCGATTGTGATCGATTCAGCAAGTGATCCGAGTATTTCTTGTCATTAGTTTTGTTTTCGTTTATCATTTGCAAATTAGTATAATAAACCTCCATGTTCGAAAGTAACTTTAAATTGAAAAACTTATCCACAAAGAAACAAGCTGATATGAGTTTACTAACAATACATACTAATTAATAGACAGCCAATCAGCACCTCATTATCCAAATATATTGCTCAAAACAATTAAGCCATGATTATGATTTTGTTTATAAACTGAGGATGAAGAAATGTTTTGGTGATTGATACATTATATATAAGTGTCCACAAAGAAACGGATATGAGTTCGTTAACAATACATAATAAACAACAAATCAGCACCTCATTGACCAACTATACTGTTCAAAACAATTAGGCGATAATTGTGATTTTGTGTATAAACTGTGAATGAGAAAATGCTTTGGTGACTAATATACGATGTATAGGTGTTGTAAGATATGAGAAAAGGAGGCAGCAACCATAAACAAGGAATAATTAAAAAATTTTGTTGATATTTGTAGATAAACAAAACATAAATAAATAATGGAAGTTAAGATTTACATAAAATAAAAGCTGCATTAATTTACAATTCAAATTTTTATTTTCTAAGAAACTTCTTAATTCAGTGCTTAAAACTGCTCTATTATTTAGAATAAAAAATATTTGTAAAAAAATAATAAATTCGACACAATATTAAAGATTATGCAACAACCGTTTTGCTTATTTATCTGTATAAATATCTCAAATGGTGTATTTTTAATGCGTGTGAACATGTTTATATATATGAGCTCAGTTAACATCGGCAAAAATGCGTGGGAAGAAAATAAATCGAGTTTTAAGTTATTATTTAAAACAGATGAATTTCTTCGCGCATCAGAAACTCCCACTTCAGATAATTTCATTTAAAATGAACACTAATTTTCCAAGTGATTTGAATAATGTGTGCTTTAAATTTATATGAAAAAGTACTCGATGAAAATGATTCATTAATATCAGGTCACGTGATCTGTATTTCATTCTGAATTGCCTGGAATTCAGAATGTAAACAGAAAATTGTTTCAGTTTTTTCTAATTACTGTCTAAAGATCAACTATGCATATGAAAGTTAATTAAATCATCACTTTACATATGTATTACTTGAGTTCAGCTGATGAAATAAATCATAAAATATGTTCACACGTGATAAATTAAAATTCGTAAACGATTTCGTTATTTGTTTATCTATTCTTGTGACATCCATGCAAAAAACATCTGCTTTATTATTTTTTTTTTCTCTCAACAATTATCGTTAAGTTAATATTTTATGATTCGTAAAATAGTGTGAACATTTCTGCTATAGCAAATTACAACGCATTCTTAATTTAAGTTTTAAAAATATATTTTTTTATTTTTCCTCGTTACGGACTATTATTAAATCACGTTCTCTGTATTTCATTCTCAATTGGCTGGAATTCAGAATGTAAATAAAAAAATTGTTTCAGTTTTCTGAAATTACTGTCTAAAGATCAACTATGTATATGAAAGTTAATTAAATCATCACTTTACATGTGTATTACTTGAGTTATGTTGATGAAATAAATGATAATATATGTTCACGCGTGATAAATTAAAATATCATAAACGATTCCGGTATTTGTTTATCTATTCTTTTGATATTCAATGCCAAAAAAACATCTGCTTTATTATTTTTTTTTCTCTCAACAATTATCGCTAAGTTAATATTTTAAATGCGATTCGCAAAATATTGTGGAACATTTCTGCTATAGCAAATCAAAGCGTATTCTTAATTTTAACTTTTTCAAATATATATTTTTTTTCCTCTTCGTTACTGAATATGATTCAACAGAAAGAATTTTTTTTCCGAACTTATCTTTTGGAGATAAAAGTTTTATCTTCGCCTGTTTCTCAAGGTAAACGTAGGAAAGTACTTTGTAACTCAAAAGATCTAATTTGGGAACGGAAAATGACTCTTGCTGACAGTATACGTAATTATTTACACAGCTTGGAAAATTTACGGCGCTTCCCGACGAATATTAATTACCCAGTTATTAAACGAGAAAGTTATTCTTCCACTTTTAAAACACTGGAAAGGTTACAAAAAAAAAAAAAAAAAAAAAAAAAAAAAAAAATGTTTAAAAAAAAAAAAAAAAAAAAAGAAAGTAATGAAAACATTAAAAGTGAATTTTTCATGTATATCATAGAACTTTAAAAATTTGTCTGTTAAAACAACAGATATAAAATAAATGTAGAATTAAAATAAATGCTTATAATGATAGACAACATTAATAAAATACGTTTTCGTATATTTTTTAGTAGAAAGCAAATCAGCAGACGCCCTTAATAAAGCTGCTATTAGTTATTTCCTATAACTAATAGCAGCTTTATCTCTAAGCATTTAAATAAGGTTATTCACTATAAGCATACTTGTAAACTTTAAATCCTAATACTTTTTTCAGGCGCTTGCTGTACATTACAGTGATGATTCAAATAGCCTGTAGATTTATCATGCCCCTTCCCCTGATAGCCAATTGCCTAGCGCTCTGGCCTTTGGTACTATAGGCTTGAGCCTGAATGGCAGAGTGTCCAGCGTTCTGGAACTCGGTGCCACAGATTTCGGGTTAAAGTCCAGGCGGTGCCATGGAAGTTTGTAGTGGTTCGGAATCCAGTTTAAGCCATACGTCCCGATCTCATATGATAGTAGAGCATCATAGAGCCCAATCAGACTTCTCACCTACATCATTCCCAAACTGTATAGCGGCAACTCAGCTCTAGGCACAATGATGTGGTGTGGTGTGGCGTATTAATAGTAGTAGTAGTAGTAGTAGTGGTGGTGGTGGTACCACAGGCTTCAAGTTCGAATCCTGGCAGTGACATGGTGTTTGTTAGTGGTTCGGAATCTACGTTAAACTGTAGGTCCCGGTCTAATTAGTCAAAAGTGTGTACAAAATGACAATAGAGCAACAAACCAATCCAGGAGTAGGTTTGAGAACTTGAATGATAGGAATGCTTATTTAAATAAAAAAAATAGTTGTCAGTATTAGAAACAAAATTCTTATAATTTTTTTCCAAATAATAGAAAATGCTGGTTGTTGAAAAAATTACTTAGGTATTTACAAGGAATCAAATTATATAATATTAAAAATCAAACTAATATATAACAAAATAATAAAAACAAACTAATATATATATATATATATATATATATATATATAATTAATATTTAATAACAAATAAGATATTACAACCTCATAACAATTGCAATGAAATTCCTACCATAAAGGCAAGAAATTCGACTTTGAAAAATTTCACCACAATTAAAAAATTTCTAATAGCTACATGTTAATAATAATTCTTACAGTTTATTATTTTAATCACAAAACATTGCCAAAAAGCAGTGATCTCTCATATTTAAGATACCATTTTCGAAAATTTGATTATTTATTTGCATAACTTATTGCTTTTACAAGTACACTTAAATGAAACCGATTAGCCACTTCAACTACTTAGGGGCTAGAAGTATATTGTAAGTGATACTTCAACTTTACCAAATACTATAAAAAAAAATTATTTTTTTCTTTCTTTAATTCATTGCTGTTTATTTTTTAAGACAAACGTCAATCTATATAGTTCAACGCTCTTGGCAACTTTTTCAAAAGACTCGTCTTAAGGGTGCAAACAATAACGAAGGGTGGAAAAAAAATTCTTTTTTAGAAATGGAATGAATGACAAAATCAACACAAGTCTGCAACTCAAACCAGCTGCTCTTTTTGTACAAGCTTAATGAACACAGAAACTAAGCAACAAAATTTTCTAGCTGATGACAAAGAGCCCTACTGAAAAAGATGGGATTATTAATACAAAAATTATTAATTGAATTGAATTAATTCCTTGCCATCTATTTATATATATATGTTCAAAGACAGGGGTGGCCAACCCGCGGATCGCCTTGAACATTTTACCGGCACGTGAGATTTATAACACTTTTACAAAATATATTTATTTTATAATGGCCAAAGTAGTGAAAACCATTGTATTAAAAAAATACATTATTTGTGCATCCATATGATCCAATTTGAGAAATCTGGCACAAAAAGTTGTTAACGCTTCTGATTCAACTTACACCTGCGAATCGTTTTTTTTTTCGAAAATGAAATTGACCAAACACAAAACACGCTCAAACATAACGAACGCTAACCTGCAACACCCATTACTATGTGCAAATACCCAAATTGAGAACGATTTGCAAAAGCTAAGTGAAAGAGTGGATAAACAAATATCGCACTATTAATATAAATATTTTTTTAATGATTTCATTTTATTATTTCGTTTATATTTAGATATTTCTTATATTTCATTTTTAGTGTTATATATTTCTTTACAACGTGCGTTTCATTATTATTATATTATCTATGTTTACATGTAAAAATAATAGTAAACACAATAATAATAACTCATTGTGTTTCAATTTTTCAATCCAAAAAATATGTCTATATTGGGCCTAAATCTAATATGGGGATATATAATTTTATATGCGGCCCGCGGAGTTATATGCATTTCCAAAGTGGCCCGCAAGATCATTTGGATTGGCCACCCCTGAACTAGACTAAGGAAAATGATAATATTATCATTATTTTGATTTTCCATTTGAATGTCCGAAAAACAAATCAATTTGTTAAAGAAATGCCTTCAGATGTATGCATATTTTATAGTATAATTTTTGTTATTTAACAAATAAAGAAGAAAAACAAAAACAAATACAATACATAGCGGAAAAGATTTTGTAAAGAATATTTTTTAAAAGCTATCGCCTATTTCTGCCGTAGTAAAAATCTTCATATCAAATTTTCCTTTAGCATCTTTAATGAACGAAAAAACTAAACAAAATAAATACATAGAAAGTACACATACATAAAAATGAATTTCTTTTTTATCAGAATCATCTTTCAAGTGTTCTTATTTGTTTCTTCATTGACTAATTTTCCTAGAAAAATTCCTATTGATTGGTTTATCAGATTAAATGCTTCTTCTTTCCCTTCTATTTTGAAACTTTCCCCATCAATTTCGAATATCATATTTCGTTTTCACTTCCGTAAACCAATTTGAATTCTAAGATGAATTTTTACGAGGTTTTTTATCAACAAAAAGATCTGCTAAGTACAATATTTAATGTTATTTCGTATTGTTTAAAATATTTATAATGTATAGTAACGAGAACTATAATCGTTTTACCATGTACGCTTAAATTAGGGATACACAAGACCACAATCAACTTCGTCAATTATTCATTTTACTTTAAAAAAATACAATTGGTAATTTTAAAAAAAGATTTTTGTGAAAGATTAGCATGATTCAGCTTTAGTTTGATAAATAAGGAAATATTTAAACAATAGAAAACATCTTATTCATTTTTTTTTTTTTTTTTACTTTGTTGCAGACTAGAACATTAGATCCTTTGTCTAATCTGAGAATAGAATTTTTATCGACGATTTTTAGGGTCTTTTTGATTTATCTTTATATTAATTATTGCCAAAAACATATAGCAGTAAACAAAATACATGGCGTCGTTTCTAGATAAAATTAAAATGAACAATCCTGTTTGGATCAACACATATTCGTAAATAAACTTTTTTTTATGCATAAATATCATTAATAAAAATTATTTCACTAATCCTTTTTTCGCTACAAAATAATTTAGTTAACTACAAAAATCAAACCAAATACTAAAATACTTATTAAATAATTAAAACGCATCAAATTCCTTATATGCTTATATGTTTGTTTTTAATATATATATAAAGTAATGAAATATATATGTTAGAAAATTTTCGATTTTTAATAATTTACCTTAATAAACAAAATGATAAAAAGCTGTAAAATATTTCTTTTCAAATTATTACAGTTCCCTTTAATATTTTTCGTTTTATTTCATTGCAAAACATTAAGATTAGCATTTATTTACAAAACCACCAAAATAAAATATTTAATAAGCATATAAATAAAAAAATGAAATATATATGTTAAAAAGTTTTCGATTTTTAATAAATTACCTTAATAAACAAACGATATAAAAAAGTCATTTCGCAAAATATTTTAATACGAACAAAATATTTTTATTTCAAAAATAAAACTGCGGCAGTTTCAGTTACATAATTTAAAATAGTTTATGCTTACAAAAAAATTTTAACGATTACAAGTTAAGCAAAACGAAAAAGCAGCAAAATATTTCGGTTCATTACAGTTCCCTTTAATGTTTTTCGTTTTATTTCATTGCAAAACATTAAGATTAATATTTATTTACTAAACTATTAAAATGAAATATTTTATAAGCATATAAATAAAATTAAATATATATATTAGAAATTTTTTTTTTAATAAGTTACCTTAATAAACAAACGATATAAAAATAAACAAAATATTTTATAATACGAGCAAACGATTTTTTACTTCAAAAATAAAACTGCGGCATTTTCAGTTACATAATTTATTCTTGCAAAAAATTTTACGGTTACAAGTTAAGCAAAACGAAAAGGCAGTAAAATATTTTTTTTCTAACTATTACTGTTCCTTTAATGTTTTTCGTTTTATTTCATTACAAAACATAAAGATTAATATTTATTTACCAAACTATTAAAATGAAATATTTTATAAGCATATAAATAAAATTAAATATATATATAAGAAAATTTTTTTTAATAAGTTACCTTAATAAACAAACGATATAAAAATAATCAAAATATTTTATAATACGAGCAAACGATTTTTTACTTCAAAAATAAAACTGCGGCATTTTCAGTCACATAATTTATTCTTGCAAAAATTTTACGGTTACAAGTTAAGCAAAACGAAAAGGCAGTAAAATATTTTTTTCTAACTATTACTGTTCTTTTAATGTTTTTCGTTTTATTTCATTACAAAACATAAAGATTAATATTTATTTACTAAACTATTAAAATGAAATATTTTATAAGCATATAAATAAAATTAAATATATATATATAAGAAAATTTTTTTTAATAAGTTACCTTAATAAACAAACGATATAAAAATAATCAAAATATTTTATAATACGAGCAAACGATTTTTTACTTCAAAAATAAAACTGCGGCATTTTCAGTTACATAATTTATTCTTGCAAAAAATTTTACGGTTACAAGTTAAGCAAAACGAAAAGGCAGTAAAATATTTTTTTTCTAACTATTACTGTTCCTTTAATGTTTTTCGTTTTATTTCATTACAAAACATAAAGATTAATATTTATTTACTAAACTATTAAAATGAAATATTTTATAAGCATATAAATAAAATTAAATATATATATAAGAAAATTTTTTTTAATAAGTTACCTTAATAAACAAACGATATAAAAATAATCAAAATATTTTATAATACGAGCAAACGATTTTTTACTTCAAAAATAAAACTGCGGCATTTTCAGTCACATAATTTATTCTTGCAAAAAATTTTACGGTTACAAGTTAAGCAAAACGAAAAGGCAGTAAAATATTTTTTTCTAACTATTACTGTTCCTTTAATGTTTTTCGTTTTATTTCATTACAAAACATAAAGATTAATATTTATTTACCAAACTATTAAAATGAAATATTTTATAAGCATATAAATAAAATTAAATATATATATAAGAAAATTTTTTTAATAAGTTACCTTAATAAACAAACGATATAAAAATAATCAAAATATTTTTATAATACGAGCAAACGATTTTTTACTTCAAAAATAAAACTGCGGCATTTTCAGTCACATAATTTATTCTTGCAAAAAATTTTACGGTTACAAGTTAAGCAAAACGAAAAGGCAGTAAAATATTTTTTTTCTAACTATTACTGTTCCTTTAATGTTTTTCGTTTTATTTCATTACAAAACATAAAGATTAATATTTATTTACTAAACTATTAAAATGAAATATTTTATAAGCATATAAATAAAATTAAATATATATATATAAGAAAATTTTTTTTAATAAGTTACCTTAATAAACAAACGATATAAAAATAATCAAAATATTTTATAATACGAGCAAACGATTTTTTACTTCAAAAATAAAACTGCGGCATTTTCAGTCACATAATTTATTCTTGCAAAAATTTTACGGTTACAAGTTAAGCAAAACGAAAAGGCAGTAAAATATTTTTTTTCTAACTATTACTGTTCCTTTAATGTTTTTCGTTTTATTTCATTACAAAACATAAAGATTAATATTTATTTACTAAACTATTAAAATGAAATATTTTATAAGCATATAAATAAAATTAAATATATATATAAGAAAATTTTTTTTTAATAAGTTACCTTAATAAACAAACGATATAAAAATAATCAAAATATTTTATAATACGAGCAAACGATTTTTACTTCAAAAATAAAACTGCGGCATTTTCAGTCACATAATTTATTCTTGCAAAAAATTTTACGGTTACAAGTTAAGCAAAACGAAAAGGCAGTAAAATATTTTTTTTCTAACTATTACTGTTCCTTTAATGTTTTTCGTTTTATTTCATTACAAAACATAAAGATTAATATTTATTTACTAAACTATTAAAATGAAATATTTTATAAGCATATAAATAAAATTAAATATATATATTAGAAATTTTTTTTTTTAATAAGTTACCTTAATAAACAAACGATATAAAAATAATCAAAATATTTTATAATACGAGCAAACGATTTTTTACTTCAAAAATAAAACTGCGGCATTTTCAGTCACATAATTTATTCTTGCAAAAAATTTTACGGTTACAAGTTAAGCAAAACGAAAAGGCAGTAAAATATTTTTTTCTAACTATTACTGTTCCTTTAATGTTTTTCGTTTTATTTCATTACAAAACATAAAGATTAATATTTATTTACTAAACTATTAAAATGAAATATTTTATAAGCATATAAATAAAATTAAATATATATATTAGAAAATTTTTTTTAATAAGTTACCTTAATAAACAAACGATATAAAAATAATCAAAATATTTTATAATACGAGCAAACGATTTTTTACTTCAAAAATAAAACTGCGGCATTTTCAGTTACATAATTTATTCTTGCAAAAAATTTTACGGTTACAAGTTAAGCAAAATGAAAAGGCAGTAAAATATTTTTTTTCTAACTATTACTGTTCCCTTTAATGTTTTTCGTTTTATTTCATTGCGAAACATAAAGATTAATATTTATTTACTAAACTATTAAAATGAAATATTTTATAAGCATATAAATAAAATTAAATATATATATTAGAAATTTTTTTTTTAATAAGTTACCTTAATAAACAAACGATATAAAAATAATCAAAATATTTTATAATACGAGCAAACGATTTTTTACTTCAAAAATAAAACTGCGGCATTTTCAGTTACATAATTTATTCTTGCAAAAAATTTTACGGTTACAAGTTAAGCAAAATGAAAAGGCAGTAAAATATTTTTTTTCTAACTATCCCTTTAATGTTTATTCCCTTTAATGTTTTTCGTTTTATTTAATTGCAAAACATCAAGATTAATATTTATTTACAAAACCATCAACATAAAATATTTAATAAACATATAAATAAAAAAAAAGGACGATTAAATATCGAAAATCGTTCGCATAAGTTTTATAGGACGGGGAACAGAAATTTTAAAAAGTAAGATGTAAAAAAAAAAAAAAAGTCGTCACATACGAGTTGAAATGTCTCAAGAGAAGGGCTTAAAAAGAGCAGGCAGTTTTAATTTCCTCATAAAGTAACATGAAAATACTCCCTTGGTGATATTTCTTTTTAGTCGGAGTGTAACATTATTTACGCGAAGAGGAAATGACGACAAAAAAAAATTCAATGCACACTTTGTGTGAAGTAAAACATTTGCTCGAAGTAAATGAAACGTATTATTCTAAATATAGAAAACAGTAAAGAAAACAAGATTGAAAAATGCGTCCTGCTCATACGATATGTTGAGAGAATAAATCACAGCGAAGAGCTTGAACATATAGCTTGGAAGAATTTGACTCGAAATAGCATAAGTAGAAATAAAATTATGCTATCAATCGAACATATTGTTAAATTAAAAAGGACAACGCTTTATTAAAAATAAAAAAACATTATAAAGTATATTGGAAATTATAAGAAAAAGAAATTAATCAGACGTTAATTTTTTTAACTAAACCATTTTACAAAAACTAGTAAAATAGAAATATAAAAAATTTTACATTATACTTCGTACATAAATTTATTTTTAAAAGCATTATAAAATTGCCTTTTTTTGTAACCATTTTTGTCGTACACCTACCTGAAGTCAAGTATTATTAATTTTTTTATTCTTAAAGTAAATATTTCGACATTTGTAGCAGTAAAATTACAATCTCATTTCATTTTTAAAAAATTATTACGTATTGAAAAAAAATCAACTTTCAAAAAATATTCAACAATTGATTGCAGTTTTAAAGAAAAAAATGAAAAATAAAAACATCGTAATTAAATTGTTATGTAATTTAATTATTATTATTTATTTTAATCGTATATAAATTGTTATCGTTTTATGCAACCATTTTTATTTATCGTTTTCTATATATAACATCATACATATCATTTTTCTATATATAACAGTTATATATAGAAAAAAAATCTTTAAAAAAATCCTAGTAAATGGTATTATGAAGGTATAAATGTATTGGAAATTAATGTTATATGAATTAACTAATCAATATCCTTTGACCCTTGCACATCGTTAATCCGAAATTAAAAAACTAATACTCTAAAATTATAGTTATAGGAGTTATAAAATGTATATTATCTATAAATGTATGTTATCTATGTATAAAATTACATATTTCACAGTTATATATTATCATCAAAACTCGTAAATCATTAACTATCAGTAAAATAGAACATGAAAAGAGAAAAAAAAAAAACATTTTCGAAGTAAAATAAAAAAACCACATCTATAATTCCAATCGATAAATAATTTTGCAATTCAATAATTTACATTTATAAATTTATACCGTATAAATAATTTTCTACAATAATTTTATTCAAAAGAAAAATTTTTTTATCCAATTTTGGTTGAATTTTGTGAAATACCAATTAAATTCAAGATTTTGTTTCATAATATATTTTTAAAGCTCTTTACTTCTTAAAAATTCAAATAAATAAATAAAATAACACACATTTTATTCTGCTCTTGTCCCAGTACATACCCATGTTTATTGTTCTATTAATGAGTTTAAATTCTTTTTAAATGATGCTGCAATGAATGAAAGAAAAACTCTTTTTTAGATATAACATTTAACAGCAATATCACGTAGTAAGAATTACCATACCTCTAAAAACATTACATAAAAAGTATGTTAAAATCTTACATTGAAAGTAAGCGAAATTCTTTTCAAAACAAAATAAAAAGAAACGAAAAAGAATGACATAATTCCCACATAAAATCAACCCACAATTTAGTAATTACAATTTAATTTCCATGCATAATCTAATTTCAATTAGCATAAACTAATATTAACGTAGTTTATTTGAAAAATATTTCACTGTTAGTTCACACGGCATAAATAATAGATGCGTATAGGTCTTGAGAAACAATGGAAATACTCATAATTTACTATTGATCTAAACGAACTGGACTATGCAGTTGTAGTTTCTCGTAAGATTAATTAATTGCACACATGCGTGTGTACATGTGCAGCAAAAGGAAGGAAATTGATAAGCCTGTTATCTTTCAACTACCACAAACAAGAAAAAAAAAACTTCTACAATCAAGAAGTCCCATTCATTCCTTTTTTCTACAACAAATGCTCACAAGGATTGAGCACAGCCCAAACGTGAGCAAATAAGATATAGTATAACTTCTTCAAAAGCACAATTGAAATATTTTTTTGAAATCTGTATCTTATTATCCATTGGAATAAAACGGCTGCAGAAAAAAAAATCAAGAAACAGAAAAAATATCTTCATAAGATATAAAATGTTCTTTAATATTGGACAAAATCACTTAAATCTTCCAAAGTAACAGAAATGCTGAAAGCCAATGATGTTCCTGCCATGGAATCGTAAATTCAAAAATTATGAGTTCATTTATTTAAAATTTCAATAACAAAATAGACAATAGAAGATAAAAAAAAAAATTAATCAAATTTTTATTTTATTCATACACTTAATTTTTTTTAAATAAAATAAAATAATTTTTTTTCTATTATTATTTATTATAATATTTCTAATTTCAGTGTATAATTTCTTGGCCTGTCCTATGATTTCAAAAAAAAAAAAAAAAAAACCCCGCTCGAAAAGTAATAAAATATTATTAAGTTACAACTTCTTTGATAATTTGCCATGATGAATAGATTATACTTTTTCATATCTTTTTTGCTTAGCAACTATCATTAAATTCGTATAATTTGATGTGCGGTCCTTGAGAATATTTTCCTTTAAAAATGTGACCCAAGGACAATAAAAAAGGTAGAACACATTTGATGTCCTACGGATACACAATACACAAGGACTAGGAAGGACAACACAACAAGGACTACACAAGGTACTAGGAATACACAGAATTTCGAAGATAGTAGACTTTTTACTGTAATACGCCCACAGGCCGCACATACAAAAACTACTCTCAGAAAAATATTCATTTCCCTTATTTACATATAATAAATAATAATGCATCACGATAAAGGAAATTTGATACATGAATATTAGATTAACTTGATACGTTTTTTAGTATATGATTTGAATTTGTAATAATCAACCTTAAAAATGATTGGTCATTGTTTTCATTTATCCGTTATAATATATATAACAGCACATATAACATGACGTAGCACGGCTTCGGAAAATAAAATTTATAAATTATTTTATATCAATGAGATAAATTGGTGTCATATCAAAGATCAGAGGTTTTTAACCTTCTTTTTGTTTCATGGTCCCTTTTCGTAAGTAAAATAAAAGTTACGTAGCTTTTTTTTTTTCACAATTTTATTTGTAAATACATAAAATAAAATTAAAATAATTCAATTATAATAAAAATCGTTAACAAACTTGATTCAGTAAATTTGCTTCAGCTCTTTCCTAGAAACATTAATTAATAATAAAAGTCATTATAAATCGCACAATAATTCAAATTATATTACAAAAAGTTTACCAAGGTGAATATTAACTAACGCCGTTTAATGCAAATTTAGAAAACAATCTATTATTTCTTACTATAATCACTAATGATATTATAATTTAGAGCATAAATTTCCATAATAATGCCAGGTTTAATTAGAGAATAATACTAATTCAATCAAGGAAAACAAAAGCAATGGTTTTCTTCTGATTCAAGCTCACAAACCTTTTAAACCAAGCTACAGCTGATAGAATAATTTTATTTTCTTAGGCAGCTTTGCAAATTTAACAATAAAAATCAGTGTGAAATTCAACAAATAAAATACTTTTTACACCCTGAAAGAACAACCTTATAAATTCTTCCTTTCTTATAGAAAATTTCTTGAATTCAATTACTGTAATCTAAAAGAATTGGTAATATACTTTGGATTGCAATATCGGCGATTTCGTCAGACGTAAAGGAATTTAAAAATAAACCAGGGCATTTTTACTGGTCAAATGGCAAAGCAATTCTTTTCTTAATTATTAAACAAAATTTTTGGTGGCTGCAATTAGTATGCGAAACTAATTAACGATAACACAGAATATACTAGCTTAGCTCAATATAGAACAATATTAAAAGTGCTAAAGTATGTCTTCATTCCCATAATGCCCTTGATAACATTTGACACACCATTTGAATACATAAGGCTAATAAGGGGGTAATAATCAATTGAAATGAAATAATAACGAATGAATTGAAATGGTAATATGTTCTATTTATTTTACGGTAGCCTGGTTACTATAAAAAAATTCGCCAACCACGAAAAGTCGCCAAATAGGAGTAAAATCGAATTCAGTAATTTCTTAACGAATATTGATCTATTTTGGGGAAAAAAAAAAAAAAAAAAAAAAAAAAAATACAGTTGTATTAGAAGTATTCATGTCAATTATGCTGAAATTTGTATGTAAATTTTGACCGTGCATAGGCGGCCACATAAACACAAATTTTGAAAATTATACATATATTCATATGCTTTGATCCAAACAAGTTTGACCACTTTAAAGTATTAGTTAGCAAGAACCGCATCTGCTGTGCTGAGATCCATTTTAAAATGGATCATGTTTTGGGCGATTAAATAATAATAATAATAACTATGCAGAGGTCCTGTATTCCGGCTAGCATGTTATTGACGTAGATTCTGAACTTGTAGTATACAATTATTCAGAAAATATAGAATAAAATATTTTTATAACATTTACTTTTTTTACTAAACTAAAGCTGGACCGCATTCCATGTTTTAAGTTTTGATCAAAATTTTAAATTAAAAAAAAAATCATTTATTACATTTTTTAAAATAAAACGGCCATATAAAGCGATCACTGTACCTCTACGCCATGCAATACCAATGAAAAGCATCTTTCGCCCGAACTATTAATTTTATGCTATTTTTAATATATACTGAGAAAATATTTTTCATATATCAAAATTATCAATTTACTTTTTAACGTAAAAAATAATTTTATTGCATAAAGTATTCTATATCTTATGCGCATATATTCCTCCATATTCCATTCCGTTATTATTCCATTTAATTCCATAAAAAATAACGCATAGACAGAAACTTCAATTTGAAAATTATTTAGCTGAATTAATTGCAATTTATTTTTACGAAAATCATTGAATCAGGGCACAGACGGATTTATTAAAAAAACATTACTTTAAATTTTACTTTGTATAATTTTTAATAAATTAATATAAAGAAATTATCTGATCTGAACGTGAGCGTATACGTCGACCGATATCCGAACGTAAGCGTATCGACCACATACACAAGCCTTTTTCAATTTGTAATTTTTATAAAGTATAAGAAACAAATAAATAGCAGAAATCGAAACATAAGATAATACATGGAATTAAATTTAACTTAAAAATTACTGTAACTCTAATTACATTTTGAAAGTGTTTAAATTATAGAACAGAAAAACATTAATTGAAAATAACATTTTATATATTTTACGTTTTTTAATTTTTTTATTATTATCATTATTTCTCGAAAAAGCCAGTGTACAAAGTAAAAATAATTTTCAAAAACACACAATTATACATAATTTCACATTGTCAGATTATCAGACTATCTGTAAGCAGACAATATACTTACATATGACGACTAATTATAGCATCTTTTCCACTTCAAGATTTTATATATATATATAAATTATGTTAAACTACTTACGACAAGCAATATGAAAAATTGAGACCAATTGAATGAAATAACTTTATTTTCTGATTAATAAATGTATTTAGGGGTATTGAAAAAAACAACAGCACACATAAATATGTTATGTATATATTGATCAGATCTAACGTCAATTCGGAATCACCATAATATGTTTACAATGAATAACAGAAGAGATCGAAACGTAATAAAAGACTGATTAATAAAATATTTGCTTTTCTTTTCATTTTTCTTACCCCAGCAACGCAGGGAAAAAGAAGCAAAAAAGACATCCAAGGAATGAAACATTTGAACATAACAAACAAATGAACATAAACCATTTATTTTGCATTATATTAGGGTTGCTTATCAACGAATAACAAAAAAGACTGAACAAATGGAATACTTCTAACCTATCTTGGGATCCGTAAGCACATACAAATACGATACTCTACGGTATATTTCGTATATCGATCAGATATATCACCTTATCTAATCTGAAATTCTCATAATTTCAACTAAATAACGCTATTTACTTCAACTCACAGAGAAGATTACAGCAATACTGGAGATGATCGAATAAACAATTTTATATTCTATCCACTAAATATCTTTCTAATATTTTTTGTTATTATCTGCCAACAAAAGAAAGAACACTGTGATCCCAAGCTTTTCACATAACGGATATCCGATCTTCTTTATTGACAACTAACGAACAATCTCATAAAGCAATATCACCGGATGCAGTATCAGTTTGAGGTCACCACCAAAGCGCAGTAGAATTTTTCTCACCTAAAATACAACTGTGACGAACTCGCTATTTTAAAAGACTCACAAAAAACAAACAAATGTACAAAATAATTTTCATAAATATACTATGACGCAATTTATATATGCTTTTGAAACGAGGTCAAAAAAAAAAAAAAAAAAAAAACAATAAAAAATAAAAAACAAGAACAAAATGAAAAAAAAATTATGTTGATAAAAATTCAAAACTTCTTTTAAACAATTTTTGAAATGAGTTATAGAGTTGTATTGCAGTAAGCTAATGCAATAAGCCTGCACTTAAATATAATAAATAATTTTATTAAATTATAGACCAAAATTATTTTTGCCTTTTATAACCCCTCTAAAATTATTAATATAAAAATATTATCATGAAAATTAAATCACATTTTTTTTTAACTATGACAAGTAAATAATTCAGACACTACAAAGTGCTTCCTGTTTCAACAGCCAGTAAAATCTTTAATATAAATATAAAAAAAATTCTAAAACTCGAAATTAATAATAATGAAATTTTTATTATGAGACTAAAATTGAAAGTAATGAAACAAAAGGTAATGAGTAATGGACACATTGAAAGTAATGAAATAAATTTGTCATTTTCCTTTTCATATTGATTTCAATTTCACTGTTTAGTTAACAAAAATAAATGATGAAAAAATTTCTATTTGACTTTAGTACCGAATTTTATTATTTAAAAAAAAATTACAATTTCAAATATTTGAAAAGATAATGTTATTAATGAAAAAATTTGTTTCCTGAAAAACTCAGATATTAAAAACAAATACAAAAGAAATTTTATGGTAGCACTCATATTTTTTAAATAATTTTTCTAAATAAATATAAAAGAAATTTTATGGTAGCACTCATATTTTTTAAATAATTTTAAACTGGTATCAACAAAACTGATGTTACCAGTGATATATGATGTATAAAAATAACACTCGTAACAACTGATATGTTTAGTAATAAATATTTTAACCAAAAAGATAATAAATATTTTTTAAAAAAGAAAAAATATATATTTTTAATTAATTGATTCCTTTCTTTTTATTATTAATTCTTAACTTCACTAGTTTTACAATTCAATTGGAGGTGGGATATAATTATTACATTTATTTACCTATACTTTAAATTTTTATTAATTTAGTCATCTCAATTATATATTACAAAATTAACAAAACAAAACAAAAACAAACTAATATAAAATCCCATATTTTTTTATTATAAATAAACTAATATAAAAACCAATATTTTTATTATTAATGAAATAAATTTTGATTTATATAATTATAATAAAGCAAAAAGATAAAAAAGACAAAATTTCAAAACACAATAAGATAGAATAAATAAATATATCACTTAAAAAGAACAGAAAATTTTAAAACAAAAAATATATTTACTGTAATAAATGTTCCTTCTTTGTTTAAATTAGAAATATCTATTTAATACTTTTATTTCAAAAATTTGAGTTGAATTTTTATTTATAGTAACTGTGAACTTTACCTATTCATTGGAAAATTAACTACCTATTTTTTATTAAAATCTAATGTTAATATTAAAAAATAGGTGTAAAAAAATTTATCCCAACTTGAAATTTATTAGTTTATCGGTGATGGCCACTATTTAAATATAACTAATGACAAATTTTATATGGATGTTTTAAATATATCAAATTTGTAATATATACATGAAAAGGTATATGATAAAACTTTATGATACATTCTACATTCTTAATTTTTTGATCAATCAAGTATGAGGAAAAATTCTCATTATTAAATATGGTATTATTTTAATAAACTCAAAGCTTTCCTCGCATTATATATTTGATTTATAGAGAGGTAAAGATAATTTCCCTTTAAAACCCCCTTTTTCACATCTAAAGACAAAGATAATTTATCCAGTGGGCTATCTAATATGAAGTTTATTTAGCAATTCAGTATCAAATATTCTTATGTTTGTGAGAAAACAACTAATGGTTTTAAAATCAGCTTTTAAAATAAATCAAAGCAAAATAAGAGATTTATATCGACATCTATAAAGAAAATTAAGCAATTAATTAATTCATAAGAATTTGTTTAAAGGTTAGATATTTAAATTAAGACATGTATAATTTAACTGAGAGTTTAACTAAATAATATGGGCTAACAAGCACATAATCAAGTAAACATTTTAAAATTTTCTCCCCTTCCTTAATATTAAAATTTAATATTTTAAGACAGCTACAAATGAAAAAATTTGTAGATACACACAAGAAAAACTGTCTTAATTTTTTTTTATTAGCATTCCATTCATAATTGCCAATTGGATTTAATTATTTCAAATATAATTTTTTAATATCATTTTATAATAATTTTGTCAAACAAATTAAAAGTTCAAATAAATCTTAAAACAGAGATTAATCTTGTAAATAAAATTCAGAAATAAATTCTGTATTGAAATACAAAAATTCAATTAATAGAATATTTCTGAAAGTGATAAATTTCACGACATTTTCTACTGATCAATCATAAATGGACTTAATAGTTAGTTAGAAATATATTTTTAAAATTATGATATAATCTTTTTAATTAGAAATTAATAATTGAATTGCAATGATTTATGAATAGAATTGCTGGATTGAGAAATAGCCCTTTTTTAAAATGCAATTTAAAATTGTAAATTATGATGCATATATATAATGCAAACCAACAAATATAAATTAAAAATAAGTTATGAGCTAAAATAATACATATAGCAGCTAATTAAATAAATATAAAAAAAACTGAATAAAGTTAAAGTATTTTGTTTCTTAATATTTTACTGTTTTAATAAAGCAAAATAATCATTTATATTTAACAGCATAAAATATTTAATAAATTTTTATTCTATAATAAATATGTAAAATATTAGCAAAAATCTTAAGAAATATAATTTACACTTAAATTTCAGGTAGTTTAGATTCAACATATTTCTGTTTTTAAATTTCATTATTTAAATACATATTTATTTACATGTTACAAAAGCATTATTAGGATTTTTCTAACACTTTATTTTAAAAATTTATTTAATTAACTAAAAGAAAACTAAAAACATTTTATAATTAAAAAATCTGCATTTTATATAATAATAGTACATTTATTCAAAATTATTATTAAAACAAAATAATATATATTTGGTATTAAATTTATTTGCATTCAGTAACTTACATAGAATAATCTTTTAATTTTGGATTTTTATGGAAAATAATTGTTAAACAGCAAATTAAATTTTTTCACAAACTAAGATGAAAAATTAAGTGTTTTAAGAAATAATTCTAAACAAAATAAAACCGTGTCTTTAAATGCACAAATTAATTTTGCTTCAAAAAATTGTGGTTAATATTTCTATATTTCATAATAAATAATTTCTCATTAACTAATAGTTTTATTACCTAATTATCTAATATATTATTTACAGAGTTCTTTAGAAAAATCATGATATCGTATTTATAAAAGGAATCAATTAATTCGAAACAGTAGCGTGATTAATTGCGATAAACTTAGCAGGAATTTAATTAAAAATACAAAATAATTAAATTAAATTTACTTTTAAATATTTTAAACAGTATAAAATATAGATATTTAACGATATAATAATATGTATCTTTATAAACACGCAAAAAAAATTTTTCTTTCATTATTAAAAATTTATTATCATAATTATAAAATCTTCAAATAATAAAAAAAAAAATTAATTTAAATATAAAATTCATTCTTTTTAAATCCTAAGAACATTAAAAATTATAAATTATAAAATGTTAATTAATTCGCAAATAAAAATTAAATGCGTTGTTGTACATCAACAAGATACATTCTTTCTTAATGATATTTTAAAAAAAAAATAAAAAAAAAAAAATGCCATTTAAATATAAAATTCATTTTTTAAATCCTAAGAACATTAAAAATTATAAATTATAAAATGTTAATTAATTCGCAAATAAAAATTAAATGCGTTGTTGTACATCAACAACAAAAGATACATTCTTTCTTAATGATATTTAAAAAAAAAAATAATAAAAAAAAAATGCCATTTAAATATAAAATTCATTTTTTTTAAATCCTAAGAACATTAAAAATTATAAATTAAAATTTTAATTTAATTCGCAAATAAAAATTAAATGCGTTGTTGTATATCAACAACAAAAGATACATTCTTTCTTAATGATATTTAAAAAAAAAATTAACGATATTAAAATTTTTATCGAAAATAATATTTTAAATAAATATCAAAAGAAATAATAAAATCAGGTATCAACATTCTGTATTTCTGTACACATTTCTGAAATCAAAACGCAACTAAACTTCGCCGTATACATCGGCGCATTCGAGCATACCTAATGACAATAAACATACAAGCTTACCTATAGTTGCAACGGAGAGACAGAGTACAACTTGAATCCACAACGACGAATACATGATCTTTTCTTTCATGATAGCTATTATACTTCAAAATTCTTGTAGTTCTTGTATACAGTTTTACGAAGCAAGATTCACAAGGAAAATTGTAAACATGCAAGGATACATATTAAGTGAAAGGATTCTAAAAGTGTTCAAACTCGTCGATTCACCACAGCTGCGATTGCGAGGACACCGCACAACATAAACATTGTCCAACTAACCACGAGATCGGAGAGGAAAACGATGATTCTGTCCTGTTAACTAGTAATACACGGGAACTAGTTTTATAAACATGTTAAGCCTAACAACTACTTGTTAGAAGTTAGAAGGTTGCGCGCAGAAAATCTGAAGCACTAGACTACGGCAGATCGATAGGATACATCGGCATAAAAGTCATTGTTAAATACATCTACTACAGCTGTCCAATGCATGTTTATCTTCAGTGAAGAAGCCACAGAGATCTCACAGTTTCAGTTCACAAATAATTAACCTTTTAACAGTTGATAAGTTGTTCTGTTTTGGAAATGAAAGTCTCCGTTCCGATACTACTAGCTCGCCGCCGAATCAAAATAAAACTCGATTCACGTTGTTTTATTTTCTTCCTTTAAGGATCGTTCAAAATGTTCACAGCGATCGGTTCAGGCGATAATGCACGGCATTGAATACATCTGTATGCGATCTACAGCAGTACACCTTCGGACATCTCACAGACATTGTAAATACATAATTCTCGGAACTAAAACATCGGAGCGCTGCTTCCTCGCCAGGGGATACACTAACACAACTCTCTCATCTCAGCAGGTTTCCGAAAGACGCCCAGTCAAGCTCGCTTGAACGGTCGGATGAGTCCATTTGAGGAGAGGGAGACTCCTTTCCCACTTAAAAGACCGATCAACCTCGCACCGACCTGAGCTACCGCAGCGCGCCATCTTTGGTTTCGTTTTTTATTTTTTACTCAGATTTGAGAACTTCGTCATCTGATTTTGAATTCCACAAAATTTTATTTATTGATAAAAAAAAAATATATAATATTTTATTTTTCAATCTGATTTTTTTTTAAATAAGTAGATTTATGATTTTCAAATGAGGAAATTTTATTTTAGGAATTCCTAAATTTTAGGAATATTTATTTTTAGGAATTTATGTTTTTCTAGGAATATTTTAGGAATTCCTAAATTTTAAGAATATTTATTTTTAGGAATTTATATTTTTTTAGGAATATTTTAGGAATTCCTAAATTTTAAGAATATTTATTTTTAGGAATTTATATTTTTTTAGGAATATTTATTTTTCTTAGTTTTCAATTTTATATTTTTCTATTTGTATGTTGTTTTTTTGCAGCAATTAGAACATTAACAAAAAATAATACATAAGCATTCTGCTTTTTATTTATATAAATTATTCATTTCTATAGTATCTATATATGTACAGATGGATTTGTTTTTATTCTTTTGTTCTTCAATATAATTTTATATTAGGAACTTTTGATATTTTAAAATGATTATGATTATCTACTATTGGAGTCAGTGAATTAAATAATGCATCGTGTTTTTAATGCATTTATTTATTATCAGAAAAAAAAATCATCGAGAATTTTAGATGTATTTGTATTTCAATATTTCAACTTACCAAATAGTTTCTAGTTTTTTAATAATAACTGTAAAATTCTACCTTTAATTAATAAATAAATTGATTAGTTGTTTAACTAACAATATTAAGTTGAATGACCATAAATAATATTTTTTCCCCATTTCAAATTATTATAACAATTTAATTTCATCACATCAGATGTAAAAGTAAAAATAAATTATATATATGCATAATAACTAATTAATTAATTAATTTATTTATTTTATGTATAATATACATTGATATTAATATATATATTTTAATCAGGGCCGGATTTAGATGAAAAGAGGCCCTAGGCTATTCCACTTATGAGGCCCTTTCACCTCCCATTTTTTAGTTTGTAAATTACATGAGAGATAATGTATTTTACAAACTAAATATTACTTATTAATACAGTAATATTAAATATTACTATTTAATATTACTGTGATATATATCAATATGTTAAATGAAACATGTTGTCATTGGTACTAATCTTTATAAAAAATGTGGCATAAAAAAAAAGTCGAGAACACTTATTTGGACATTTATTCTCAGCACCCTATAGAGTACTTGTAACAATAACTAATCCAACATAACACACAGCACTTACAAAGAAACCAAATTCAATAATAAAAATCTTTGCCTACAAAAATAAAATATGCGATAGAAATTATCATATTTTCTGTCAAATAACTGAACATATGAACTATACTTTGGTGCAATCTAGTATATATACAAACGAATAGACCCAATGAGCCGAACATGTTGATCTAACCAATACATTTTTATGTTTCTTTATGAGTCATATGTGTAGAATTTCAGTGTTTTAGTGTTTACTGTTTTTAGAATAGTGTAATTCTAATTTTGCTAACAATTTGAATGTAGGCTCCTCTTGATCTTGAGGAACTAGGCTGAAGCCCAGTTAGCCTATAGGAAAATCCGGCCCTGATTTTAATATTAATATAGAATTTTTTGGATTCTTTTACAGTGACATAACATTAAGTCTGCTATTACTCAATTATAATTAAGGATAAGATTTAAAATTTAGAGATATCTTCTCTATAATGTGACTCTGGCCTTTGATATCCCAGGCTTCAGGTTCGAATCCTGGCAGTGGCACGGATGTTTTGTTAGTGGTTCGAAATCCACTTTAAACTGTAGGTCCTGGTCTGTTTAGCCTAAAGTGTGCACAAGATGACCGTAGAGCGACAAACTAAATCAAATCAAATCTCTATAATGTGAATTATTAGTTTTTTAGAAGAGTTTAGTTTTATATAATTAGTTATTTTAATTTTAAAATAATTTTAATTTTATAATAATTTTTTTTTATTATAATTAGTTTTTTTGAATTTCTATAATAGGAATAACAGTATTTATTCTTGGTTTCAATTTTGAAATTAAGATTCAATTTCAATATATTGACGAACTATACCGAAATATATTCAACCGATACTATTTCTTGCTGTTCCTTTTACTTTAAATATTCTGTATTCAAGGAACTAAACTAAAGAAACTAATTGCGGTAGCCTTTCTCTTCGTTTTGTTCGACATTCGAAAACGTACGTGAATAGAATTGGATTATCGTTTGAAAGCAAGTTAGAGAGCGCCGCGTGGAAGACCTACTAACATTAAAATTTTTTTTAAACTTTTGCTATTCATTTTTTAAATTGAAAGTAAATTCTCGTTTCATAAAGTTTTTTTTTTTTTTTTTTTTTTTTTTTTTTTTTTAAATTTTGAATTCGATGCTATATTTTATTATTTTTATCAAATAAGGCATTAATAATTTAAAGTCGAAATTTTGTATATTTTTTTCTAAAACAGTCGATTCTTTTTAATACGTTTTTATATTAGTTTCACCTGTATTTTTGTTTGTAACTGACTCTTTGGGCTCAATTTTGCTCTACTTTAAGCGATCGGATTTAATTTAAACGTTGTAGACTTATCAAGGACCGACGACACTAAAATAGTCTGATAAGTTTATTATCTCATCATGATTAGGATCGCCAGGATTAGAGATTTTATTTCAACTTATGAAGAGCAATTTAACCCATGTAGAATGAAAGTATTCAGTAAAGACATTCAAACCTACGTGGGACAGTGGCACAACGGACTATTCGCATTTAGCCTTTGTTTTACTCACAATTACATTATTGTAAGAACTATAGTTCCACTCCTCCGTACCGGGACCTCATTTAAATATTATAGTTTAAAAACACTAAAAAATATGCTTTTAGAGTTAATCAAACTAAAAAGTAAAAAATAAATGAATAGTTTAAAAAAAACACGCTTACTCTAAAAGCGTGTTTTTTTTTAAACTATTCATTTATTTTTAAAAAGTTCTTTTTTTTTTTAAATTTAAAAAAAAAAAAAATTTATTTCTAAAAAGTAAAAAATAATTGTTAACGTAAGAATAAAATGACCGAGGAGAAAATGAATGTCAATGTTCTAAAAACGTGGAGTGTTCGATATCAATCGTTATAATTTTTCTCTAGTTTCATTCCGAAATGCAGAGTTAGTTTAAAAATGTCATACAAAGCACCCCCCCGCTTTTAGAACAGTGACATTCATTTTCTCCTCAGTCATTTTATTCTTACGTTAACAATTATTTTGTACTTTTTAGAAATAAATTTTTTTTTTTATAACGATTGATATCGAACACTCCACGTTTTTAGAACATTGACATTCATTTTCTCTTCAGTCATTTTATTCTTATGTTAACAATTATTTTTTACTTTTTAGTTTGATTAACTCTAAAAGCGTGTTTTTTAGTTTTTTTTTAACTATTAATTTATTTTGAAACAGTGTATACAACAAAGCCGCCAGCGGATTGAACCTGAATTAAAGTTATTCAGAAAGACTGGATTTGCTATTGTCTGCCACATTCCCAATCGAGTCTAGATCAAAACTCGACAAGAGATACAGAGCTGAAAGCTTCCATGTCTATACCGGAAATGAGCACACTAAATCTGTCAGCCGGAATGTTCTTCCGTTGGACTTTAGGAGTAGGGAAGAAAGATGCTAACATTTCTGCCGGTCTAATGGCAAATAACCTCGGGTTAAAGAGCGGTCCTTAGGTCATTTAATCAGTTTCATTTCAGATTAAAACATTGTTGTGGAAATTGTCGTCATTAATGCTTTGACAACTCGGGCCACGCTTACTAGATAATCCCTGCAAGAGGGAAACATAACGTGTATCTTCCCTGATGGGGGGAATGCACCAGATTGGAATTGGAATTGTCGGAGGCAAGATCTCATTTGGAATCGATATAAACCGTTTTGGAAATTACATTATAAATGGATAATAGATCTTTATAGATTTATATGTGAGTTATGTGTGCTGCTGTGCTAATTGTGTTAAAATAAAACAATGAAAAGGCAAATTGATAAGACAATACATGAACACGCACCTTAGCAGTGATAGTTCATCAACTGCTTTAAAATCCCCGCATATCACAAGCTCCTACTAAGAAATGAAAGAAATGCATCCATCATCTAATACTTCTTAGAGCCTCGTAGAGAGTAATTATTAATATCTTTAAAACTGGTTATAATTATGGCTTATAAAACAATTCCACAATTTTTTTCTAATTTTTTAAAATTTATTTAGTATGTATATGTACGTTCGCTTTAATTATATGTATGTATATGTACGTTCGCTCTGCTTCTTAATTATTTTTATTTGTTTTTATATGTTTATAAATTAAATATAAATGAAAGATTAATAAATATAAATGAATATAAACTTTCCTCATTTTGTTTAGATTACTTCAAAACTTTGTATGTCTCTTTCTTTTAATTCTTTATATATATATATATATATATATATATATATATATATATATATATATATCTGGGCAAGTCACCTATTAGTCTTTACCTGCTTTCTTTTTCAATGTATTATCTCATAACTTCAAAGGACTCCAACTCAAGATAGAAGCTAGCGGCTGCTTCACACCAACACAAATCGCACGTTCACTTTGTAGTATAGCTTGTAATGTGTCCTGTTTGGAAGCGAAATAATTTGTTTGGAATTAAGAATCGTGTGCTTCAATGACTGCTTTTGTAGAACAGTTGAATCTGAAAAACTTTGCAAAAGTACCAACCGCATCGTAGACATGCTATCATTACATAAAAAGATTAGATAGTGCTATATTTGCAGAACTACTATGCAAAAATATCAGAATGCTTTCATTTTGTCATAGGAACAACTTGTTAATGCGTCATGTTTGAACAATGTCATATTTGCAGAACTGCTACTTGAGGAGAAAGCAGAATCGAAATTCTATAGAACAGATTTTTAGTAAATGACAAAACTGGAGATTCTCAACCACATCCAAGTAAGAAGAGGGTATAAGAGGAGAAAATTAAATTTGGTAGATTTTCTTACATGTATGTATTTTATCTAACTGTTTTTGAATTCATGTATTTTAATATTAATACTAAGTAATGTTTAAATTATTTCGTACAACTGCATCAATGCCAGTAACAATAGGTATTTTTTTTCAAGGAAACGGATTAATCATTTTCTCTTCATTTCATATGGGGAATTTGTTATACATTCCTCTGTGCGTTAAACCCAAGGATATGAAATTGATTAATTATTTTCTATCCATTTCATATGAATAATTTTTTATACTGTATTAAGCTACGGATCTGGATCTGCTCTGTATTAAGCTAAGGATCTGAGACGAATTAATCATTTTTTCTTTATTTCATATAGGGAGTTTGTTATACGTTCTGTCCTAGTTTAAATTGAAGAATCTGAAAAGGATTGATCATTTTCTCTTATTTCATATGAGGAATTTGTTATACGTTTTGTACTGTGTTAAACCCAAGGAATTGATTGATTATCTTTTCTCCATTTCACATGAATTTGTTGTGCGTTTTCTTCTGTGTTAAGTCAAAATTCTGGAACGAATTAATCGTTTTCTCTTTGTTTCATTAGTTATACGTTCTGTTTTGGATTAAAACTAAGGTTCTGAGTGGAATGATCATTTGCTCTTCATTTCATATGCGGAATTTCTTATATGTTCTGTTCTGTGTTAAGCCCAAGGATCTGGAACGGATTAATTATTTCCTCTTTATGTCATATGGGGAGTTTATTATACGTTCTCTTCTGGAATAAATTCAAGGATCTGGAACAGATTGATAATTTTTTCTTTATTTCATATAGGGAATTTGTTATACATTCTGTTCTGTGTTTGTACTGTCAAGAATCTGGAACTGATTAATTATTCTCTATTTCATATGAATTTGTTATACGTTTTATTCAGTTTTAAGCCCAAAACCTGGAACGAATTGATCATTTTCTATTTATTTCATATGGGGAATTTGTTATAAGTTTTGTTCAGTATATTATGCTAAAAATTTGGAATGAATTAATGGTTTTCTTTTTATTACAGAAGAGGAATTGGTTATCTGCTCTAGATCTTTGGGTTTAATCCAGAGCTGAATTCTGGATTAAATCCAAAGATCTCGAGCTGATTAATCATTTTCTCTTTATTTCATATGGAGAATTTGTTTTGTTCTGCGTTAAGCCCAAGGATTTGGAATGGATTAATCATTTTCTATTAATTTCATATGGGGAAAATTCGATTGATATACATTGTGTGCTGCGTTAAGTTCAAGGATCTGGGATGGATTAAACCTTTTCTCTATTTCATAAGGGGAAAATTCGTTTCATATACATTCTGTTTTGCGTTAAGTTCAAGGATCTGGGATGGATTAATCCTTTTCTCTATTTCATATGGGGAAAATTCGTTTCATATACATTCTGTGCTGCGTTAAGTTCAAGGATCTGGGATGGATGGATTAATCTGAGTTTTCTCTGGGATGAATTAATCGTTTTTCATATAAGGGAAAATTCGTTTCATATACATTCTGTGCTGCGTTAAGTTCAAGGATCTGGGATGAATTAATCGTTTTCTCTTTATTTCATATGGGGAAAATTCGTTTCATATAAATTCTGTTCTGAGTTAAGTTCAAGGATCTGGGATGAATTAATCGTTTTCTCTTTATTTCATAAGAGGAAAATTCGTTTCATATAAATTCTGTGCTGCGTTAAGTTCAAGGATCTGGGATGAATTAATCGTTTTCTCTTTATTTTATATGGGGGTTTCATATACATTCTGTTCTGAGTTAAGTTCAAGGATCTGGGATGAATTTTCTCTTTATTTCATATGGGGAAAATTCGTTTCATATAAATTCTGTGCTGCGTTAAGTTCAAGGATCTGGGATGAATTAATCGTTTTCTCTTTATTTCATATGGGGAAAATTCGTTTATACATTCTATTCTGCATTAAATTCAAGGGATCTGATCATTTTACATTGCTATAGGTACAATTTCCCCTCCCTTCCCATCCTTTTTTTTTAAATAATTATTAACAGTTTTTTTTTATGTTGACTTTCACGAAATGTCCATATTTTTGTTTCTTTTCTGATGCCCTGCAGTGAGCAATTATTCAAAAGGCTTTACCCTTCCTCTCGGAATCCCTGTCTCGCAAGGTTCCCCCTCCCAGTCTCTGTGACGCCAACTGCACAAAAGATACAACTCGGCGATTGTATTTCAGGTGCAAATTCACTCCATTCACAGATCTTTGACCTCATCGCGTAGTAAATATTTTTGGACGGGAGGGGGGCTTCTGTTTCGCTGTTTCTAAAAATGCTTGCTGTATTACAAAAGTAGATTAAATTTGCTTGTATTGGACGCAACCGAAGAATTCCCCTTTCTTAATTAAGATTGATTTCGAACAAAGGTGACATCAAAGAATCGTGGCGGTAAGCTCATCAAGTTTCTGACTTTGTTTGTCAAGACGTATTCGCCGCTCGAAATAGATGCAGGCAGAGGGGACATCTACCCCATCCGAGAGCCACAGTGTTAAAAAAAAAAAAAAAAAAAGAATTGTTATTTTGTTCCAACTGTTATTACAAAATATATAATGAGCAAAACATCCATTACGTTTGTTTATATCTTTATAATTGATTATATTTGTCTGTTTAACTTGGATGCGGGTAAAGCCTTGGAAAATAGCGGCTTTGCTTGTTCAAGAGCGTTGCAGTTCCCGTAACCCGAAAAATAAGGAAATTATTATGTGATCTGAACAAGCGACCGGTCGTCATTGGTAATAATAAATAGGGGGTCTGATGGCCGAGTGGCTAGCGTTCTGGCGCTCGGTACCGCAGGTTTCAGGTTCGAGTCTCGGCGGTGCCCTGAATGTTTTTAGTGGTTTGGAATCCACTTTAAACAGCAGGTCTCTGTCTAATAGGATCCTAGAGCGTTGTGGGGGTAGTATTATTCGCATCCGTAGCATATCTTCAATATACACGTGCCCCCTGTGTAGTGCTAAATCAGTAACATCGCCCTTGCTTATGGCATAAAGATAACTGCGTAAGTATTTGGTAGCTGCATTAGGAATAAATGAATAGTTTAAAAAAACTAAAAAAAGCGCTTTTAGAGGGAATCAAACTAAAAAGTAAAAACTAATTGTTAACATAAGATTAAAATGACTGACGAAAAAATGAATGTCACTATTCTAAAAGCGTGGGGTGGAAATTCTGCTCTCCCGAAAAATGGTGAACGAACCCGCATGCGTTTCTATTTCCATCAAAAATGAAGCACATCGGTTTCATTCTCAAGTCTGAGCGCTGTTTTAAACAATTATTATTATTATTATTTTATTCAATATAATTTCGATGTAATTTTGAAAAATTTTATTTGTTTTACTAACATTAATTATGTAGCGACATTTTAAAATCATTTAATACAATAATACTGTTGAAGAAGTTTTCATGGTTTTAGGACACTTTCTGGTATGCTTGCTGCTGCTGTCCATTCCGAAATATTCCGTCATTTAGTTCAGATAATGATGAATCAGCTTCATTGTGATGAATCAGCTTTCAGCACCTCTGTTTCAAAACTTTCCTACTCACGGGGTGGTACTAGATAATAGTAGTAAATGATTAGTAATAAAAACGGAAAAAAAGTAGTTCAAAGGAGATTATTTAATGGTTCATTGCAATCGCACGTGTTCATTGTTCAATTGGGACCATTTTAACAATTCTCTGTCATAGTCATTACTTGATGGAGATTGATGACAAAAGCCGAAGTTTCTTGACAGCACGAAAGTAACTTTTACCTCATTATGTCACTTTTCACGGTATTTCTATGAAATCAATTATCCCTGACAGATGGTAATAAAAGAGAATATCTATACGTCTTCGTCAATAACATTCGCTGAAAACTATGAACTAATTAATTAAGCAAAATTTCGAATTTGTGTTTTCAGGAAGATTAAAACACTATAGTGGGTAAATATCTTAGGATTTAATATAGCATGAATTTCATGCATAAAAAAAGCATCGTTGAGTGTTAGCTTCCTTAAAACTGAATTATTCAGTAAAAGAACATGTTTTATGTAGTCTTGTAACTGTGCTTCGTCCTACGCACTGCAAGAGATGCTGTGGTGTTCAGGAGAAATGATCAGTAGGCCAGTTGTCAGTAGGTCAGTAGCCAGTCAAATTATTTCTTAAAATGCTATATCAAAATATCGTTGAACAAAATACATTACCACTTTTTGTATCTGCTTTCAGATGATGATTTCAAATCCTAAAACAATATGCACGTCTCGTACAAGTGTATGTATGTCTGATAACAAATGTAACGTCTCGGCCTATACTAGACTTATAACATCTTCAAGAAGAGGACCACTTTCAGTTTCATGAGAAGACTTTAATTTTTATTTACAAGCACTATATATGCAAATAATGAACATTGGATTATTATATAAAAATGCGCAAAAAAATAAAAATAAAATTTGATCACTTCTCATTGGAGTAGACATTTCTCAGCTTGGTCTATCACTAATCACGATGGAACAACTCATGGTGTAGTTCATACTCAATCTGTAGTTGCTTCGACCTGTGAAGGTCGCACAGGCATTCCCTAATTTCCTGAGTCTCGTTATACATTATACTGAATATCTGCTGTCAGATTTGACTGACAGGTTGTTTTCGTTAGTACAAAACACAAATTGCATGTAATATAACTATCACAATACTGCTTGTCTGATGTAAAATTTGAGTGATGGGTTATTATATACTTGTCAAATAACATACATTCCTCTCTCCTGGGAATGAAATGCCAAAACATTTTCCGTGAGAAAAAAGTACTACATAAGTTATAAAAAATGCATTTAGCAAATCATTTTCAATTTTAATAATCCAATTTTAAATGAATATTTCTCTGTTCTGTTATATTATGAAAATCACAAAAATTATAAAAGATTCTTTAATTGGGCAACGTAAGAAGCATTTACGAAAAAAATTGTCGTTTTTAATTCAAATTGCAGATATCTGGCATGATAAATATTTGTAATGATTTTAAAAATACATTTCTTCTTCCTTATGCTAAAATGCGGAAAAACAGCTCTTTTTAGTTATTTTTAAGAAAAACAAAATTTTAGAAAACAATGGCTACATATTTTCATCACGTGATAATAACTGCTTTTAATTAATTAAATAATATCATTTTGTAAAGACTACCACCCAGATAGAATAAATGAGGTCGCAAAGTCAAAGGAGTCATTGTGATGCATTTCAAGTCTCTCTCGAAAAGTTTCACTGGAGGAGTGTAACTAATATTTAGGTTGATGTAACTTTAGATTGAACTGACAGGTAATTAACAGCTTTCAGTATTATAAAGAAATTTATTTTTACAATCATTGCTTTCATTAATTATCACTAAATTTAAAAGATGCTTAATGATTTAATTTCTTCCTACAACACTAATAAGAGCTTTCAAATAACAGGGAATTCTTCAGGTTTTTCTTTAAGCATGAAGCAGTTTAAAAAATTTGCATATGTATGAAAAAAAAATAATAACGGAGAAATACTCTTGGAATAGAATACTCTTACTCTCGGGCTCGGACTTACTCTTGGAATAAAATTCTCTTATTCTTGGAATAAAATACTCTTACTCTCGGAATAGAATACTCTTACTCTCGGAATAGAATATTCGTACTCTCGGAATAGAATATAAATACTCTCACTCTTGGAATAGAATACTCTCAGTCTCGGAATAGAATACTCTCAGTCTCGGAATAGAATATTCTCACTCTCGGAATAGAATACTCTCACTCTCGGAATAGAATATTCTTACTCTCGGAATAGAATATTCTTACTCTCGGACTTGGACTTAGTCTCGGAATAGAATACTCTTACTCTCGGAATAAAATACTCTTACTTTCGGAATAAAATCTTACTCTAGGACTCGGACTTACTTTCGGAATAGAATACTTTTACTCTCGAATTTAATAACAATGGATTTTTGTTACAGCGATAGATCAGGAGATTCATTCCCAGTGCTAAGTTTTTTTTTTGGTCTATGTTATTTATTTTTTCTTAAGAGATTTTCTTAAGGGCAAGATGTTGAGCATCCAAAACGCCATCGAGCCTCCTCGTTTTTTGAAATGGTGTCTACAACAAAGCCGCCAGCGGATTGAACCTCAACTCTAATGCTCGCCAACTGAGCCACGAGTCGGGGAGGCTATAAATTTAATTGGCAAAAACACGAAAACTTTCGATTCAACGCAATTATCCTCATAAGTGTAGAACAAAATATACATCATGTCACTCTGGCTTTGTTAAAATAAAAATTGATAAAAATTGCTACATTTCACTATAAAATACCAAGTAATAATCATAACGTGCAGGAGAACTGAGGTTCAAATCCTTTATCGGCATTATTGCAGTCACTGCTTTCTGAAGCGAAGAGATTCCATTGAACATTATGTGGTGCAAATTTGCGTTATCAAAATGAGTTCTCCGCCTTGACAATTCAACCTGCAATTTTTAACATTCCTACATTCTTGAACTTTAATCATTTCATTACCCGTATATGGGTTTTTCGCATATTTAATAAAGGTATAAACTGGGTTTTCCCCCAACTTCAAAAGAGTGTAAATAGATGATGTAAACAATTTATTTAGCCTCATGATTTCTGTTTTTTTTTATGTAAGAAAGATAATTAATTTTTCCAGCATCCATCAAAGTAAAGTTAATACAACTCACTTAAATCTCTGCAGGAGAGTGTAAATAGATAATGTAAACAATTTATTTAGCATCATGATTTATATTTTTTATGTAAGAATGATAATTACTTTTTCGGAACTGAGTATATTAAAGTTAAATTTAAAAAAAAAATTTTGAAACTGTTGACAAACTTTTTGAAGTGAAGATCTGTGCTGAAACAACTTTTTCCGGATTCTTTTGAAGTCTCAAACCTGTATTTTGTTCGCGCATTGAAGCGTCCTGTCGTGTCAAAATCATTTTGAAAAGCAATCAGTGTACTTTTATGCTAAAATGACTACCTTCAATAACGAATACATTTTTATTTCGAAAATAGCACAGTCGAAGTTTGACAGGTGAAGCAATGTAATCACAAAAGGCTTTTCATTTTATTCAATTGAGAAGTTTCAAAGGCAATTTTGACAATCTATGTTATGCATATCAACATTCAACAATTGTCTGACGGGAATTTTCCTTGATTTTTTCATGAAGGAAACGCAAACGTGGGTCAGTTTTCTCTAAAAACCTTCCTTCATTGCCTGTCGATGGGTTGTTTGTGGCTACATAAAAGATCCCTCGTATGTCGAACCATCAATGTTGTGTGTTTAATCCTCAGTGTCCTACATTGCGAGACGGATATCAAATGAATAGTCTACTCATGGAAGAAGGGAAAGAGGGGGAGGCAATAAATACATATAAATACAAATATAAATAGATGATGTGTTGTGCCTAATTCTCAGTGTCCTGCAGTGCGGGACGGACATTCAATGCGTAAACTACTCATGAATGGAGGGAGCTTTTGTTATGAGGGAGCACCCATAGATAGAAGTCTCATTTGGTTCCGTGTCATTGAAGAAGGAGGACAATGCCTTCCGGAAGAACATTAGGGGGAATTATCCCGCGTTTGCGTATCGTATGGGGAAAAACAAGGAAGTCTGATCACGTGACAAGATGCTGAACATCACAAACGCCATCAAGTCTTAATTTTTTTAAACAAAATCTGTAGTACAACAAAACCGACAGTGGATTGAACCTCAGCCCTCATGCTCACCAAAGGCACAGGTTGCCACTGAGCCAAGAATCGGCCGAATCTCCAATTTTCAAATAACTACAATCCCTCCTTTTACCCCTCCCGATAGTCAAACAACAACAATAAAATATCTAATTGCATAAAGAGATCTGATCTCGCATTATTATAACTTTACTGAGTCTTTTAAGTTATAATGGCAAAAAATTTAATATAAAAAATTATGTAAAATAATAACTAAAAGTTTCTTTCTGACTTAAAATTAAAAATAATTCTTATAAAAATTATGCATGAGGTTTTTTCTATATTTTATTTATTTATTATTATTTTTTTTAATAATTTAACTGTATTAAAGTAGGGCCTGAACGGCCGAGTGGCTAGCGCTCTGGCGCTCGGTACCCCAGGCTTCGGGTGCGAGTCCCGGCGGTGCCATGGATGTTTGTAGTGGTTCGGAATCCACTTTAAATCACAGGTCCCGGTCCTAATAGGATCGTAGAGCGTTGCGGGGGCATTGTTACTCCGCTTCCGTATCTTCAAGTTACACGCGCCCCCTGGGTAATGCAAAGTGAGTAACGTCTGTGCAGCACTTACCTTAAGGCATCCAAGACCAAGCTGTGTAAGTGTTTGCCAGCTGCATTAAAACAACAAAAAAAAACTGTATTAAAGTCGATTTTTAAAGCAATACTATTCCATTAGTAATTAACAGGAGAAAAAACCCAGAATCAATGTATTAAATCAGAATAGCGTAGAATTAAATTATCCTTGCCCAATACCGTAAGGTTCAAAGTCCTGTTAAAATATCACAGTCGAAAGTTCCATGTACTTAAAGACCAGACTGCCAAATCATTAATCACTCGGTTTTTTCCTTCTACTTAAAAAAAAAAGAGCAATCTGCATTTTTGTAATTTGACTTCTTTTTAAAGAATGTACACTTTTTAGCTACAGATACTTCAAAATAATACAGACAAATTCTTTCCGTCAACACTGTAATTATGATGTATGTGCAATCCGCATTTTCTGGTCATGTACCAACATTTCAACACAGTTTAAAAAAATATATATACAAGGATTTAAAACGTTTAAACAAAAAAATTCCAGACATTTGAATGCTTTCAAAATAAAGTGGCAATGATTGTTTGTTTTAAAGCTCTAAAATACGTGTAGAATATCTTATTTTGCTATGTTTTATTAAATAAACACAAAGAAACAATATAAAATAAACTGAAAACTTTAATTATAATTTTATAAATGGTTTTTTAGAAATAGTGAGATTTGAAAGAACTGCCAGAAGTTTTTTGTATTGATACTAGAAAGATCTAAAATTATCACATTTTTAGTAAGACACTTGCAATTTTTTTTTTTTTTTTTTTTTTTTTTGTATGCAATAGAATTTAATTTAATTAAATTTTTATAATAATAAACGTTTTAAGAGTTATTATGAGTGAATAGAATTGCACTTTCTATCAACTATAGTTATAACATTTGTCTACTTTTAAATGTTTTTTCGTGCATTGTCCAAAATTCAGATAGTAAAATATGGAAATTTTGCACAGTTAAAATTTGGTACTCTTCAATTTTCGTAACTATTTCGTTACTAAATGTAAGCATATTAAAAGTTTAGGAAAAATTAATATATAATAATTATAAAACAATAGACTAGTGGAAGTACTGGAATAAAATAGAATTTGAAACTTTTTAATTTCTCTGTATATAAATACATGCAAGTATATACCATATATAATCGTATGTAGTTGTATCTCAACATAATTTAGAACTAGTATAATGATTAGAAAATAATTTTTTAATCTGTTATTCTGTTTTAAGAATTTGTTAAAAATTACCACCAGATGGCGCCAGCCTTTAAAACTAACTGGCGCCATTAAGCCATTGTAAAACAAGTAATATAAAAAAAAATTTTAAGTCAATTCCTACTTTTTTTTCACTCTATTGCAGAAAGTCCTTTATAAATAATTTTCATTCATTTTTTTAAGTTTATCTGGCGCCATCTATTGGTAGATATATGCAACTTAAATCTAAAAAAAAAAATAATTACTAAATTAATCTTTGAAAAAACTGTATTAACATCAAGTGTCATCCACTACAAGTTCAAAAAAAAATGTATTTGAACTTGAGTGGTTGAATAAGAAGTATTTTATTAACGATTGGAAATTTGAACAAGATATATATAGGGAGAGTGTAAGCTAATAGAAGGAATTGAAAATAAGGTAGAAAATTTACAGTATTTATCTTAAATTTATTTTCCTAATTAATACTATTATGCTATTATGTAGTGTGCAGTTGAGTTGTAAATGGGTGTGGTTGGGTTGAGACATGAGATACAGGTTGGTTAATACAGGTTAATTTACAGCTTTATTGACACACGCACAAACACCCCACTCATACAATTAACAACAGATAATATTTAACAC
>BPLQ01005823.1:0-42939 GCA_021605075.1 Caerostris darwini
AATATTGATCAAATTATCACAATTTCAGCAATATTACATAATATACACTCAAGAGCCAAAAGCATTATGACCACCCCTACATTTTGCAATGAACTCGCCTGGAGGACGTGGAAGGCACGTAATCAGGTAGTAGTGGTATTTAACTGCTGCTGGAGAGTCTGAAGAATCATTCTTTCACTTACTTCTGTGTGTGATGGGAAAGGCTGCGTGATCTAAGCGACTTTGATAGAGGGCAGACTGTAATGGCTCGAAGGCTCGGAACAAGTATTTCCGAAACCGCACGACTCGTGGGTTGTTCGCGATCTACAGTTGTTAGTACTTTTATGCAAAGTGGATGAATGATTTGGTGAAACCAGCAGTAGACGACATGGTGTTGGACGTCCACACGCTATCAAAGAAAAGAACGTCGGAGACTGTCTCGCATGGTGAAGCAAAATCGGGGCCAGACAGTTTCTCAGCTGACAGCCCAATACAATGCAGGGCCAAGTAGAATAGTATCGGAGCACACTGTTCAGCAGACACTGTTGGATATGGGGCTACTCAGCAAACGTCCCACTCGTGTGCCTCTGCTGACCAAGCGTCATCGTCAACTGCGCCTGCGCTCGTGACTGGTCCATGGATCAGTGGGAGAGAGTTGCCTGGTCAGATGAATCACGGTTTGTCATTCATCACGCCGATGGCCGTGTCAGGATACGTCATCTTCCAGGCGAACAGTTGCTCCCTCAATGTACAGTATGTCATACACAGGCCGGTGGTGACGGTATTATGCTTTGGGGGACGTTCTCTTGGGCGTCTCTGGGACCCGTGGTTGTGGTAGAGCAGACCATGAATGCTACAGGGTATCTGAACATCATTGTGGACCAGTTGCACCCTTACATGGCCTCTGCATTTCCAGCTGGAAATGGAATGTTCCAACAGGACAACGCCCCTTGTCACAAGACTAAAATTGTGTTGGAGTGGTTCCAGGAACATGATGCTGAATTTCAGTTAATGTCCTGGCCGCCTAACTCACTGGATCTCAATCCTGGGACCGGCAGCTCAGAGTTCAAAGACCACCAATTCGCAATATCTCGGATTTGCGTGACCGTTGCTTGAACATCTGGTACAATCTGTCTCCGGCCATCTACCAAGGACTTGTGGCATCCATGGCAAGGCGGGTTGAAGCTGTGTTGCGCGCCAAAGGTGGGCCAACTCGTTATTGACAGGTGGTCATAATGTTTTGGCTCTTGAGTGTATCTTTATTCTTTATAATTCTTAAATACTGTAATACTCTTAATATTCTAATACTTTAATATAATTTTTATTATTCTAATATCTTTATTCCTGTAATATTTAAACAATATTACAGGAATAAAAGATATTCCTGAATAAATACATATATTACATTACATAACACATTTAATTTTCTGAAAGCTTAAAAATACAGCAACTTTTTTACCCATTTAAACTGTTTCAAAAAGATCATTCAACTCCACTTAAATTCCCGCACCATTTCCAGCGGCCACAAAGACCCTCACGACACGTAACACAAAACCAACTTTTGCAAGCGACACTTCGGCAGTCCTCGCTCTTCGCCCCCTTGCTCTATAACAGCTTAAAACTTTACGACGAACTCAAAACTCGTTTCTTCTTTCACGACCATTACGCCCGCAGAACATTTTCCCCTCCAAGAAAAATTTGCACCACTGCTTCCATCGTCACTGCTTTGGAGCTCCACACCTGTGCTGCAGGAAACTCACTCCATTTCCTCCAAACTTCATAGTTGGTTCAAATCGCTCTCAACCATCACTTAACTCTGATTTACGGGGCCATAAACAGTAAACATCTTTGCCACCGACGTCAGCTTATCTATCTCTAACCTAGAAAAAAGAAATGACCGACAGTGTAAAAATTGGGAATTTAATAACTTGTCACTAATTTATCCAGGTGAATGATTCGTTTGTATTTGAAAACCTTGATTCAAATATTAAGAGATGTTGTTAAATGGTAATCTAAGTTTTTAAAATGTTACTTATTTACATATTTATGTAACTGTTAAATACTACGCACTTGAACTAAGGTAGTTCACCATTAATATAGCACATAATAGCAGATTTAGCATTATCGAGGGTGCGCTAAGGAATCTATTGCATAATATTCATATCAATGCTAGATAAATGTAGAATAAACTATTCCAAAGATGACATAATTCTCCTTTTTTTCTTTGAACACAATGAAACACACCCCCTGGTCTACATATTTATCATACCTGTTTATGCTGTCTGCATAACAGCGGAAAAACGGGATTTTTATAACAGAGGAAAATATATGTATTCCACTAGTATTAGAAATTAAAAATGACGAATACATGTCTCACTGATTTCTAAAACATATAGCGATATAATTCTACTCTTGGCAAATTGGCAATGTGCGTATACCCACTGCATTACTACCTAACAATTACTGCTTTCAGACAACAGGTGTGAGGTACTAGCAACGATAAGCAGACTACCAAGTGGGAATTTATCTTCCACAACTCATTGCAAACACATGTGATAATCACATCTAAAAATTCTCCAAGTAGGAAATAAGACTTTCTTTCCCTCTGGGTGCTTATTCTTGTATAATTGAAATATGAAACAATATTTACAATGAAATAAATGAAATAGAACATGTTTATAAATAAAGAAGAATGTTACTGAAACTTGTAATTAGCTACTTATAAAATCGTTCATATATATTACATTATATAGCATTTTGAACAACCTGAAAGCTTAAAAATGCTAAAAGCATAAACTTTTTACCCATCTAAATTGTTTCAAAAGATTATTCAACTCCACTTAAATTCCCGCACCATTTCCAGCAGCCACAAAGACCCTCACGACACGTAACACAAAACCAACTTTTGCAAACGACTCTTCAGCATTCCGCTCTTTACACCCTCGCTCTATAACAGCTTAAAATTTTACGACAAACTCGTTTCTTCTTTCGCGACCATTACGCCCGCAGAACATTTTTCCTCCAAGAAAAATTCACTGTAATGACTCCATCGTCCCTGCTTTGGAGCTCCACACCTGTGCTGCAGGAAACTCACTCCATTTCCTCCAACCTTCGTAGGTGGTTCAAATCGCTCTCAGCCATCACTTAACTCTGATTTACGAGGCCATAAACAGTGAACATCTTTGCCACCGACGTCAGTTCACCTCTCTGTATCTCTATCCTATAAAAAAAATGACGGACAGTGTAGAAATAGGGAATTTAATAACTTGTCACTAGTTTATCCAAGCGAATGATTCGTTTGTATTTAAAAATATTGACCTAAAATAAGTAAATGTTGTTAAACGGATATCTAAGTTCTTAAAATGTTATTTATTTACATATTTATGTTACTGCTAAATGCCAGGTACTTGAACTAAGATAGTTCGCCACTAATATGGCATATATACAGCAGATTTAACATTATCGAGGGTGCTCTAAAGAACCTAGTGCACAATATTCATATCGGAATACTATAACATACTATTCCCTTTAGAACAAACTAATGAGATATCACTTCTTTCTTCCTTTCACCCAATGAAAGGACCCTCCAGTCTACAGATTTATTATGCCTATTTCCGGAGTAAACATGGGTGCTTACTTCCTTTACAGGTTTCGAAACTGAATTCTCCCAATTCAAAAGTCCAAATATTATCACCAATTCAGAAGTGAAAATGCTAATTACAAATTCAATATAAAGTTAGTAAAATTTCGATAAAAAATACTAACTTAACTTTATCTTTAAATACTTAACTTATCTTTAAGTACGTAAAAGTAAAGTCAAGTTAGTCTTTTTTGTGGAAAGTGCCAATAATTTGAACATATGATGTCCAAGAAATTTTGCCTTCTGTTTAATCAATCACCATGGCTTGGAATGTTAAGATGGAACTGTAAAATAATAGAGATTTACAAGGATGTGAAATAATTTCTTCGCAGAATTTGTATAACATTTTCAGGTTGAATCAATCTTTAGGACCCTGTGATCTTGCAGGATACATACCACTAAACCTTAGTCATGATTTGAATAATTTTGTTTTACAGAATTTTGGTCCTTTTTTATTTGATTTTTGCTTTACTTCCCAAATAATGAAGTTACATAGTAGAGTGAGTCTATTAATATTCCTATAGTAAAGAATTTTGTTTGTCTAGGTGACAGAGAGTTGCTTACCTATTCGTCAAATACATAATCAAGACAATATTTTTCATCTTTCTCATTGGTGCAACAGCCCCAAGATGGGTCAAGGCCATTTGCCTACTGGAAGATATCGAGACAGGCGATGTTTTTTTTTTTTTTAAGCTTAGGGTTGTCGGTCTACCGCCCAACAATCATATGAGACCGGGACTTAAGGCTCGTTCCCACCGAGGCGAGAGACGTGAAGATGCAAGAGGCAAGCGACCAAATTTTTCGACCCCTTCACAGCGAAACGTCAGAAATAGCATTACGCATAGTGAAAAACCGCTTGAAGTTGAAAGTTGGTCTACTCCACGCGGCGAACTGCAAACCGGTTTCAGGCGACCGCGGTGAGGTCAAATTTTGGTCGCTTGCATCTTGTCGCCTTGGTGAGCACGAGCCTTTACGACTAAAAGTGGATTCCGACATTTCTCGGGGTAGGGTTTTCAACTCTACGCCCAACGCTCTACAGTCATATTAGACCGGGACCTATGATTTAAAGTGGATTCCAAACCACTACGAACATCCATGGCCCAGGCCGGGATTCAAACACTGGGGCACCGAGCGCCAGGGGGGATCACTCGGCCATCAGGCCCCAGAATATTTTTCAAATTTTGTAAATTACATTATGAAATTTGATTCCTAAAAGTACCATACTTTTTCTTCTTTTATCCGAAGATTAAACATTGCAATGTCGTGTGTGGATTAAAGTAGGATCTGTGAACGTATTTTTTTTTTAAGTTTCATAAAAATCAATTCTGTAAAGCATCCCCATTAAAATGTTCTTTGCCAAAAAAATAAATAAATTTTGTGTAAGAAAAAAGTGAACAATCTTCTAAAAATAAAAATTTAAACGTAACAGTTGTGGAAGGGTTCTAGACTTTTATTTAAAAAAGGCAACCCTTATTCTATCTTGGAGTGCATGCTAATGGATTAAAAGGGCCTGGAATGAAGTACAAGTATGTACTACCAGTACGAGGAGTTTGTACTGTCTCATTAATGAAAAGGTCCTCTTTCCCACATATTTAATTCCCTATGGCCGAGAGTATAATAATTATCTATGTATATTATTTTTCAAAGTATCTACAGTCAAACCTGTTTCTATACGGGAGATAGGAAAGCATAAAAAAATTGCATAAAAAATATCTTAAAATTTCATAAGTAGCTAAAAAACAACTATTGTGGTAATAACTAATTAACTCATTCGCTAATAACATTAGTGGTAATGGGATGATATACCATGAAACGGGCCATCTGTTGAATTTTTTATTATTTGCATGTTGTTTTGACAGCCATCTGTTATTTTTTTTTTTAATTACATTTTTTTAATTAATTTTTATTCATAATATGTATTTGATGAAATTTTTTTAGGTATCGCACAAAAAAAACGGTATAAAAACAGGTTTAACTATATAATCCTATATATTCTGATATATTTGATTAGTCGCTCTACGGTCATTTTTTGCACACTTTAGGTTAATTAGACTAGGACCTACAGTTTAACTTGGATTCCGAACTACTAACAAACATCCATACCACCACCAGGACTCGAATCTGAAGCCTGTGGTACCAAAGGTCAGAGCACTAGCCAATCGGCAGCTGGCCACATATATATTCTGGTAGAGGCCAATTTAACAAATCCAAATATAATTTTACACCAGAAAAAATACATGGAAAATCGATAAGTAAACTTAAGTTGTTTTGGTATATGTAGTTTAATTTTTTTTTGTAATTATATATTAATAAGATAACGATAATTAAGTGTGATTTCAGCGTTCTAAATTATAATGTAACGAAGTAATCTAACAAAAATTATTTTCTCATTTATTCAGAAACAAAAAAAAAACTATATTTCAAGCCATATTTATTAGTAATAAAATTTTTGAAAGCTGATTTATTGAGTAATATCTTCCATAAATCCTACATTCTTTATGTATTTATCCTTAATAGATGTCACACTTTTATTTCCTCTTTGAAATATAGATCATTTCGTGGTTAAATTTCTTTGTGCCACCATCCTTTATTCGCTGGTCGTAAAAATCAATACCTGTAACTTTTTAACAATGCTCCATCTTGTATTAATTAATTCCGCTTTTTACGGTGATAATAAATAAATCCTATTATGCTCATCATGATAAGATGCTTCACCGGCTACTAAAAATGAACTGATAAGGTTTCCCCTCAGAGCGATTTTTATCTTTTTTGTTAAATAATTTATAAAGCAAATAAGCTTTAATTTAACGGCTTTCGTTTTTACTGTTGTGTAGTAAATAAAAATTATTGATCCTTTAAGTGTAAATCAATTATATTTTTAATGAGGTGCTTTGGTGTATGTGGTTATGCTTTGTAATTATAAATCAATAGAGTATTGATAATTAAATGCGATTTTAACTTAAGTTAGTTAAATGTTAAATATGTAATTATTTTAGTAAAATATTCTATTGAATTAAGCACATTTTAATGTTTTATGACTTTGATAAGGGTTTTATGATTATACAATCAGTGAAGCTTTACTCTGATTAGTTGAATTAATTGAGTAATTGTCTGAATTAAAAAAAAATAAATCTCAACGCTAAAACATACGGTCAGAAAATTCCTTAATTATTTTTAATTTAATAATTAATATAAGTAGTAGCTTTAAAATTTCAATTTTCAATTTAATTTTTATGCCCATTAATATTTACATCACCATTGTCAGGGTTTAAAATTTGATTTTGAATTATTAGTTGCAAACATGACGTATATGTTTTGCTTTTCAAATTAAATTTTAAGGGCCACACATGGAATGTTTGACCACATTAAAAAGTAAAAATAATTCAACTCAAGATAATTATAATTAAAAACGAGGAGATTATATGGCGATTGTGCGTAATCATCTCGCAGTCTATCGCGTGTGATAATTTTTTGTGTTTGTTCCCACACAACCCGCAAATGCAAGGTAAGTTATCTTTAAAAGTTTTCCAGGAAAATCCCCCAGCTACCATATATTTATATATAGCAGGTGGACTGAAATGTTCATAGGTTGACACATAGATGGCTCTACTAGTATTAAATCCATATGATTTTTAGTTAGCCCTTACCTTCAAAAGACACGTGTATAAATTTGACAGCTGTTGCACTATTAGTATGTGAGTTATAGCATTTTTAGTGTTCATCACATGCAGTCCACTCGACTGACTGTCGATTGGACTCCGGTGTGAAATGATGGAGCCATGTTTCATCCACATATCAACGCAAAAATTCGGATTTATTACGATTGAACAGCTGCAAACACTGCTTAGAATCATCAATTCGTTGTTGTTTTGGGTCGATTGTGAGCTCTACGCGGCACCCACTTTGAACAGAGCTTTCGCATATCCAAATATTCATTCACGATATGTCCAACACGTTCCCTTGATATTTTTAGGGTCTCAGCTATCTCAATCAACTTCACTTTACGGTTATCAGTAATTTTGTGCACTTTTTGGATGTTTTCGTCGGTAACAGCCTCTTTGGGGGCGTCCACTGCGTGCATCGTCCTCGGTGCTCAGTTCGCCTCTTTTAAATTTAGCAAACCACTTCTCTACGGTTGATCTTCCTGGTTCAAAGTCCTAATAATGTTTATCAAGCCAAGCCTTGGCTTCAATTGTATTTTTTTTCGCTAAAAAGCAATGCTTTATTAGCACACGAAATTCCTTTTCATCCATTTTTTTCAAACTAACTAAAGTTACTTCACTAAAAAGGCTATAACTCACATACTAATCAGCTGTCAAATTTATACACGTGTCTTTTGAAGGTTAGGGCTAACTAAAAATCATATGGATTTAATACTAGTAGCGCCATCTATGTGTCAGCCTATGAACATGTCAGCCCAACTGTTATATATATATGTTACTGCTTGCGTTCAAACAACTTCTTTCTTTTCCTTGGAGAGATCTGAATGTTTGATGCGTCCGAGTTTTTATATTGCCAATGTTACGATGGTTTTGTTATACCATTTAACTGACTTTCTAAGAATCGCATGATAATTTATGTGTAGCGAAATTGTCCCAAACTCTCTAGTGAGATATTTGTTTGATATACATATACAAGTGGTTATCGAAATAACAGAAACACAGTAGAGTTATAAGGAATCATTTACTAATATAGCGTAAGACCGCTTTTAGCATGCAATACAGCTTAGATTCACCTGGAATTCAAATCATACAAGTGCTGAATAGTGTTTAAAGGAATATTGAACCAATCTTCATGGAAATATTGTGAAATTTAAGGAAGAGATGCCAGTGGAAGATATTATTTCTGATTTATCGCTCTAAAATAGACCATAACGGTTCGATGATCTTGTGGTCTGAGGACTGTGCAGGTCAAGGTAGATGTTTCACTTCATCCTCGTGTTCACTAAACCATGATTAGAATAAATCCGTCTGCATGAATAAGAGCATTATCATCTTGAAAATTCCATCTCTCCTGCAGGAAACAAAGTTTGCCTCATAGGATGACCTGATCAGCTAACACTTATCTATACTTCTCTCCAGTGATCCTTCCTTTCAGGGTTACGATTGGTCCAGAAGAAAACCAAGACATGGCTGCCCTTTATCATGACAGATGCATGCTTGGCAGTGCTCTCCATGCTTGACAGTTGGAAGGAGACAATTACGATCATAGGCTTGTGCAAGTATTCTCCAAACGTACACACGTCCTGTTTGGTGGGGAAAGTTTGAAAATTGATTCGTCAGACCCTATAACTGTCTTCCACTTATCAATCGACCAGGTTTTGTGGTTTTAACACCACTGTAGACCACGTTTGATATTAACAGATGTGACAAATGATTTGGGAATTACTGCTCTGCAGTAAATGTCCTGTTTATGAAGGTGCCTCCTAACTGTAATTATTGACAGTGGAGAATCCAGATGCTGATTGAGTTCTGCGGTCACTTTGGCTGCAGTTGTTTTCTTTTTAGACATTACAATCCGCCTCAATACCCGTCGGTCTCTTCCGCTCAGCTTCTCCCTGCCTCCACTATTTTGCTTTGCTGTCCTTGTCTTGCCGCGCTGTGTGTTGGCAACCCTAAATAGCATAATAATTCATCACAATCACTATATTGTATATTCGTCTTTGCATTTACATTTCAACAAAACATGGTGAAAAACTTTAAGTAACAGGAAAAAGGCATACAAAAGTATTATTATTCGACAAGCATTATTCGAATAAAAATTATGATATATTTCTTCATTATTTGTTCTGTTGGCTTTTTAGTAAATGCAATCATAGATGTTTAGTTATTCTACATTAAATTTCAATGTTAATTTTATATATCTTTTTGCTCCTTTACCCATACCTTCGCCTGTATATTACCTTTTAACATGATTTAATTTCAAAAATATTGATCATCAGTATTCGTCTTTCTCATTAATGTGTCATTTTCTGTGGAGGTGTGAGAGAAGGACAACTGTTTTATAACTGAAATACATAAACTAGTTTATGAGTTTCTGAAATGAGACTGTCACTCAGAGCATGGCAGTAGGATTTCATTAGTATAATAGAACAGTAGGATGACATTTCAAAATATTTCTAGTTTTCTAGAGTTGTTGAATTTATAGCTGATTTGCATATAAGTTATGTTACGATAAAATTCTCACTTAATTTACTAATAAATTTTAGATTTCTATATTCGAATCTATCGAATGTCAATTCTTATTGTAATACTCATTTATTAAATTTTTAGGAAATTTTGAATTTCTTAACATTTGTAATATGCAATCTGAATTTAATTGAATTTCTGAACATTTCTCTCTCTTTAAAAAAATGTATTTATAATTTTTGTATGTATTTTTCTTTTCCTTATTGGTTTATTAAAGTAAAAACTACTAATTCACAGATGATATTTGATAAATTTACCGATATAAAGAATATTTTTCAAGATATCCGTTTTGTTTCTACAGCATTCTGTTCACTCCATTTCCAATATCGAATTCCAGACTTATTTTCCATAATTTTTAAACATACTTTTAAGACTTACATGCACATTTGTAAAATATAACAAATATTTTTACAAATATTTACAAATATTTTTATGTATTTACAAATATTTTGATAACATTAAAGATAGAATTCTTAAAATAACCAAATGCATTTTGAAAATTTAAAAAGGAACATAATGTTAGATCAATGTGTGTTTAATCCTCATTGTCCTGCAGTGGGCTGGCACTCCATGAGTAATCAACTCATGGACGGAAGGAAAGGGGCAGCTTCAGTTATGATGGAACACCCGCAGCTAGAAGTCTGTCTTGGCCCGTGTCGCTGAAAAGGAAGGCAGTACCTTCCTTGAGGACTGTTAGGGGAAATTACCCCACATTCGAGTATCGTATGGAAGAAAACCCGAAAAGCTCCCACCAGATAGTCCGACTCACGAGGCAAGATACTGAACATCACGAGCGCCATTGAATCTCCTCGGTTTTTGAAGCAGTGTCTACAACAAAGCCACCAAACTAATACTCCCCAGAGGCACTCAGTGCTGCTGAAGCACAAGTCGGACATTAAATAAATTTTAACAGATATATCAAAGAAATAAAAGAAAAAAATTGTTAGTTATTTTTAAAAGTAAGTAACTAAAAGAAGCGAAAATTACATAGAAAAAATAAGTATTTCAATTTTAGTGGAAACGCAGAAGAAAATTGGTGTAATTATAATAAAACAAAATTGTAATTTATGACAGAAATAAACAGCAGACATTTTGATATAGTCTTACTTTAATAATTTTCTCAATCATTTTTAATTATAATTACTGAAAATTGCTTTTATCTTTCAATTAATACTTTATAGACATATCCTATAAGTGTTCTCCAAACATTGAGTCTGATTCATTATAATGTCCAATCAAGCAATTCTTCAATTTCAGTTCCTTTTCATTAATCATTCACTCTACGTCACCATTTCAAATAACCTTTTTCACTTTCATTCCTTCTTTTTAACACTCCTTTTACTCTAATTGAAAACTTTCTTCATATTTTTTTTCTTTCGTTTGATCTGAATGTATTCATGCGAGATTTTTTTAATTTGTTTAATTTCTTTCTTTCTTTCTTTTTTAAATTTATTAGTGTTCCAACTTATTTACTTTGTTACGTTTGCAATTCATTGGACATCTAAAATAAATTGTTTGCTTGAGTTTTAAGCCAACGTGCATGTGATGTTATTTTGAAAAAAATTTAAGATTGACAATAGTTTAATTATTAATAGGATAACCAAAGGCTGTTTTTGTTTTTTAATGACATTTTCAATTCATTGTTTTTTTCATGTAACATTCTACCAAATAAAAGAACTCAAGAAAAATAAAAATATAAATATACGTTTTTTTCTTATCTCACTTGGTCAACAATAACATTTAGACCAAGTTGACAAAATCCAAAAACCCATGTGGTCTCATGGAAGAAGAAAAGAGATGGGTGGGTAGCTTGTTGTGATGGAGCACCCGTAGGTAGAAGTCTGACTTGGTTCCATGACTCTTTAGAAGTCTTTTAGGGAGAAACTATTTTGCATTTACGTATAGTAGGGATAAAATACGGAAAACTCCCATCAAGTAGTTAGACTCACGAGGCAAGATGCTGAATATCACAAACACCATTGAGTCTCCTCGTTTTTTGAAACAATGTCTACAACTAAGCCGCCAGCGAATTGAACCTCAATTCTAATACTCACCAGCGACGCGCGTTGCCACTGAACCGGCCATATATGCATGTAAGTATATATACGTTTGACTCCTTTATATCCCTCCTTTAGTATTTACACATTTTTACTAAAGGTGTATATACAGCCTAGGGAAGCAATGGTACGATTGCCTAAATAATCAGGCCGCATGCCTGGCATACCAAATCTGTACTGTAGAGCTTTCGAATGGAAGCCCCTTTTCGCTCCTTATAATGTGGAAAAAGACTTCGTTTTGAACTAATTTATTTGAAACATTGTCATGGAACATAGAATGTTGTTATTCTAATGCAGCTGACAATACAGAGACAGCTAATATTTATGCCATTAGAAGGGTCTTCAGCGATGTTACTCATTTAGCATTACCCAGGGGGCTTGAAGATATGCGACAGACGCGAGTAATACTATCTCCACAACGCTCTACGATGCTTTTAGACCTGGACCAACGGTTTAAAGGGGATTCCGAACCACTATAAACATCCATAGCTCAGCCGGACAGACTCAAACCCTGTGGTACTCTGCGCCAGAGCGTTAGCCACTCAGCCAACAGACCCCCACGACTTACAATGTAACTTTGATTATACTCTTTTTATTTAATTCTCTTTTTTTATTATACTCTATTATTACCGCTTTCGCATTGCAAAAAAATTTATTGATTAAATAACAAATAACTCTTTAACTAAAGTTATGCACTGCTATTTTATTTTATTAAATCTTTCTAAATATGTGAAAAGCGAAACATTTTCTAATTCAATAAGCTGGATTAAAATAGTAAACAAAAGCATTTTGATTTAATTTCTTTTTTTAATACTTTCATTTAAGAGATATTATGTTTAGAAAAATTTTATAAGAAATTTTTAATCACAGTGAATAAGTTTATTACTTAAAATAATAATAAAAGACTTACTTATAATTATAAAAGGTTTATAGGAATTCTTTAAAAAAAGATTAAAAAACAAATGTAGTTTAGAATATATTAATTTTTCATATTTACTTATTAATTATTTTTCTTAAATTCATTTTTGAAAAGATGGTTATCATAAATTTATGCATGAAAAAATTAATCTGCTGATCCATCTATAAAATATGCTCTGCGTTAAGAATAATCCTCTTTTAGAAGACATTGTCCTCTAATAATATATTATAAAAAATAAGATTCATCATTGCTCGGTATTGATATATATTCATATATACTACTGTGTCCAAAAAGTAAGACTAATTTTCAATTTAAATTTCCTGAGCATATCGTATTTCAATTTTGTTTTCTTTTTTAGGTTCTTGGCACTGTTCTTGACGTCTGTGTGAAATTTCACGTCAAAATATTCATTAGTGTTTAAGTTACGCTTGGCTTTGTGAGACGCTAAAACGGATTCCAGCGATTTTTGAAATGTCTGAATTAATTGAGCAAAGAATTTGCATTAAATGTAGTTTGCGGAAATATATAGAGTGTTGCAGAAGGCATTCGGTGAGCATTCCTATATCGGAAAGAAATGTTTAGAAGTGGTATAAACAGTTCAAAGAAGGCAGAGAACGCGCTGAAGATCCGACCCTCTGGTCGACGGCCAACGTCAACCGAAGAAGCTCACGTCCAAAAAATTAAAGATTTGGTGCTTGAAAACCATCAGTTTACAATAATAGACCTTTCTCAGGATGTTGGAATTTCGAAATTCCATTTTAAAAGATGTTTTGGGCCTCAAACGCATCAAATCTTGATTGGTACCGAAAATACTGAATGCGCCAGCTTACACAGCATTGATTTTCGGGCCATTTCGCCAAAAATGAAACCCATATCGTTCCACAACCACCGTATTCACCTAATTTAGTATCGTGCTACTTCTGTATATTCCCTAAACTCAAAAGACCACTCCGGGGACACCGTTTTGAGTCGACTGAAGAGACATTTCAAAAATCGCCGGAATCAGCTTCAGCATCTCACAAAATCAAGCGTAACTCAAGAACTAATGAATATTTTGACATAAAATTTCCCACAGATGTCAAGGACAGTGCCAACAACCTAAAAAAGAAAAAATTGAAATAACATATGAGCGGGAAATTTAAATTGAAAGCTGGTCTTACTTTTTGAACACAGTAGTATATAATATTATCTAAAATATATTTAGAATTTCCTCATGCAAAAGCAATTAAAAATAATGAAACACAGAAAATATAATAATAAATAAATAAATAGCTATCAAGAGATAAAAATGTTCAATAAGAAAGCTTTAATATATTAAGCAACCTGGTGGGTAGGCTTATAGTATTTAGAATTACCACCTGCATATCTAACCTGAATAGCTCCTTCCAGATTTATTTACAAATTTTACATTTACAGAACTTTTTAAATCTATTTTTAATATTATCTTTTTAACGATAAGCTAAACAGCATTAAATCGATATTGGTTATATTGGCAAATGGAACCACCTTTATCTACAAACACATTTTTAAAAGAGAAATATTTAAACTATCCATATGTTTTAGATATTGATAAGAATAAGAAATATTAAAATATTTCGCGTTTTTTAACTTTAAACACGATTTTCAACAAATGCTAAAAAGTTTACAAATAAAACTCAAAATACTCATAAAATATGTTTTTTATAAAATGTTACAAAAAAAAAGCTATTCAAACAATTTCACTACTTTATACACTACTTTGTATTTATTAGCATCTTGGCTAAATGAATTAATTAACTCATTTAAAGTATATTTTAAAATTTTCTCCATTCGAATAAGCAGTAAAGTTGTATATTTGCATTATGCTCTAACGATAAGTTAGATAACTAATGCTATTTTTCAATAAAATCGTTAATATTAATTAAGGAAATCGTTAATAATATTATTATTTTGAATCACACATCTTTATTTAATTTGTTACTCTTAACTATTAATTGATTTGTTTCCAAATTTTTTTAAAAAGTATAATTTATACTAAATTTAATGCAAAAAAGTATATAATTTTCTTGATGGAATATTTTACAATATTAAGGTGAACTTTGGGACCTGCAGTCAGAGTGACAAACGCTCTGTGCCACAATGTTTGCGTTCTATTCACCGGGGGTGACATGGATGTTTGTAGTGGTTCGGAATCCGCTTTAAACCTTAGTTCCCGGTCTAATATGACTATAGAGCGTTGAGCGTAGGGCTGACAACCATACCGCGCAAAATGTAAAGCAGCGCATGTCTCGAAAACTGCCAGTAAGCAGACACTCTTGGGACTCCATGGAGCTGTAGCGCCAATGAAGAAGAAAAAAGAACGTATGGTAACTTGAAGAGCTTCTTTGAGATCTTGCTAGCTTCTTGGTTAGACTTATAGTAGCTTGAATTTGATCTGTATATGGGACCTGAATAGTCTCTTTCAGATTTGCCTATCTACTTGGTTGGATTCATAGTAATTAGAATTACCACCTACATATGTATTCTCAATAGAATATCCTCTTTCAGATCTACCTATCTTTTAGTTGGACACATGAGGGTTAGAACTGTCACCTTTATATGTGTCCTGAATAGCCTTTTTCAAATCAGGTAGCTTCTTGGTTGGGCTTATAAATTTTACTTTTACAAAACGTTTTAATTGTACTTTCAATAATATTTATATTGTTTATCTTATTAATAATAAGCTAAACAACCTTTCAAATTGATATTAGTTCTATTAGCAAATGTAACCACATTGAACCACAAACACATTTTTAGAAAAGGAATAGTTAACTTTCCAAAATGCTTTAGATATTAGATGAGAACAGCAAACGTTAAAATATTTCTCACATTTTTATAGTTTTAAAACGTTTTACAAACGCATGATTATAAGTTTTCAAATAAAACTCAAAATACTCATAAAATTATGAGTTATTTTTTTTATAAAACGTTACAAAAAAAAAATTTATTCAAAACATTTCATACAAAAATTATTTTTTCTCCGCCTATGCACATATGAGGAAATACGTTTTCAAACACCTAAACAGAGAGAAAGTCATATGCGTTATGTTAATTTAAGTATCGCGCTTCGAATTAGCATATAAATTATATTCATTCAATCTCGGCTTCAAATACGTGCTTACGTGCACTTTTCTCCAAACAAGTTTCTGCGAGGACTTGAAAACGGTGTAGAAGCCGATGCGATGGCTTTCGTTCGAGACCGGATCTTCTGTGAAAATGTGCGCGCGACGAGGCAAGTCAGAACGCGGAGCTTCAGAGCGCCAACACTTCCCAGTATAGAGCTTCATGGAGAGCTTTCATAGCTTCAGGATGAATTGTCTGGGAAATTTAAATCTCATTTGCATAGGAGCACCTTAAAAGACCTTCGCAGGTAACTAGCTAATGCAGCAATTTCTGTGTCGTATTTATTAGCATCTTGGCTCAATGAACTAATTAACTCATTTAAAGTAGATTTTAATTTTTCCCATTCAAATAAACAGTAAAGTTGTATATTTATATTATGTTCTTAAGATACTACTGTGTCCAAAATGTAAAACCAATTTTGAATTTAAATTTTCCGGGCATATAAAACTCTAAGCTTTTTTTTTTTTTTTTTTTTTTTAGGTTGTTGGCACTGTCCTTGACATCTGCGTGAAATTTCACGTCAAAATATTCATTAGTGTTTGAGTTACGCATGGGTTTTTGAGACGCTAAAAGTGATTTCGGCGATTTTCGAAATATCTCAATTAATTGAGCAAAGAACTTGCATTAAATTTTACTGCGGAATAAATACTCGTGTGCGGAAACGTATAGAATGTTGCAGAAGGCATTTGATGGGCAAACTATATGGGAAAGAAATATTTACAAGTGATATAAACAGTTCAAGAAGGCAGACAACGCGTTGCAGACGAAGAGCGCTCTTTTCGACCATCAACCTCAACCGACGAAGCTCACGTTCAAAAAATTAAAGATTTGATTTTTGAAAACCGTCGATTTACAATTAGAAACCTTGCTGATGATGTTGGAATTTCAAAATTCCATCTTAAAAGATGTTTCGGGCCTCAAACGTGTCTCATCTCGATTGATACCGAAAATACTGAATGCTCCAGCTCACACTGCACTAATTTTTCATGACTTTTTCGCCAAAAGTGAAACCCATATCGTTCCACAACCACCGTATTCACATCGTGCGACTTCTGGCTATTCCCTAAATTCAAAAACCACTCCGGGGACACCGTTTTGAGTCGATTGAAGAGCTCCAACGTGAATCGCCGCGCGCTTTGAAGGCCATCCCTGCCAATGACTTTTTAGCACGCATTGAGGATTGGAAAAAAAAGTTGGCATAAGTGCATTGTGTCCAGAAGGGATTACTTTGTAGGCGATGAAATAAATTTGTAAGAATAAATAAAGAGTTTTTAAAAAAAAAAATAATTGGTCTTACTTTTGGGGCACAATAGTATTATCCATCAAAAACAATTCTTATTCCATATAATATCAAAAATCAAAAGTTTAATCTCTTAGACTTGGTATTATTCGTTAATTTATTGAATTCGTCACTTGAAAACCTCAGAATAAAGACAAAAAAGGATTGTCAAGAATTAATTAAGATATAATTAGTTATCAGCTCAAGCGGTAAAGGAAACAAAAAGCCTTCTCAAAATAACCCCCGCATTGTCACACCTGTCAAAAACGTCTGATAATGCCTGAAGGTAATTAAAAAGCCTAAATAATATTTCATGAATGGATTATTTCGTTGATAAAAATATAACAGCAATGCGATAATCATGAATTTTTCTGGATTTTTATTACTTATATGATGATTAAACATGTAATTTTAAATATGTCACTTATGAAACGGATTAATTTTATATTTTGTTGAATAATTTATTTTAATTGCTGAATTAAATTTATTTCAATTTTAATTAGTTGTTCTGAAAGTTTTTTCTTTAATTAATTTACAGGAATGTGCTTAAGGTCTTTGTTAAAATTATTCTGAATTAATATCAAACGCAAATTAAGCTCCTGAGTTTATTAATTTATCATAAATATTTTTATAAATGTATTTTTTGATAAATGTTTTATAAATTAGGGCCTGATGGCCGACAATGGCCTAATGGCTCGGGCGCTCGGTACTACATGTTTCGAATTCGTGTCCCGCCGATGCCATGTATGTTTGTAGTGGTTCGGAATCCCCTTTAAACCGTAGGTCCCAGTCTAATATGACTGCAAGAGCGTTCGGCAGAGATCTGACAACCCTACTCCAAAAAAGGGAAGCATCTTCTCTCTCGAAATCTGTCAATAGGTAGACGGCCTTAGCCCATCATGGGGCTGTTGCACCAATGAAGAAGAGTGATATGTTTAGCGCAAATCAAGAAATCTGACAATCATAAGCGAATTTTACTATCTGACAAGATGTATCTGTGATAAATCATAATTTCATCATTGTTACTAGTACCATTTTTGTACCAGTATTGTTACCAGTACCAGTACATTGTAACCAGTACCAGTTTTATCTTAAAAAACAAAAAAATATTAAAACTTTAATTGACACTGTGTTATGTTATTTATTTTACATTAAATGTTGATTAAATTATCACAATTTAAGCACTATTACATAATAAATTTTTATTCTTTATAATTTATTAATACTCTAATACTCTTAATACTTTAATATAATTCTTTATTATTCTAATATCTTTATTCCTGTAATATTTAAGCAATATTACATTAATAAAGATAATCCTGAATAAATATATCACAACAATGGCATATCTTAATGCTGTTAAGCTACATTTTCTCAATTATACTGTTAATTTTATAAAAAAAATTCTAAAACATTTGGTATTCCAATTACGCCAATTTTTAATTATTGGTTGGAAAAATTTAAACTCAAATTGTTGTAACTAAAAATTGATGCGATCATTTTGCATTTTATATTTTCAGATGTAGTGTCCATCAAAAGCAATTCTTATTCCATACAACATCAAAATCCAAAATTCTTTTAATCTCTTAGACTTGATGTCATTCGTTAATTTATTGAATTCGTCACGTGAAAACTTCAGAGTAAAGACGAAAAAGGATTGTCAAGAATTAATTAAGATATAATTAGCTATCAGCTCAAGCGGCAAAGGAAACAAAAAGCCTTCTCAAAATAACCCCCGCATTGTCACACCTGTCAAAAACGCCTGATAATGCCCTGAAGGTAATTAAAAAGTCAAAATAATATTCCATGAATGGATTAGTTCGTTGATAAAAATATAAATAGTAATGCGATAATCATGACTTTTTCCTGAATTTTTATTACTTATGATGGTTAAATTGCATGTAATTTTAAATATGTCACTTGTGAAAGTGGTTATATTTATATTTTGTTGAATAATTTATTTTAATTGCTGAATTTTAATTCCTCGTTTTGAAAGATTTTTCTTAAATTATTTTCTTCAATTAAGTGTGTTTATGCCCATCGACAAAATTATTCTACATTAATTTCAAATGCGAAATATATTTCTGAGTTTCTTAATTTATCATAAATATTTTTTTATAAATTATCATCTTCCTGCAAGATAGTTGGTGGCCTAACGGCCAAGTAATGACGTTTTGTTTTCTTTACCGCATTCTCCTTTGGTACCACAAACTCCAGGTTCGAATCCTGGTAGTGGCATGGACGTTTGTTAGTGGTTCGGAATCCACTTTAAAATGCAGTTCAGGGTCCGTTTAACCCTCGTGGGTACCAAATGACCATATAGCGACAAAAAAAGCCAAGCAAGACAATTTTTATATTGCTTAAATTTATAAAATAACATCTCGTTTTTATTACCAAAATAAAAATATATTAAAAGACAATTTGCGCTTGTCTTAGAAGTACGATGATATGATTTTAAGTGTGTGAAGTTATTTTTATAAGCATTTAGTAAGGTAATACATACATAATTTCACTTTGAAATATTCTTGTGTGAGAGAAATTTGGTTTAGTTTGTCGCTCTACGGTCATTTTCTACACACTTTAGGCTAATTAGACCGGTAAGTACTGTTTAACTAGGATTCCGAACCTCTAACAAACAGTCATGCCACCGCCAAGATTCAAACCTGAAGCCTGTGGCACCAAAGGCCAGAGAGCTAGCCAAATTGGCTATGAGGCAGCAAGACAGAAATTTGGAGATTAATGTAATCTGAAAAGTCAAAGTTAATGTGAAATGCATCATCCAGAATCTTTAGTAAAGGTTGTGTAAAAAAATATATCTTGAAAAAAAGCAAAGTTTGTCTAACCATCTGTATGAGACGACAGTTCTTTGACAGACTCACAGTTAAGTTAGATTAGGCCCAGTTAGGCCTTAAAATCGAATCGCTAAACTCGTGGGAAATGGCTCCCGAACAGGAGTCGGAATAATTAACGGCAAGCCAAAATCTCTTCATAGTGGAACTTCAACAACAGAGAGTTTTTGCATACCGTATTTTGGACGTCCGTTATTTTTTCTCCCTAGCGCGCATGCTCATAGGAAACATTATTACAGATACGCATGCGCAATTTCCTATGAGCATGCGCGCTAGGGAGAAAAAAATAACGGACGTCCAAAATACGGTATGCAAAAACTCTCTATTAACTGATAACCGGTCAGTCACGCAAGCCTAAGATTTGCCCCGGTAACAATTGAAAATAGCATTCTGGCACTCTGTGCCACAGGTATTAGGTTCGAATTCCGGCGGTTACCATGGATTTTGTAGGGGTTCTGAATCCACTTTAAGTCATAGGTTCCTATCTAATATGACTGTTGAGCGTAAGAATGATAACGCTACTCCGTAAAAAGAAAATATCTCCTATCTCGAATTCTGCCAGTAGGCAGAGGGCTTCAGCCCATCATGGGGCTGTTGCGCCAATGAAGAAGAAGAAGAATTGAAAAATCTACCGGTCTAAAAGCTAAATTGGTGAGAGAATTATCAAGTTTGATTTTTGTGTCGAAGTTACAGCCGTAATTTTATAGAAGTACAAGAAATTATTTCACAGTTAAGATTATCCCTCTTAAGTTTTATTGCCTTGTTATACATGAAATGACTGATGAAACAGATTAGTTAAAATGTATAGTGGATCAGAAAATGACGTTGATAAATCTACATTTAAAAATAAAGCCCATGTAAAATTAACTTTGACATCTGGTTCTTTATCTACAGCCTTATCTTGTAATAAACCTAGTTTTGATGGAGTGGTAATGCTAATAAGGTTTCCAAAATCTAGAACTTTTCTTTAAATTGAGAGACATTCCTAAGGAAAAGAAATTGTTAAATTTCTAGTTTTTATTCAAAAGTTAATTTGCAAAGTTTCCAAATATAATTAACAGTAGTTCAGTGACAAAGGTGTGAAAAATAAGCTAGAAAGAATATTTCAAACTTTGGAAGGTAATCAAAAACTTTTGACAGTTGAGACGCGATATTTTATAAACACTAAAGTTCAGGTAATTCAGGTAATTAACTCTTCTGGAGCATACTAGTCCCGAAGGGCTTTATCCCTAGTAAATGTTAGTTTAGGAAAGCTGACAGAACATGATCGATTGACCAGAAGTTAGTAATTTATCAGAAATCATTTTAAATACAAAGGAAATTTTTTTAAAAACAGAAATTAAAACAAACAAATAAATTTTACTAATTACTAATGAACTAATGAATTTTGCTATCAATGAATTAAAATAAACATACACATAAACAATCAATGAAAATAAACATAAACATAAACAAATATAAATGAAAACATTGGCAATGTCCAGAAGTTAAAGGGAGTGAATGAACTTAAAAAGTACAAAAATTCAAAAATTGAATTTAGGTAAGAGTACTTGCTCTCCGCCTAATTTCCAGAAGAATTTGAAATCCTTTAGGCTTAACTAAAAGAAAATAAAAGAAAAATACGCCGTTTTTACTTCGTTCAAGCATGACTTTCTTTTCTTGGAAATAAATCTTCTCAAGCGATGAGTAATTCGCTTTAGAATTCCTCTGATTTTCACAGGATTATCACGAATTAAATAAAAAAGGTACTCCTGCGAAAAAAAAAATTCTAGCATTTTCTACGGAACGGTATCTTTAACAAGCAGGTGATTATCACTAGGAAGTCTGTTAAAATTTTGATATTATGCCTAGTTTTTATTTGAAGAAAAGCGCTTGTTACAATTTAATTCCTTTATAAAGCAGCAAAGATACATAAAAGTGCATTCCCATATCTGTTGCTCAAAATTATGTAATATATAGGTTTGAAATATAATGAAGAAAATTCTTTCTTTTTTACTGTAAAAATGGCCAATTCAATTACTATTTCTTTAAAAAAATGTATATTTGGGTTAAATTATAAATATTGGGTAATATAATATTAAAAGAAAAGAATCTAATTGTAATTGTGATTTCTAATTGTGTTTTTTTTCTTCTTTTTTATATAATTAGATTTTTCTGTTTAAGCATAAAATTATATTAAAAAAAGTAGTATTTCAATTTTAATATTTATTAAAATATTAATTAGTAGGAAATAAAAGAAATGTAATTTCGAAAAATAATAAAATTTACGAAAACGATTCTTAGAAGATTATAAATATCTAAACTTTTAAGTCTATGGTTGAATTTCTACCATTTTAAAAAATACTAGCATTCTATTTTATTTCAAGAGTATTATTTGCACACGCAAATAAAGCTATGTGTTATTCAAAGACAGATAACACAGATTTAACACATTCAAAGACAGATAATTATAGATTCGGGGAAGGGTACCATTTCTAAGCCGAAAATAAAAATGCTCAGATTTGCACGGAATATACTACTTCTCCGGTTGAGAGTGAGTAGGCCAACAAATATATAGGGTTGTTCTAAATATATTTCCTCTTGTGATGAGAGATTACAAACTAAACTTTTCTCAGCTATATACTATTACTCCGGTGAGAGTCTCGAAGCCTACTGACTCGAGGCCTACTGCGTAAGAGGAAGCATGGTTACATTTTAGTGCAAATAAAAGCAGTACTTTATAAAACTTTAACTGTACTGTAAAGCTAATTTATAAAAACAGTAAAGAAACATAAAACGCCATTCTCATATCTGTTGCACAAAATTATTTAATGTATTGGTTGGAAATTTGATAAAAAAAATTCTTCCTTTTTTATAGTAAAAATAACTTCAATTAATGTTTCTTTCATAACATGTATATTTGTGTAAAGTTAACATGTTCATAAATATTGGATAATATAATATTAAAAGATAAGAATTGTTTCTAATTGTGACTTTGTTTTTTATATAATTGTATTTTTCTTTTTAAGCTTAAAATTATTAGATATATTTCGAAAAAGAATTTTTAATGGAAATTGATAAATATTTTATTGCCTTGTAAAAGTATTACAATTTTAATATTTATTAAAATGTTAATTAGTAAGAAATAAAAGGAATACAATTTCGAAAAATAATAAAAATTTACTAAAAATAATTTTAAAGCTACAAGAATATATTTTTCATATTTTTTTACATTCTACTATATTAATATTCTCAAACCACCCGATTTTTTTTTGTCCTTATCCCACTTGGTAGACAGCAAAATCTAGATCAAGCCCAAGAATCCATGTGGTCTCATGGAAGGAGGGGAGAGAAGAGGGAAGTTTCTGTTGTGTTGGAGCACCCGTATGTAGAAGTCCGACTTGGCTCCATGTCGCTGAAGAAGGAATACAGTGCCTTCCGAGAGTATTTTCCAAAGTATTGGAGGTATGCAACTTGTGGCTGAAACCTCTCTACTCAACCAATTATCTCAACAAACCTCAACCAACCAACCAGTTACAACCTGGTTGCCCAACCTGTACACTACAATACTACTACATTTTTTTTTGTTTTGTCATGGTTTAATACCATAAATTTTACACTTTTTACTTGATTTTTTTTTCTTAATGTCAGATTTAGCGAATTTTATGGGTGTCCCATCAAATGCGGCCCATGTCCGATTCGACTAGTCTACGAATCGTCCAAGTGCAATTCGTACGCACCTTGCATACACGAAGTCTGATATTTTGATATTATATCAGGTCTTCCTGACATAAAATCAAAACTAAATTTATATTTTAAGATCCTGTTTTGATGTGAATTGACTTTGAGATTTATGCTTGACAATATACTTCGTTATCTTGAATTATCCAGTTCTGACTTGAGGAAGAATAAGAACAGGTTTGTTTAAGTAAGAGCAGATTAAAATAAACTAGAAATTAATGATAAATTTCATCACAGCTAAAGTTACGTATTCCCTTTTAAACGCAAAAAATATATATAAATTAATTAAATTGTTTTCAACTGTATATAACATTTTCTAGTATTATATTATATAATTATCAGCTCCTATATTCAAATGAAAGAAATTCAGAAATTATATCTGCATTTTTTAATTTATTTATAGAAGTGGCCTGGTGAATCATGCATTAATCTACCAAACTACGAGAATTTGGTCCGAAAACAGACAAATAAAATTAAGAATGCTTTATTGTCTATGCCGGACATGATAAAACTTTCAATGAAAAGTTCTTTAGTTGGAAAAGGATCCGTATACTCCAGAAGAATGTTTTTCCCCAAATTGTGATAAAATGGGGGTACAGTAAGTCTCCAAATTGCGGCTGTGAAATTGGGGTTCCTGTTCGATTATTTGTTCTCTCCCGGTTCTGCGCCATGGTTAAGGTTGCATGTCTGTCTTTGTATGGGAAATGATCTCTTGTTAAAATGGCAAGTGTCTGAAAACAACACATTTTTTTATGAAAGCGGATGTACTTTATTCAAGAAAAAGTTTGTTTATTCTACAAAATATGATTAATCAAAATCATTTACTTTCAAGTTATCCATTCCTTGATCATAAATGATGACAACCATTTTGATATTCGCTATAGAATAAGTGATGCAAATTCACGGGTCCTTAAATTAGATAGAAAAATGTTCCTTTTATGAGAAACGCCCGAAGCGCATGGAATATTCATGAAAACATTTCTATTCCCATTTCATACAATTTCCTTTCGCAATCGTCGCCTGTAGAGCAAACGATATTAATAAAATTGCAGCATTCGATAATTCCATCGGTGAGCATTACAAAGCATCGCCTTTTGTTCGAAACGTAAAAATAGAATTTTCGTACTCAAATCTTCTGGTTCGGTTATAATATAAAGGGCGCATAATAAATTCACCAATTCCTATGCTTTTCCTAAAGCCTTCTATAGTGTATGCGAAATTAGGATTCCAATAATATTCAAATTTTTCAGCTGTTTATTTTGGTTAAATGAAAGCGGAGAATAGAATGCAAATTAAATTGGTTTTAGATCTCATGGTAGTTTTCGGTTTTGCCGCTCAGCCTGTAAAGGAGTTGATTAATTCTTGAATCCAAAAATGCAAATGACGATATGAATTACTGAGATGTTAGGATTTACAGTGGCAACTGATTGATTTTCAAAAATTACAATTCGTAGGAAAGAATGTAAATATTTTGAAAAGAGGTTTCATCTTCATTTTGTTATTATTATTATTATTATTATTACTATTATTAATATTTCTCCATAAAGAAAATTTAGTTTCTTTATAAAAAAAACTACTTATTTAAAAAAAAAAAATCTTTAACACCAAATTATTGTTTCGTTAAATATATATATTTTATTTAAAATAATGATGCCCGAATCGTGGCTCAATGATAAATTGCGCCGCTGGCGAGTATTAGGGCTGAGGTTCAATCCGCTGGTGGCTTTGTTGCATCTAAAAACGAGAAGACTATATGGCGTTAGCGATGTTCAGCATCTTACTTCGTTAGTAGGAATACCTGGTGGGGATTGTTCGGCTTTTCTCTCATACGACAAGCGGCCTGATGGCCTGATAGCTAGTATTCCGACCGTTGATATCACAGGTTTAAGGTTCATATCCTGTCTGTAGTAGGAATGTTTGTTAGATGTTCAAAATACATGTTAAACTGTAGGTCCCAGTCTAATTAGCCTAAATTGTACACAAGATGACCGTAGAGCGACAAACATAACCGATCCATGTAGTCCGACTAACGAGACAATATGCTGAGCATCACAAACGCCATCGAGTCTCCCCGATTTCTGAAACAGTGTTTACAACAAAAAGACGAGGGGTTAAACCTTGGCCCTAATCTTCACCAACGGCTTACATTGCTACTGAGCCATGAGTCGGGATGATTTAAATATATAAAAACCTTTAGCATAACTCTTAAATTTTTTTGCCTTTATTGTCGGGTTAGTCATTTTGGAAAATGTGTCTTTCCTAATACATTAAGGTTACGGTTAATGCTATCTCACAGTTGTCAATATTTTAATTTTACTGAATTTTATTCAAAGTATATTACGAAACGAAAACTAATAAAACCACTCTAATAAATTTACCTACATATCAAAACTACATGCAAAACTCAATATGATCCGAATTTTTTTTATCAAAGTTTGTCGTTAAAAATTCTAAAAAGATCGGAAGAATTTAATATTCAGCAAAATCATTTACGTTTCAAGGTATGCATTCCTTGTCACAATGATGACAGCCATTTTGATATTCGGTACGGAATAAGTGATGCCATTCAGGGTCCTTAAATTAGAGAAAAAAATGTTCCTTTTATGAGAAACGCCCGAAGCGCATAGAATATTCATGAAAACATTTTTATTCCCATTTCATACAATTTCCTTTCGCAATCGTCGCCTGTAGAGCGAAGGATATTAATAGAATTGCAGTATTCGATAATTTCATCGGTGAGCCATTACAAAGCACCGCCTTTTGTTCGAAACATAAAAATAGAATTTTCGTACTCAAATCTTCTGGTTCGTTTATAATATAAATGGCGTATTATAAATTCACCCATTCCTATGATTTTCATAAAGCCTTCTGCATATCCGAAATTAGGATTCCAATAATATTTAAATTTTTCAGCTGTTCATTTCGTGCGGAGAATGAAATGCGTGATGTAAATTAAATTGGTTTTAGATCTCTTCGTAGAGTTTTTGGTTTTGCCGTTCAGCGTGTAATGGAGTGGATTAATTCTTGAATCCAGAAATGCAAATGGAGATCTCAATTATTGCGATGTTAAGTTTTACACTAGCAACTGATTGAATTTCAAAAAAATTACAATTCGTATGAAAAGAATGTAAATATTTTGAAAAGAGGTTTCCTCTTCATTTTATTATTATTATTATTATTACTTCTCAATAAAAATTATTTATCTTATTTATTTTAATAAAACAATCTTTAAAACTAAATTTAATTTTGGGAAATTTGTGTCTTTTATTTAAAATACTGAAGCCCGACTCATGGCTGAGTTGTAATAGAGAAGCTGGTTTTGCATTAGTGCTGAGGTTCAACACGCTGGCGGCTTTGTTGTAGTAACTGTTTCAACAGCGAGGAATCTCGTTGGCATTTGGGATGCTCAGCATCTTTCCTCGTTAGTCGAATTACCTGGTAGAAGTTTTTCGGGTTTTCTCTCACACGATACGTGGCCTGATTGCCAATTGGCTTGTATTCTGGTCGTTGATATCAAAGGCTTCAGGTTCGAATCCTGTCGACACCATGAATGTTTGTTTGTGGTTCGGAATCCAAGTTAAACTGTAGGTCCCAATATAATTCGCCTGAAATGTACACAAAATGACCGCAGCGTCAAACCTAATGAGCAAGGTAGTCCGACTAACGGGGCAATAAGCTGAGCCTCACAAACGCCATCTAGTCTCCTCGATTTTTGAAACAATGTTTACAACAAAGACACAGGGATTGAACCTCGGCCCTAATCTTCACCAGCGGCGCACATTGCCACTTAGCCACGAGGACTTAAATATATGAAAACTTTTGCTTAGCTCTTGACATTTTGTTCTTTATTGGCGGAGTTTCTTAACTAATGCATTGAGGTTACAGTTAATGCTATGTCACCATTGTCAACATTTTAATTTTAGTGAGTTTTATTCAAATTATAGTTTGAAACGAAAACTAACAAAACCAATTTAATAAATTTATCTTCATATCAAAATTATACGCAAAGTTTAATACGATCCTAATTTGTCAAAGTTTGTCGCTAAAAATTCTAAAAAGATCGAAAGAATTTAATATTCATCAAAATGATTTACGTTTCAAGGTATGCAATTCCGTGGTCACAAATGATGACAGCAGTTTTGATATTCGCTATGGAATAAGTGATGCCATTCACGGGTCCTTAAATTAGATAGAAAAACGTTCCTTTTATGAGAAACGCCCGAAGCGCATGGAATATTCATGAAAACATTCTTATTCTATTTCATACAATTTCCTTTTGCAATCGTCGCCTGTAGAGCGGACGATATTAATAGAATTGCAGAATTCGATCATTCCATCGGTGAGCATTACAGAACATCGCCTTTTGTTCGAAACATAAAAATAGAATTTTTGAACTTAAAACTTCTGGTTCGTTTATAATATAAATGGCGCATTATAAATTCACCAATTCCTATGCTTTTCATAAAGCCTTCTATAGAGCACGCGAAATTAGGATTCCAATAATATTCAAATTTTTCAGCTCTTCCTTTTGGTAAATGAAAGCGGAGAATAGAATGCAAATTAAATTGGTTTTAGATTTCTTGGCAGAGTCTTTGGTTTTGCCGCTCAGCCTGTAAAGGAGTTGATTAATTCTTGAATCCAAAAATGCAAATGGCGATCTGAATTACTGAGATGTTAAGATTTACAATAGCAACCGATTGAATTTTCAAAAATTGCAATTCGTATCATAAAATGTAAATATTTTGAAAAGAGATTTCATCTTTATTTTATTATTATTATCATGATTATTATTTCTCAATATAGAAAAATTTATTTATTTATTTTTTATTTTTTTTTTTTTTCACAGAAAAAGACTACTTATTTAAAAAACAGTATTTAAAACTAAATTGCAATTTGGTTAAATCCATACATTATATTTATTTAAATATATATATCATTATATTTACATAAATATATATATTATTATATTTACATAAATATATACATATATTATCTATATTATATTTAAAATTGCGAAAATCCGGTTTAGTATAATTATTACAGCAAAACTAATTTTTTTTAATTATTTACTGTTGTCAAGATTATCATAGATCCTTAAAAGTCTTAAAAATTTATAATTATTTATCAAATATGAATGATTTAATAATTACTAAAAAAATTTAATCCCCAGAATAAAAAGGAATTAATTATTAAAAAATTAAAATTTCTTCGAATTAAAAAAAAATGTAATTCTTTACTTCCAAATTTAAAAAAAAATTATATTTACATTTTTTTAAAGAAATTTTCAACTCAGGTGTTTATTATGTATTTTAAAAAGTTTCATTTTTTATCGAATGTTTAAGACCGTTTATTTATGAATTTACCCTACACGTGCCCTTGGCTCAGTGGCAATGTGTGTCGCTGGTGTGCATTAAGGCTGAGGTTTAATCCGCTGGCGGCTTTGTTGTAAACACTGTTTCAGAAAACGAAGAGACTCGATGATGTTGAACATCTTGCCTTATTAGTCGGACTATCTGATGTAAGTTTTTCTCTTATATAATACTCAAATGCGGGGTAGTTATCCTTAAAAGTTCTCCCGTAAGGCACTGCCCTCCTTTTTCAGAGACACGGAGCCAAGTTACACTTCTACCTACGGGTGTTCTATCACAACACAAGCTGCCCACCCCCTTTACTTCTTCCATGAGAACACGCGGGTTACCGTCGACAAAGTGAGATAAGAAACAACAACATATATATAACAGGTGGGCTGACATGTTGGTAGGCTGACGCATAGATGGCGCTACTAGTATTAAATCCATATAATTTTTAGTTAGCCCTCATCTTCAAAAGACACGTGTATAAATATGACAGCTGTTGCACTATTAGTATGTGAGTTATAGCATTTTTAGTGAAGCAACTTTTGTTAGTTTGAAAACATGGATAAAAAAGGAATTTCGTGAGTTAATAAAGCATTTCTTTTTGGCAAAAAAATACTATTGAAGCCAAGGCTTAGCTTGAAAAAAATTATTCGGACTTTGCACCATTAAAATCAACCTTAAAGAAGTGGTTTTCTAAATTTAAACGAGGCGAAATGAACACCAAGGATGATGCCCGCAGTGGAGGCCCCAAAGAGGCTGTTACCGACGAAAACATCAAAAAAGTCCACAAAATTTCTGATAACCGTAAAGTTAAGTTGATAGAGATAGCTGAGACCCTAAAGATATCAAAGGAACGTGTTGGACATATCGTGTAGGAATATTTGGATATGCGAAAGCTCTGTTCAAAGTGGGTGCCGCGCGAGCTCACAATCGACCCAAAATAACAACGAATTGATGATTCTAAGCAGTGTTTGGAGCTGTTCAATAGTAATAAACCCGAATTTTTTCGTCGATATGTGACAATGGATGAAACATGGCTCCATCATTACACACCGGTGTCCAATCGACAGTCAGCCAAATGGACTGTACGTGATGAACACTAAAAATGCTATAACTTCACTAAAAATGCTATAACTTCACTAAAAATGCTATAACTCACATACTAATAGTGCAACAGCTGTCAAATTTATACACGTGTCTTTTGAAGGTTGGGGCTAACTAAAAATCATATGGATTTAATACTAGTAAAGCCATCTGTGTGTTAGCCTACGAACTGTTCAGCCCACCTGTTATTGTCCCCTCTATCCATGAGTGTTCGTCCCGCGCTGCCGGACACTGAGGATTAGTCACAACATAAAATAGTGAAAATCCTATTTAGCATAACTATTACAACAAAATAAATTTTAAAAAATTATTTATTATTAATCGAATGATTTAATAATTAATTGATCCCGAAGTAGAACATTTTTTTGTATTTAATTTTCTTTAAAATTAAAACCTCATGTATTTATTTTGTATTTGAAAAAGTACTTTTTTTTTTTTAAATGAGCTATTTAATTTCGGAGTATATTGTTCACTATTGTCATCATTATAATATTAAAAATCCTCATTATATAACTAAAGTCATTAATTTTTCCACCAAAATTAGCCACAACACGTTAAAACAATAGATCGTGAACTTTTGAAAATCTTAATTTGCAATTTTTTTTTTTTTCACTATTTGCTCTAAATTTTATCAAATAAAAACATTAAATTATTATATTTTCTCCTTCTAATCTTGAGTTTAATTGTGTCTCGTAAAATAGTTTTAATAATTTTATTTATAAATTACTAACTTTTCAAATTAATAATGTAATTTTTTATTTACTCTAAAATTTTTTTAATAAAGATTATTAAATTTAACGCATAAAATTATGTTCTTTTCAACTAAAAATAGATACACTTTTATTTTTTATTATATTTTGTGTCATTTCTCTCACAGGAATGAAGAGAGTAAGAGTTTGGACTGGATAAGAGTGTGATCTTGATTCAGTGTTGTTTAGATACAAACTAAATTATTTCTCAAAATAAAAACGCTATGTTTAGCTGCCATATTTATTAAAATTTCTTAAGACAGCTGCACAACTGCAAACACAATTATATATCAAATATTTACAAAATCATTTTAAAAGCCATTCCGTTTAAGGTTCTTTATACCCTTCCTACTGCCTTCACTCCACTTCCCATACTCGCTTTTCTCTTTCTCCCTCTCCCATTATCGGTTCCAAAGTCTAACGATTGAAAAAGGCGTGCAAAGTCCAAAGTCTAACGTAAAGTCAATTCGTCCTTGAAAATGAGGATCTATCAACTTTGAGTTCAAGGTTATAGCTTTTTGTGAGAATGCATGGCGTATTCTTACTAAGAGAAATAACTAATTATCAAAAAAATGAAACACTAAAAATTTTAAAATTCTTCTTAAATAAAGTGAATACGTAAAATCTTTTACTCGAAGAAAAATCAATTAGTTTATAAGGATGCAAAATTTTGATGCGTTATAGAAGTAAGAATAATTTAAAATAGATAACCTAATTTTGAAAACAGCTTCTGAATGAAATCCATTCATAAATATTTAACAGCTGTCTTAAAAATCTCTGCTGGAAAGGGCATTTGCAATGAATTTTAATTATGAATACGTTTATTTGCATTCCATTTACAAGACTTAATTCAGACAATTTATGAATATTAATTACTTTTTAGTTAAGAGATTTCAAGCAATATTATAAGGATCAGCTATATGTCATGTTAAGTTAATTGTCTGATTTCATATGTAATTAACTGCATTTGAGGTAGAGAAGAATAAATGAATTTTACATTATTTTGGAAAAGAAAGAAATTCACACTATAATTATCGTTTTTATGAAAAAGAATGCCTTGAACCGTAAATTTTAAAATTAATTTATAATTTAAGCAACTAACTAATCTTTGTTGATGAATTTTATAATTCAAATTTATTTTAATGAAGAATTTATCCTTCTCTTTTCACTGTAGCCGAAATCGTATGCAGTATCTGCCACTGTAAAATTGGAGAAATTGGAGAAATTGAAATTCCTATACCTTTTAAACAATTAAAGATATTATGATAAACGTGGTGCGCTTGGGCAAATAAGGTATAAAGATTCTAAAACAATAACAAATTTAATCTCATCTCATGGAGATCCAAATTATAAAATATTAAAAAAGTTTTTCGAAAAATTATCTGGCGTTTAAATCCGAAGCATTTTTTACATAATCAATATATTGTTATTTAATGTAACGTCTCTACCTATATTAGACCTATAACGGCTTCAAGAAGAGGGCCACTTTCAGGTTCATGGGAACACTTTAGTATTTATTTACAAGCACTAATATATATATATATATATAGATAGATAGATAGATAGATAGATAGATAGATAGAAAGAAATAATGAACTCTGGATTATTATACAAAGAAATAAAAATTGAAAATATAAATTTTATCACAAGTGTATTATTAAATCACAAGTGCAGTTCATTCCAAGGACGGAGGTTTTCAGAGTTCTAGAGTCTATGTCGAATCTAATTGCCTGGTCTGCAGCAGACACTAATTATCACACGGTATGACACGAACCACAAGGTGTTCACTTTGAAAAAAAGAAAAACTCTGGCCTATTCAGTCATTTCAGAACAAAAAAAACACTTCTCATCGACTCATCGCAGAACTCTCTGTATCTTCTTCTCCAAAAACCTCCTTTTAATACAATCTGGTCAGATTCCTTCACTTCTCATTGGAGTAGATGAAACTCTGGCCTATTTCAGATGGTCTGATGGCCTATCTCTGATGGCTGGAACTCTGGCCTATTCAGTCATTTCAGAGCAGAAAAAAAACTCTTCTGATCGACTCGTCGCAGAACTCTCTCTCTCTCTTCTTCGCAAAAACCTCCTTTAAATACAATCTGGTCAGCTTCCTTCACTTCTCATTGGAGTAGGCATTTCTCAGCTCTTGGTCAATCACCAAGCACGATGAAACAACTTATGGTGTAGTTCATATTCAATCTGTAGTTGTTCGACTTGTGTAAGTCGCACAGAAATTCTCTAATTTCCTGAGTCTCATTATACATGATACCGAATATCTGCTATCATAAAAAAATGCTACAATAACTGTAAAGGGTATTAAATAAAGAATCTAAGACAGTGAATGAAATTTCTATATGTTTATTCAGACAAAAGATATTGCATATAAAAATTACCAATTCTTAATATGAACAATACTTGTTGACGTCACTCAATAAAACAAGATGGTCGCCGAAAGCACAATGATTTCGATTAAATCAGTTCTAAGATATTACTTAAACTAAGTATTTTTAAAGGTTTTGCACGATAACTGAATTTATATGATGTACATCTAAACTGACCAACTATTTAAGTTATAACAATCAATTATAAATAATTAAAAAATTTATTTATTTTACTATTAATTCTTTGATTTTTTTTTTTTTTAAATAAATTAAAAACTCACATATTCACACCATCTTTCTCTTCACAAATGACAAAAATATTTCAATCAAATGGTTAAAATTATTTTTATTGAAAGATTCCATAAAATTAAAAACTCTTATGTATCTAAAATTGGATAAAATACTAGGATCCATAGTAAATATTTGGATTTTTTGATTTTTATTTTCACTCATTTGCACCCCTTTTTTTTCTTAAAACTCTTTTAGTCACTAAAAGGTTTTTTAAACCATTCATTAACTCGACTGAAAAAGATTATTAAAATTTTTAATTGAGGATATACAGATAACTTTAACAGAAACAAAAATGATTCCCTAAGGAATTTTTTAACTTTTCTATTATTCTATTAAACTATTCTATTTTTAATCTGTTCTTTTTTCTGTTCTACAGAGAACGCCTCACAACTTTATTTTCCAGATTAAAACAATTTTATTTGTATTAAGTGTGTGTGTATTTTGTTTTTGTTTTTTTACTTTCATCTGCTAAATGACTTGAAAAGTGAAAATATCAAAGAATGCAATTTAAAACTTTTTTTTTTTTTTGCAAACTAAAAAAATTGGATAAAAATTCTATTAAAAAAAGTCTTAACACTTTAATTCATTATTTATTCTTTTAAATATTTTATCAGTTCTAAATCTTAAATACTTAATAAGTTCTTCATTTTTTTTTTTTTTTTTTTTTTTTTTTTTTTTTGTTGTTGTTATTGTTTTCTTAAGCAATGGTTACAGATAATGCTCATAAGCTAGTGCACCAAAAGGTACAGCACATGTAACAAAATAATTGTATAATTAATCTTGTTGTTAATTTTAGCTCTTAATGTTTCCACAATTAATCCTTCATTATTTATACAATTAATCCTTCATTATTTGTACAAGTAATCCTTATGCTCTTAATTTCTTGTATAGTCGTAAAATATTCATACATTAGGCTCCATGATGAAATATTTATTCTTATTTATTTATAAACGGTTTCAGAAAAAGAGGAGGCTCGATGGCATTTGTGATGTTCAGCATCTTGCCTCGTTGGTTGAATTACCTGGTGGGAGTTTCCGGGTTTTCTCCCCTACGATACCAAGTGAGGGGTTAGTCCTCCCGAAAGGTACTATCTCACTTCTTCAGCTTCATGGAGTCAAGTCACACTTCTACTTATGGCTGCTCTATCACAACAGAAATTGCCTCTTTCACTCCATCCATGAGTACATTACTCATGGAATGTTCGTCCCTCAATGTAGAACACTGAGGAGACACAGACATACATCGAAAATTTAACTTTTTATGTTTCTTGAATGTTTGAACTACTTTATGCGATGAGGTGATCATGGGGATAAACATAATTTTACAATTCCAATTCGATTCAGTGATGAACTGATAAGCCGAATCACAGCGACCACCAATTCTCCAGCATGTTTCAGAGAATGTATTTAAAATGCTCTTAATGACTCGTTGCGTTGAGTAAGACTAATAATGATCCTATTGGAAGGTTGTAAACATCGTCACAAAAATGTTCTTGCATATTTTTTGGGGTGATTTTTATGTACTTTTAAAAGTTTCTTTAACATTTGACGATATTTACATTTCAATGCAAGTTTTATTATAAGCACACAGTACATCGTATACTGAACTGTTTTATGCTTTTTGAACGTTTGAACTACTTTATGAGATGCAGCGACTACTTCATGTTACTTTAATAACTCATACCAACTTGTTGTGTTGCACAAGACTAATAATGATCATACTGGAATGTTGTAAACATTGCCACAAAAATGTGCTTGCATATTTTTGTGGTGTTCTTTTATGTACTTTTAAAAGTCTCTTAACATTTGACGATGTTTACATTTCAGTGTAAATTTCAATAGATACACTCAGTACATCGAACTGTTTTATGCCTTTTGAATGTTTGAACTACTTTATGAAACTACTACTTTATGAGGACTACTTTATATTACTTGAATGATTCATACCGACTTGTTGTGTTGAATAAGACTAATAATAATCATATTGGAATGTTGTGTTGTTGGTTTCGAATGCCTGACAATTTGATCCGACGTTATTTACCATTAGAACATCAAATAAAATCACAACATTCTGTGTATGATCTATTGAGTAACATGTGTTGCATTTGTTATTAAAATAAAAAATGTACTTGCATATTTTTGGGGGGTTTTCTGTACTTTTAATCATCACAAAAATGTGCTTTCATATTTAGGGTGTTTTTAATTTGTAAAGATACTTTTCAAACACCAATTTGAAAATCATATTTTTATTTCCTCTTTGTTGAAACCCTTTTTTCCTTATAAAATATTGAGGGCAAATGTTTTATTAAAATAAAATGTCTGTGTAAGACACAGCTTTCGAAATTAAATCCCTGCTTTCGCACTAGTTATGTCCTCTTCACTAACTCAACCCATCAACAATGAATGAAGTTGAATTTCATTACATCAGGCACCTTTACCAGGAGCTCTTGGCGTTGAGTGCCTCAACCCTAAAAGCAATTTAACCAACCTTACTTATTTTCTTCCTTTTCTTCTTTCTGTCCGTTTCTATTACGTTGGAAGATGTCTACAGCTTCTAAGACAATCGAGAAATAGAATTCACAAAAAAGTAAAAGTCAAAAAGTCTCTTAACATATGACAATGTAAATTTCATAGGGACTACACAATACATCGAATGCCCGTCTCGTGACCCAGTGGAAACCTGCACCTCTGGTGAGCATTTGCTCTGATGATCAATCCGCTAGCATCTTTGTTGTATAGATGCTGTTGAAAAAGTTAGGAAACTCAAGGTTGTTCGTGATATTCAGCAACTTGCCCCATTGATTGTACTACCTGGTGGGAGTTTCCGGGTTTTCACCCATACAATACGCAAATGCGTGAAGTTCCCCCTAAAGACCTCCTGGAAGGCATTGCCCTCCTTCTTCAGAGTCACGAAGTCAAGTTAGACTTCTACCTACGAATTTTCCATCACAACAGAAGCTGCCCCTTTCCTTCCATCTATGAGTAGACTACTCATGGGATGTTCGTCCCGCACCGCAGGATACTAAGGATTAGACACAAACATACATCGAATATTGAACTTTTTAATGTTTCCTGAATGTTTGAACTATTTTATGCAAGGCGGAGACTATTTTATGTTACTTTAATTGGAATACTTGAAAAACATAGTTTTCCAATCCCCAATTCGTCTCGCTAATGAACTGATAAGCGACCACTAATTCTCCAGCATATCCCACACAATTTGTTTAAAATACTCTTACCGACTTGTTGGTTTGCGTAGGACTAAAAATAATCAAATTGGAATATTTATAACATCTTCACAAAAGCCATGCTTGCATATTTTGGAATAGTTTTTAATTTGTAAAGATATCAGACACCATGTATTTCCCAATTTGAAAATCATACTTTTATTTCCTCTTTGTTGAAACTCCTTTTTTTTAATAAAATATTGAGGGCAAATGTTTTATTAAAATAAAATTCCTGTGCCAGACACAGCTTTCGAAATTAAATCAGTGCTTTCACACCAGTTATGGCCTCTTCACTAACTGAACCCATCAACAATGTATGAAGTTGAATTTCATTACACCAGCAACTTCACCAGGAGCTCTTGGCGTTGAGTGCCTCAACCCTAAAAGCAATTTAACCAAACTTACTTATTTTTCCTTTTTCTCCCTCCTTTTTTTCTTTCTGTTCTATATGGCTAAGTGGTCCACAGTTTTCGCCATGATCGCCCGGTTGGCCTACGTGTATTGCAATGGAATGCTAGTGGCTTATCTCAATTAAATAGAACTGATGTAATGAACATCTACATCATATTGGGATTTTCGACCAACCAAACTGCCCTCTTTGTGATTTGGTAGAATCAATTAATCGAGCTTGTCTCCATTATATGGGCTTCATGTTCGAATCCTGGCGGTGGCATGTATGTTTGTTAGTGGTTCGGAAACCACATTAAACTGTTGGTTCCGGTCTAAACAGCCCAAAGTGTGTACAAAATGACTGTAGAGCGATAAGCCAAACCAAATCACAGAATGTGTTTAAAATATTCGTTGCGTAAGACTAATATCATATTGGAATATTGTAAAGATCGCCACAAAAATGTACCTGCATATTTTTGGCAGACCTGCATATTTTCAAAGACCATGTGTTTCACAATTTGAGAATTATATTTTTATTTCCTCTTTGTTGAAACTCCTTTTTTTCTTATAAAATATTGAGGGCAAATGTTTTATTAAAATAAAATGTCTGTGCCAGACACAGCTTTCGAAATTAAATCAGTGCTTTCACACTAGTTATGGCCTCTTCACTAACTCAACCCATCAACAATGTATGAAGTTGAATTTCATTACACCAGCACCTTCACCAGGATCTCTTGGCGTTGAGTGCCTCAACCTTAAAAGCAATTTAACCAACCTTACTTATTTTTTCTTTTTCTACCTCTTCTTTTCTTCTTTCTGTCCGTTTCTATTACGTTGGAAGACGTCTACAGCTTCTAAGACAATTGAGAAATAGAATTCACAATTGATTTATGCAAGTTACGCTCCAAGATATCGATTCAGCTCTATCGATTGAGCATTTTCTTCGATACCATAAGCCTGGTATTCTTGGTTCCATGGTATTGATTGCTGATATTTGATTATTTATTATCTGTTGCTATCGCGATGTACTCCTTCAAATGGATTATGACATCGGTGAATAAAAGCCCCGCTAGACAGCCAACTGTGGATGAGGAAAAAAGAGCTTAACAGCTTGTTTGTACACTTGTTTATTGGTTTTGATGGTGATGAGAAATGACATACTGTTTTCTCTTTATTGAGTGCTGGGATGGCGAGAAAAGAAATCATTTCGGAGGTATTATACAGTAACTGAATCAATAAAGGAATTAAACAAATGTAATGAGTGTTTTTTTATAGAACAATTATTTTGTACGCATATTTTCATGAATTCCAAAAAAAATTGAGCTACATATATTTTTTACATTATATTATCACAAATTACATATGAAAAGAAAGAGATTGTAAAAAAAAACCTGTAAAAACTTCTTATAAATTGCATTAGTAAGATATAATTTGAAGATTAGATTAGATATAAAAACGGTAAAACCTCCTTATAATTTGCATTATTAAGATAGATTGTTTAGATTACTAATGATTCATTAAGTAACTTTATGTTTAATGTTTTAGTATAATATATTTAGCGATTTCTGCTTTAATAAACTAAAACACATTCGCAAAATTTACTTTTTTTTTTTATACATATGACATTAGCGGCGCAATGCAGGAGTGTATCTCCTAGTGGTGCATCCTTGGCAATGTCCTATATATACGGCTAAGTGGCCTAAAAGGCTAAGTTCTATTGTTTAGATTACTAATGATTCATTAAGTTACTTATTAAAGTATAAATCGCAAAATGTATTAACCTAAATCACATTCATAAAATTTACTTTTCCTTTTTTTTACACATGACACTAGAGGGCAATGTAGTAATGAACCTCCTAAGTGCATCCTGGACACAGTTCTATGCTTCTAAGTATCTAAATTCTATCGCTTAGATTACTAATTATTCATTAAATTACTTACTGAAGCATAAATCGCAAAATGTTTTAAACTGAAACACATTCACAAAATTTACTTTTCCTTTTAATACATATGACACTAGAGGTGCAATGTAGACCTACTTCCTAGTGGTGCACCCTGGGTAACTTTCTATACGGCTAAGTGGTCTAAGTGGCTAAGTTCTATTGTTTGATCACTTATGATTCATTAAGTTACTTACTAAAGAATAAATCGCAAAATGTATTAAACTAAAAACCCAATCAGAAAATCGTCAAATCTAATTTAGTGTACTCCTTCAAATGGATTATGACATCGGTGAATAAAAGCCTCGGGAGACAGCCAACTGTGGAAAAAAGAGCTTAACATCTTGTTTGTACATTTGTTTATTGGTTTTGATGGTGATGAGAAATGGCATACTGTTTTTCTCTTTATTAATTGTTGTGATGGAAAGAATAGAAACCATTTGGGAGGTATTATACAATAACTGAATCAATAAATGAATTAAACAAATGTAATGGCTGGTTTTTTAAAGAACATTTAGTTTTGTATGCATATTTTCATAAATTTAAGATTTACATCTCATATGTTTTAAGCACAAATTACACATGGAACGAAACGGATTGTAAAAAAAAAACGGTAAAACTTGCTTATAAATTACATTACCTATTCTTCTAAGATATAATCTATTACGATTCATCAAATTAGTGGTGTAATGTAGGGGTGGCCAACCCAAATGATCTTGCGGGCCACCTTAGAAATGCATCCTAGCTCCGCGGGCAGCATATAAAATTATATATCCCCATCTTAGATTTAGATCCATTATAGACATTTTTGAAGTAAATAATTGAAACATAATGAGTTATTATTTTTGTGTTTACTATTTCTTTTACATCTAAACGTAGATAATATAATAATAATGAACCTAAACGCACATTGTAAAGAAATATATAGCATTAAAAATGAAATTTTTAAAATCATCTCAATTTGGTTTATTTGCTCATCGTAATGGGTGTTGCAGGTTAGCGTCCGTTATGTTTGAGCGTGTTTTATGTTTGGTCAGTTTCATTTTCGCGAAAAAACGATTGGCAGGTGTAAGTGGAACCAAAAGCTCTAACAACTTGATTTTAAGAGTCTGGTTTTCTCTGCTATCAATAGGTAACCGTGCGTATCTATGGTCACTCCGTTACTGCGCCACTTAAAGTGAAACATAGAACCTGTTACATTAGATGTTCCAAGATGCACGCACATCATGAGATCGCAGAATATACTTTAATTATTCTGCGAACTCATAACTGTAAACTCATAAATAAAACAGGCAATATCTGTCATATATTCGTATGAATATTATCAAAGTTAATTTTTTCTCATAATTTCGGCAGTTAATTTTTGAATATATGAATGGATACATAATGTACTTTTTAATACATTGGTTTTCACTACTTTGACTATTACTACTGCGCCCAAAAAGTAAGACCAGTTATTTATTTTTCTAAAAGTCGTTATTTATTCTTCCAAATTTATTTCATCGCCTTCAAAGTAATCCCATCCGGACACAATGCACTTATGCCAACTTTTTTTCCAATCTTCAATGCATGTTAAAAAGTCATCGTCAGTTATAGCCTTCAAAACGCGCGGCGATTCACGTTGAATCTCTTCAATCACAACAAAACGGTGTCCCCGGAGGGATCTTTTGATTTTAGGGAATAGCCAGACTTCGAATGGTGTGAATACGGGAGTTATGGAACGATATGGGTTTCATTTTTGTCGAAAAAGTCACGAAGAATCAATACAGTGTGAGCTGGCGTATTCAGTGTTTTAGGTACCCATCGAGATTTGACGCGTTTGAGGCCCAAAATGGAATTGACAGATCTTTCTAAAATTCCAACATCATCAGCAAGGTCTCTAATTGTAAATCGACGGTTTGCAAGCACCGAATACGTTTTCGCAAACACAATTTAATGCAAGTTCTTTGCTCAATTAATTCAGACATTTCAAAAATTGCCGGAATCAGTTTTAGCGTCTCACAAAGCCAAGCGTAACTCAAACACTAATGAATATTTTGACGTCAAAATTTACACAGATGTCAAGGACAGTGCCGCCAACCTAAAAAAGAAAAAAATTGAAATTCCGTAAGCCTCGGGACTTTTAAAATGAAAATTGGTTTAACTTTTTGGACACAGTAGTATAAAATAAATATATTTTGTAAAAGTGTGATAAATCTCAAGGGCCGGAATAATATTCAATGCGAGCCGCGGGTTGCCCACTCCTGCTCTATATCTTCATTCAAATTCTTACAGATTGTAGAAATTAATTTCACTGTCTTTGTTTTCATCTTTTTGCATGCATGTTTATTATGGAAGTTTATTGTATTCATTAAATATCGTATTGAATTGGTGCAAATTAGCGCATGATATGCAAATGATTAGAATTTCAAATCCGTAGCGCATGCGTATGCTGAGCAGCGCCCTCTGAACGGCGGATGGATCCGAATAAATAGACGGCTGTAGCGAGGCGTGTATGGTTATCGGTGGTTATCTGCTAGTGGTAAACGTTAGCTCAATCGTTACTTATGCCTCTTCGACGAAAGAGAGCGAGATTTGAACAACTTACAGAGTTTGAACGGGGGAGAATCATCGGCCTTCGTGAAGCTGGATTAACTTATCGTGCAGTAGCCGTGCTCGCCGTGTGCAGCGTAACAGCAGCACAGTGATGCGTCTTGGAAGCAGTGGACAGACGGACAACTCGGAAATCAGGGAGTGGACCCCGAAATGTGACGTCAGCTCGCGATGATAGACACCTGGTCCGCATGGCGCTGACGGACCGTACAGCTTCCTCTAGACAATTGGCAGCACAGTGGTCAATAGCTACAGGTGTTTCATTGTGTGCTTCATCAATTCGTAGACGTCTGCTGCAGCGTGGACTGCGCGCAAGGACTCCTTTATACAGGATCCCTCTCACGCTAAACCATCGCCGCCTGCGGCTACAATGGGCCGCTCAGCATAGAGACTGGCGTGCTGATTGGCAGCATGTCGTGTTTTTCTGACGAATCCCGCTTTTAATTTGTGGTACCATGATGGCCGCATTCGTGTCAGACGCTATGCCGGTGAACGCCACCTTCCGGAGTGCATTATCGAACGCCACAGTGGACGAACACCCGGAGTTATGGTCTGGGGTGCCATAGCATATCATGGACGATCTCAATTGCTTTAAGAATTGTGGGCAATCTGAACAGCAACCGGTACATCAGTGAAGTTCTACAGCCCCAAGCTGTTCCCTTCCTTCAAAGCTTGCCAGGCGCTGTATTTCAACAGGACAATGCCCGCCCTCATATCGCTAGGACTGTTCAATCCTTTTTTTGCAATGCGGCAGGTACAGCTTCTTCCTTGGCCTGCGTATTCCCCGGATATGTCGCCGATTGAACATGTGTGGGATTTCGTTGGTCGGCGACTCGTTCGTGATGCTCGTCCTGTTGCTTCTGCAGACGAACTTTGGGTGCGCATACAAACAATATGGAATGCTCTTCCTCAGGCAGACATTCAAAATTTGTTTGACTCCATGCCACGTCGTGTAGCAGCACTTATTGCGGCGCGTGGTGGCTACACAAAATACTGATTCCGATCTCTTGTTATTGTTTGTTTGCTTTTGAACATTTAATCATTTATTTGTACCACTACCACTCAACTGTGTATTAAATTTCATTCAATTATGACGATTCCTTCATGGTGTTGCAATTTTCACAAACATGAGTTTAT
>BPLQ01005825.1:0-183871 GCA_021605075.1 Caerostris darwini
ATACCTCCAATATTTCTGGAATTTTCATAATTCTCTTCATATTTCTCGCAATTTTCTAGATTGTTAAATATTTTTGACTTATTCTATTTTTTCATATTATTTTTTTATTTGTTTCATAGATGCCTCTTTAATCTTCATTTGCAATATTTCTGATGAATTTTGATAAAGTTCTATAAATATGCAGTGTATTTATTTGAGAAAAAAAAATTACGATATTTTCATTTCCTTACTATGTAGCATTCTCTAGAATTTTTTGTTACATATTTTTTTTTACTTTTCCTATTTTTTTTAGTATTTCATTGTATCTTTTTCATAAATACCTTTATACAATCTCCATTTGCATTATTTTGCAACACACCTTTTTTAATTTGTAAATATCTTATTCCATAAACGATTATTTCATCATGTATATCCGTCAAATATTCTCCAAAGTTCTCCGTTTTGGCGCCGTTTTAACTTTTTACAGCACCCATTTAATTCCCAAAATCACTTCCACTACATCAACTCCAGTCACTATTTTTTAATATATGGCTTTCTAGAAGTCCACTTATTGTGCAATCATACCTGACTAAAAATAAATATCAATATCAATTTCAAGAAACAATCCAATCCATCTTGGCAATGACAATATCCAGCGAATGTCGCCAAGCCTTGGCGAAGACTATTGGAAAGCTGCAACCCTACAAACGGGGAGTTTTAGCGAGGGAAGAACAGTATCCCTATGAGATCCCTGAGCTCTCCATTCGCACCACCATGTTGTTAGTAGCTGTTGGATTCATCCTCATCCTCCTCATCGTCTTCCTCATTGTCATCGTTGTTTACATGCAGACCGCCTGAGGAGAAGAGCATGGAGGAAGAAGAAAAGTTCTGGAGGATGAGGCATCAGCAATTCGGAGAAGTGGGGAAGTTTTAGGAGTTTCTTTTTTCTTTCTTTCTTTTTTGTTGAGATACGCCATCTATCAGGGCTTCTCACCTGGCCACTTTCGAACTAAATATTTTTTTACCTCCTTCCACCTCTCCCTGGTAAAGAAAACTTCCGGTGTGACTTGTTCAATAAAAATGTTTGTTGAGTAAGTATGATTTTCTGATGATAATATTTGGGATAAATTAATTATTGTATTTATTAAGAGTCATCATCTTTGGTATACATCATGCATTGAAAAACGATTTAATTAATTATAAGAAATATATGGTAATTTCGTATTTTCTGCATTTTGGTTTGAAGAGGAAAAAAATACCAACTGTTTTTTATAGGCATGCACTAATTGCAAATAATTGCAATATTTTTCGCATTAAAAATAATAATATACACATACTGCGCATATATTAATTTGTGACTACTATCGCTTTTATGCAGTTTCAGATTAATTTTATGAGGTTTGTGTGTAAGTCTAAAAATAATATACCAATTTATTTTATTTATTTATTTATTTGATGTATAGTGTAACTTGTTTAAAAGTGGAATTGAAAAAATATTTAACTAATTCTAAGGAATATAGGGATACTTTCGTATTTTCTGCCTTTTGGTTTGAAGAGAAAATAATACCAAATATTTTTATAGGCATGCACTAATTGCAAATAATTGCAATATATTTCTCATTAAAAACAAAAAAGATTAAAAATAACATACATATACTACGCATGTATCAATTTCTGATTACTATCCCTTTTATGCAGTTTCAGATGAATTTTATGTGGTTTGTGTGTAAGTATATAATTATTTCACGATGTCCACCAATTTATTTTATTTATTTATTTTATATATAGTGTAACTTGATGTTTAAAAAGTGGAATTGGAGAATTGAAAGAATATTTAACTAATTCTAAGAAATGTAGCATGTTTTCAGATTTTCTGCTTTTTGATTTGAAGAGAAAAAAAATTTTTATAGGCATGCACTAATTGAAAAAAAATTGCAATATTTATTTCGCGTTAAAAAATAAAATGATTAAAAATTATATGCATATACTACACATATATTAATTTCTGATTATTATCATTTTATGCAGTTTCAGATGAATTTATGCGGTAAAAGCAGCAATTTTATGCAGCATTTTATGAGTAAGAATTAGTTCAGGATGGGCACATCTTTTATTTTATTTATTTTTTTGTTGTATGTTTAAAAAAAAATTGGAATTGAAAACTTTTTTCATCATCAGGTTTTGAACAGGTTAATCATCAGGTTAACTAAACATTTATATAAATGTCTTGAGCATTTTCTGAAAATTTTATATAAAATGAAAAGAGTATGTTAATTTTAGCAATTAGCAATGTTTTTTTGAAGATATGGCATTTCATTCCTAACTATCTTACATATTAAGAAAATGCTTTTCATTTAAAAACATTTTCTGCAAATAAAAAAAATTATTATTTTTAAACATTCTATATGAAATTAGTAAATATTTATTTGCAATACAAGATGTTTTTTCAATAAAAATTTATAGGATGGTAGTTGAAATAAGCAACATAATCTTAGAAGAAACACGCTCAGTTCTTATCAAACTCAACTCATTTTTAAAATATAAAATAATGCAAAAAGTGTACAAAACCTTATCAAAGTTAGCTGTCTTCATCCTTATTGCACCTCACGTTAATAAGTAACAATATTTTGAAAAGTTTACAATGTTCAGCGAAAAATGTTTACGAAAAAAATTAACCTTGACTTAATAACTGCTACATATTTTAGATCGTGATTAATAATGCCATAATGGTAAAAGAATATTAAATATTATATTTATATTTATGCTACTTGTTGATTCAGCTGGTAGAAAATCATATCTTGATTTTTTTTCTCTTTATTAATATAATCGTTAATATATAAAAAAAAAATAAAGAAAAAAATAATATTTCTAGAAAAATTACTTAAATCAAGATGAATTAACTAATAATAATTATTAATCATAATTAATAAGTAATTAAATAACAATTTGTTAAAATTTCTACACAATTAATATAGCATTCATTCTCATAACATTGCAAGCATTTGAATTTGGAAAAAAAAATTGGAAAATTCTAATAAATTATCTGACGCAAAAACTGTAACAAAAAGATAAGATGTATCATATTTATATAAAATTGGAATACAGTAATAGTAATTTTTGATAAAATAATATAAATGTATATGAAATGAGTAATTGTAGGAATGATGGATGTAATTTAAGAAGATATTTCTTGAAATTTTGAAAAATGTATTCTTCGCCTTTAAAAATCATATTTTTAAAAAATTGCATTCTTTATAAAATCCATTGATTCTAATCAAAATAATGTATATATTGATGCAAACAATTTTTTTTTTCGTTTAATTATATCTGCATGATAAATATTTGTGTATCTATGATTATATTTATTGATTAATTTAAATAAAGATTGAGTAAAAGTGTGAAAGGATTATATTAGCTTTTTAATATTTAAATTTAAATAGTTAATTATTTATTAATAAACTATTAATCAGCATCACTGATTTCAGTCAGCATGTTTCTATTTTTAACTGAATTCATCACAGTATATGCTGGTCTTGCAACTTAATGCAAAAATTATCAGATATATATGTTAAAGAATGAACAAGGAACTGAATATTTTGTGATGATTAATAATTATAATTAAAGAAACCAAAGTATTATTACTGTTTTCTAAACAGGATCAAGAATTGAATTGTATTTATAAATGCATAGTTTTAAAAAGGAAGTGCTATGCAACATTCTCGTTCGCTGCGCCATTAGGACGTATCAGCGAAGCTGCTTTCTGTTGTTTCGTGTTAATTTTCTGCTGAAAATATGCGCACGCGCCGTATATATTTGACCTATTGCTAAAATGCCTATTGTGCTCGAAATGTAAATTATTCACGAGGATTCCCTGAATAATTAATGCATTCCTTTTGAACTGTCTAGCACTTCAAAGAGTAAAGTACTTAAAATAATTTAACTGAAAATTAGGTCAAAGTGAGGAGTCAAAATGAGACATATATATAAATTAAAAAAATTTTGAAAAATATGCAGTATTAATTTTACAAAATTACGAATTTGATTTTGAATATTTGTGACTGATATTTTTCAAAATTTATATTTTAAAGGTCACACATATATTACACTTATGCGCATTACATGCATATAATATTTTAAACATTAATTATCATTGACACAGCTATTTAAATTGCTATTACTATTCACTATATTACAATTTTAAATAATGTTATTACAAATATTATTATGAAATTTATAAAAAATTAAAATATATATTATTTAAAATCATGATTATTACTTAATATTATATCCTATAAAATATTATAATAACTATAAAAAAAACTTTTAGCATCTTTTATAAATTTAGTTACATTAATTTTATTCAAATATTATTTGTAATATTTATAATCATTTGCATAGTTATTTAGATTGCGATTACATTTCACTATATTACAACTTTCAATAATGTTATTATGATTATTATTATCAAATTTATAAAAATAAAAATATGTATTATTTAAAATCACGTTTATTAATTAAATATCATATATTAAAAAATATTATAATTACAATAAAATGAACCTTTAAAGATCTTAATTTAGTTACATTAATTTTAAATTAAAATATTTCGATAAATTAAATTATTTTCTGTATAATGTCATATGATATTTATAAATATTACTTCATGTAGTATGATTAATATTGCAAAATGGGGTTTATTTACTATATCAATTCGTATAGCCCGATTATTATAAATCAAATACAAATTTGATAAATTAAGTACATTTTTATAAAATAATGATATAATTTTAAATGCTTTTTTAGTGCAGCCTATATATATTGAAGAATGAATTACTCTTTTTGTTTAAATCTACCTAAATAGTTATTATTTGTACATATGTGATTATATATAAATATTGTCTTAAATATGTTATTATAACGTATAATAGTTTTCTTATTAAATTTGATTAACTATTACATATATATACTGTCATGAACATACTATATATATATATATATATATATATAATATATATATATTTATATGTATATATATACATATCAATACATAGTTCTTTATTGATAATTTACTGTGGATATTTCTTTATAAAATCGCATTTTACCAATTCATCCAATATATGACGTTAAGTGAGATTGTTAAATTACTTTTTTAACATTAAAATATCTTACGAATATTTAAACTTTAATTAGATAAAAATAGATTATACTAAATAATTGTTTACATTAATTTATTGTAATTGTTCATTTTCATTGAATATCATGCATAGTTGTTATTACTTACTTAGATTGATTTCATCCTAAAACTTCATTTATGAATAATACATCAAATATAGTTTTCCATTAATAGACTAATAAAAATATAAAATCAAATTTTATCTTAACATTTATATCCAATTCAATTCTAAATTAGTGTGTCTCTAAGTAACCATCCAATCTACACTTCATCAAAAATTAATCGTTTCTCTAAATTTGCATTATTATTATTATTATTATTATTTTTTTTTTGGCTACCAACATAAAATCTTCCCCTTTTTTAAACCAGGTGATTAAGGAAATTGATTGAAATATTATGTCACCGTAAAAGTTTCCACCATGTCTTCATGTTCCCAAATAGTGTGGGGATAAAAAAAAAAAAGATCTCCTAAATCGATTATGTCATTAAGGTTGAAACGACGTTTGCATCCCTGGTAATGAAAGATCAGAAGATTCTGAGAGCAAAGATTGTCACTGGATTTATCTGGGGCCACGTAATTTTTGCTGTGTTCAAACATGATTTATTATGCTTTAACATTTCATTTTTGAGAGACTTGATGTCTTTCTTATTCCAGGCATTTAATATATAAACGAGTAATATAAAAAAAATTCGTTAAAGTAAATTCCTACTTATTTTTTCACTATATTGCAGAAAGTCATTTAGAAATAATTTTCATTCCTTATTTTAAATTTATCTGGCGAGATATATGCAACTTAAATCTTAAGAAAGTATAAGTTTATTGGTGGTAGATACTTCAATCTAAAAGAAACTAAAATTAATTAATTAATTAATATTTGAAAAAACTGTATTAAATCGAGTATTATACACTACTAAAAAATGTAAGAAATGTAAAAAAATGTATTTGAACTTGAGTGGATGAACAAAAAGTATTTTATTAACGATTGAATATTTGAACAACATATATATATAGAGGAGAGTGTGAGCTAATAGTAGGAATTGAAAAAAATGTTTAAGTTAATATACAGGAAAGATTTTATAATGAAACGTGGGTTTAATAACATCATTATAGAATTTTATCCTTAATATTAGAGATTATTATATATTAATAAACATGCAAAATTGACATTGTAAAGGAACCCATTTAAAAATCTGCTTAAAAACTCTAGATTTATTTATGTTTTTCTTGTGTTTATTAACTTGAAAAACTTTTTATTGTAATTTATTGTAATAGTATATTTAATAATAACTATCCTCTCTCCTCTTCAATGGCTCAACAGCCCCTTGGTGGGACAAAATCGTCTGCCTACTGGCAGATTAATAATAACTATAGTCTATTATGTTATTTTTTATAATTTAGATCTGAAATTATATCTATTGGTTCCGAGTTCAAATAATAGATTTAGATCTATTATTTTGAACTCGGAGCAAATAATTATGATGCATTCAAATAATTTATTAGTGCATATTTCAACATGCTTAATATGCATCCAAACACATGCTTAATATGGATCCGACAATATGCATGCCAACACTTTATTTTTATGAATTATTTTTCAAAAGTTTTCAATCATACTCAAACTTGTGTTTTATTCAATCGTGTATTTTAATCAATCTTTTTCACTCATTCATGAATTTCAAGATTCATAGACAATACAAACGGTAAATGAAGTTCTAGAAACTAATGTATTCTCCAAGTGTTTTTCACAAAATAGTTGAAATATGCTAAAAACATTATTTATAAATTAACTAAAAAACAACTGACTTAATAAAAATATAAATATAAATAATTGGCCTTTTTTAGAAAATCAATAAAAATAACAGACTTTAAGGTAACCAAATAAAAAATAGATAGTTAATTTGAAACTAAATTGTGAGCATATGAAAGCTGAACTAAAAGTAATAAAATGTAAAATGTAAATGCTTAATAAAGAATTTAACTTAATGAAGTAATGTATTATGTATTAAATTTATTAATGCATTTAAGTTAAACTTAATGTCATTTTTACAAATTGATAGCTATTTTTTTTTCTTTTTACTTACAGTAAGAAAAAGAAATTAAAATTTAAACTAGATATATTTAAAAAAAGAACAATGTGAAAACTTGGCTTATAAATTATTTAATTTAATAAATTGGCAGATAAACTTTAAACTTTTTAAAATTATAAAATTTATTTGAATTCAATTCATTAATATTTATTAACATTTTCAAATCTGTTCTTTACCTGAATTTTTTAACAATATTTATCATTTACATTCTACCTTAAAAATGCATGGATGTAGCATTTTAAATTCAGAAAAAGTAGTCAAAATGTGCTTTTATATTTTGGCTGACAGTTTATTCCCACCCATAAAATAGCATGAAGATATTTCCATGGACATGACAAATTGTTTCATGGTGAAACAAATGGGTTCCACCAGAGATTGGAGGAGCAACAAGTTATTTTTTTTTTATTTCAAATATTTTCGGAATTTATCTCTAGCGAAAATTCGCTGCTAGATTCATTTAAAATGTTCGTTTTTTTATTTTTCTCTCGTTTCCTCGGTTTTGATGTCTCCAGGAAATGAGTAATGTATTTTTCGGAAATGAACAATGAGGAGGATATTTTTATAACTCAATTTGTCTCAGAGTGCGAGGCAAATTAATGCAATGTGAACTTCAGCAAGGATGGTTTAATTTTTGCTTTATTTTATTGGAGGTAATTAATTAATATCTTCAGGGGTTGGAATCAGATTTTTAAATTATTAAAAGTGTCTTGAAGTATAGATTCATAACTGTTATAATTAAATTACGATTTGAAGTAGAAAATAATGAAGGGTAAAAAATTGTTCTCTTAACGATATGCATGTAAATTGTTAAAATTATATTTTATATATTACCGTGATCCTTTACCACTATTATATTTTACATGAAAATTATATTTTACAAAGAAAAGAGACAAACGCCATTAATATTCAAGAGTAATTATAGAAATTATATAAGCGTTAAGTTAATGAAGTTATTAAAACTCCAATTTTTTAAGACCCATTAATGTCTAGTAATTTCATATTGACAGTTTCACAAATTATTAATTAGTTAAGTATCACCTGGTGGCGATGTATATGATATAAAGATTCCTACTTCATAAAAGACTTCATTCTTTCTTTATAAGGAGTTGTAAAGATTTCTATTTCACCGTGCAATACATCCTGTCAGGCCTTGTTTAATTGTTGCAATAGATCCGTAACATTTAGATTGTCCAAATCCGAGGCCCTATGATTTCTTTATCAACAACCACTATAACATCGTTCCTGGAGGGAACTGAGATGTCATTTTATAGCCTTGAGAATAATGCGGGTAAAGTTGTGGCACCACAGGTTTGCATGAACACCGAGAATAGTGCCATCCTAGGAGATTTGCACCTACTTTCCATCCTCCTCGAGCAACAAGGGCAGACAATATGCCTTACTGAATTATCGTGTCAGTCTGTAGACATAAAAATTTGCATTCATAGACAAAAAAAATTTCGAATTAACTACCAAAACGCAACACTGTTTCCACCAGGCCGTTTTTAAGTACTCATACATTTTCAATGGGAGACAGATCGGTGATTTATCCGGCTAGTCAAGAGCATCAACCAGGGTACAATGAGAAGTAATTCACATAAATTCGAGTCATATGGGACTTGGTATTATCGTGTTGAAAAGGACTACAGCATGGCATGCTTCAAAAGATATTTTAAGCGACCATAACATTTTATCAACATATCGTGGAAAACTTTACACAGGTGACTAGAGACGACCTTCTTGCCGTACGAGATGCATCGTATACAATCCACCGGTGTGTGCCTTTGTAAGACAGTCTTCTTAGGATCATTATTCTGACGTTCCTTCCCATAAGGTTACGATGTTTAACGGCGTCAAATCAAACGAGATTCTTCACTGAATATTAAATTATGTCAGTTAGTTGGCAACATTGAAGTTAAGGAGAAGTCTTACCGAACGTAGTTTTGTTGGATCTTTAAAAGTAGATGTTTTAAAGAAGATGACTGTGTAACCTCACTTCTGCCAATCGTCCTCAGATGGTGAAATGTACCATGAATCCTATAGAAGAAGATATGTTATTTTGGAGGGTAGACAATAAAGCAATGGGGAATTCGAACCTATTTAGCAATCATTTGGCTTTGTATTCATGCAAATTAGTTTCTCGGATTCCTTATTTCCTTACAGTAAGCATTGCTATCATTAGCGATGCAAATTCCATTCGGTTCAAATGTTCATTATAACCATCCAAATGTTCGTTGTAAGCATCTTAACTAAATGTCCAAATTGATAGTCGTCTAATTGGTTTCAGGACCTTCCGCAACACCTTAATGGCAGTATTTATTGTATCTTCGGAAATAGTAACGCCGAAGACGCAACAAAAGAAGATAAACAAACCCCATTTGCTATTTTTTTATACGACATTAGATGAACACTATAATGATAAACAGAAAAAAATTCTTATTAGTATACGTGTCTTCAAGGAATCTATATACGAAACTTCAAGATGATCCCATTATTTTTTAGTGTTGGTATTGTTGTTGTTTTTTCTTTGAAAAACAGCAAAAATCTATTATGCATTTATTTATTACATTTTTTGCTTATTATGAAACAAGGTTTTATCAATTCTAATAATAAATTTATAAGTATCTTGCAATATAAATATTGTTAAATTCTGGTTGCTCAAAAACAGTTATTCACCCAAATCTCTAAAATCAGGTGTCGCTTAAGATTATATATTTGTAAAAAAATAAATTAAATTATTTATAGTATAAATGTTAAATGATATATATATATATATATATATGTGTGTTTGTGTGTGTGTGTGTGTGTGTGTGTGTGTGTGTGTGTGTAAAAGCGCTTGTTTTCTAATTGTGAGTAATTTCCATTCTCAAATATGTGATTCATCCTTTAAATTCAATCTAATTAATTTAGAGTTTCTTGAATTATGTTTAAAATTGTTTGCTAAAACATTTTTGTGATTTTTTTTAAACTATTAATATTGTCTATAAGAAATCTGGCTTAGTATTGCAAATTTCATTTCAACTGTTTCATGTATAATTATTCATTTCATCATGCACTTAATTATTCATTTCATCGTGTTCATATGTTGCATAATTATAAAATCAGTTTTTGCAATACAGAAACTTTAATTACTTCTTTTAAATCAAATACAATCTTTTGCATAGTTGCTTCTAAATATCGCCTTGGAGGAGGTCATCGATCTTGTAATGTTGCTCGATCACCGAGAACAGCTCTGGGGGAAGCACTGAATGGCAGTACAAGCTACGAACAACCCTCGTTAGTGAAGAAGTTCGCTCATTTGTTTCAAGTGCTAACGGTGAAAGCTCATTGTTCATCCGGGCAGACAGGCGGCCCCCATATAGATTTTCTTGCGAGTCCAAAGTGCGGAAAGCAGGTAATTCTGCAGGATTAGTAAATAAATTCACCGTGGAAAGGTGTCGTTCGCGTGTGAACGATGATTTGGATTTCAGAAATGGCTTTTGTAGAACATTGTATATCAAGTATGGCGTGTTAGAGAACTCATTGTAGAGGATACTCGTACATTGAACATTAAGTATGGTGTGTTAAAGAACTCATTGTAGATGATACTATTTGATATAAGTGTTTTTTAAGATACGATGAATTGAATTAAATGGATGAGTTGGATGGAAATTCGTTGTATTTTAAGATAATTTAGATTTCAGAAATGGCTTTTGCAGATAATGTATAGAGGCTGTGTTGGTGTGCAGAAGTGGTTTCTTAAAAGTATGATGAATTAATTTTTTAACTTTTGCAAGTTTATCAATCTAACTACAGACAAGTTAAATTCTCCTAATCATGTATGTAACTTAATATTTGTGGATTTTTTTAAGGTACGATAAATTGAATTAAATTGATGAGTTGGATGGAAATGTGTTGCACTTTAAGTGATTTATTAAGGGCAAGTTAAAAATTGCAATGTTTAATGGTAATGGATAATTTACTATATAATAGTTTTGGGGATATGTAAAAGTGGTTTCTTAAAAATATGATAGATTAATTTTTTAACATTTGCAAGTGCATCAATCTACCTACAGACAAGTTAAGTTCTCATAATCATATGGTATAGAACTGTAAAGTGAATAGTGTATTTGTTTCAAGAACCAAGCATTTCTCATTTGGATTTCAGAAATGGCTTTTGTAGAACATTGAATATTAAGTATGGTGTGTTAGAGAACTCATTGTAGATGATACTATTTGATATTAGTGTTTTTTAAGGTACAGTAAATTGAATTAAATAGATGAAGTTGGATGGAAATATGTTATATTTTAAGTGGTTTATTAATATCATGTAAAAAATTATAGTGTTTAATGGTAATTGACAATGCATAGTGGCTGTGTTGGTATGCAAAAGTGATTTCTTAAAAATATGATGGATTAATTTTTTAACTTTTGCAAGTCTATCAATCTATCTACAGACAAGTTAAATTCTCCTAATCATATGGTACAGAGCTGTAAAGGTAATAGCGTAATTATTTTAAGAACCAAGAATACTTGGTTCAAAACATAGTAGCTTTGAAGTTATCACTGGGATTGGCATGATAAATCTATAAATAAGAAATTTCTTACACCGCGGGAAAATACAAACGTTCACGTTAAACTAAAAAAACCTTTAGGTCAATGTTAATGTTCTTAAATAATGTTACTTCCAATGTTACCTTAATATCAATGTTACAGTTAAGCTAAACAATGTCAGTGCAGCGTAGCAGGTCAACCTTGAGTGGCTCTCACACCTTTGATGGCTCGCTTAATTGAGTCTTCATTCTATTTTATGGTCGACGTGGCGTAGGGGACAAGGGACTTGACAGCAATCGCAAATAGCCCAAGTTTATAAATATGTGGTCTCTACGCAAACATCTATGCAACCACGAGCCTTAATTCTAGAATCATTAATATATCCCATTATGGATTATATTTATCAAGAAAATGCCTAATATGCTACGAGTGATATCAATCACCAGCAAGTGACAAAATTCAGGTCGACACCACTACATTAATTCAACATCATTTAATTAAAAATTGAACTAAATAGTCCTACTAATTACGATAATAGAACAATAGAAGTATAATCGGCATTATTTTGAAGAAAAAAAAAATCTAAGAAAAAAAGGGGGCGTGGCAACAATTGCAAATAGCCCAAAATTCTAACTATGCGGTCCCTACGCAAACCATGAGCCATAGGTTTAGAACCATTGACATATCTTATTATAGATTAGATTTCACCAGCTACGAGTGGTATCAACCGCCAACAAGTGACAAAATTCAAAATGCATGATATTCACCAAAAAGAAAAACATTTATATACATAATAGTAAAATATTAAGATGAATTGAATTCTCCAAGATCTTTCCTAATATATTCCTGAAAAACTGAAACATATTTTTTTTCCTAACTGTAACACACTGAAACATTTTTTTAATTAAAATATTCTAAAAGCGTTTGTAGTCTTATGGATAAGAATAACGAATCGAGTTACTTCTTTGCCCTCAGGAAATAATTATGTCCGGGAATCCTTTAGATCTGGAGCGAAATTTCGAAATTAAAACTTACTCAACCGAAATAACTTAACTGCTTCTCGAGTCTTGCATTTTAACGGTTTTCTAGAATTTTTGCCCAGGTAAAACATCTGGAAGGGAAGAATTTTTTTTTTCTGTGCCCCCTTTTTTTTTTCTTATTGGATAAAAGGAAGAATCTTTCTGCTCTTATGTTTAAATACAATATCTTCTGCTTCTGGGAGCTTTAATAGTTTTATTAGTCAAAGATAACGCAAGCCTTTTATTAAAATAAGATGAATAATTGAAGGAAAAAAAAGAACTTATTTCAAGGTTAGTTGTAAAACATCTTGTTAGAGGTGTTTTGAAAAATTAAAACTAATTAACCTTTTGACTCGGGGCGACACTTTCAGGATTTGCAAAAGAAATTCATTTTGACATTTTTATTGTGAGAAAAATTTTTGAAGAAATAAAAGAATGAATTCTCTTTCTTTTTTTTCATTATTTCATAACGTATAGAGTATTTCAGCTTTGGTGATTTCACTTTTCATGCTTCGGTAATATAACATATACGAATGAATGTTCTATGCTCATACTATTTTCTTTATTTTTTTTCACTGAGTGCTGTGTTAATTTATAAATATTTTTCTCTATCTATGCGTTTATAAAAAAAATTAACGATTAATTAAACTATTTTAAGAAATTTAATTAAATAATGTGGTTTAGTAGTATAATTAACAGCTGGTGTGAGGTTTGAATCCACTGACCGAATACGAGTACATTTCAGTTATTGCTTTTAGAAAAGAGAGGAATTAATGGCGATTGTGCTAACATACATAATCGTCTCGCATCGACAAGAAATGTTAAGTTTGCCTTATTTGACACTTCACATACAAGGCATTTACCTCTGAAAATCCAAGTGTAAAAAGTATCCCGTTTTTGACAGTAGAGGCATGTTTTACTGCGTTTTAGTCCAGTCTAACTAATTTTGACATTTTTATTGTGCGTAAAATTTTTAAAGAAATAAAAGAATTGAATTTCATTTTTTTTTTTTTTTTTTTTTTTTTTTTTTTTTTTACTATTTCATAATGTGTGGAATATTTCAGCTTTAGTGATTTCACTTTTTATGCTTCGTTAATATAACATACATAATGAATGTTCTGTACTATTTTCTTTATATTTTTTCGCTGAGAGCTGTGCTAATTTATAAATATTTTTCACTATTGATGAGTTTATAAAAAATAAAGATTGTTAATGTTTAATTAAATAATGTTAAGAAATTAATTTGAATTGTTAAATTGTTAACAGCAAGTGTGAGGTTTGAATCCACTGATCGAATATGAGTATATTTCAGTTACTGGTTTTAGAAACGAGAGGAATTAGTGGAGAATGTGGTAACATACATAAACATCTAGCATTGGCAGGAAATGTTAAGTTTGCCTTATACGACACTTCACATACAAGACATTTACCTTTGAAAGGTAATGTCTTCCCGTCATTAATCATAGTGAAATGTGTTACTGCGTCCTAGTCCAGTCTAGTATCTGAGAGATTTTTTTTTCCTTGTAATGCAGCTGTAAAACACTTATTGTTTGTGACTAACTTATTATTGTGAGTAACGTCGATGCAGCGATTGCCTTAAGGCCTAAAAGACAACTGTCTTTTAGCCTTAAGGCAAGCCCTGCACCGATGTTACTCACTTAGCACTACCCAGGGGGTGGCATGTAACTTGAAGATAAGCTAAGGACGCGGAGTAACAATGCCTCCCCAGATCTCTACGATCCTGTTAGACCGGGATCTACGGTTCAAAGTGGATTCCGAACCACTACAAATATTCATGGTACCGCTGGGACTCGAACCCGAAACCTGTGGTACCGAGCACCAGAGCGTTAGCCACTCGGCCATCTGGCCCCACCAGTGTCTAAGAGGTTGAGGGTTTAAATCCATCCGTTGATCGCTGTCATTAGAAGCAACGAGATCGGTTAATAATTTCTACAACGTGTGTGTGAGTACATCATTAGCGTTATAGTACGTATCATAAATTCCAAACTGTTTGATCTTGGTCTTGTTTGCGTATGACAAGCAAATGAGAGGCAACTACACATTGAAAGTCATCCCAAAAATCAATAATTATCATTTCCTTTCATCAGAAAGTGTTCTTGATGAGTTATTTTAATCCTGTCATATATAACTGGGAAGGTTTCCATTATGGTAATTAGGTTATTAGCAAATAAGTTATTCAAATCAAAAGGTAACATAATGTATTAAAAATATTAACTTATCTGTAAGTGCACATAGTTCGATTTTTTTAAACATACTGTGCATTATTTAAATACCTGCATAAATAGCAAAAAACAATAAGACTAATATTTTTAATTTTTTATGTTAATATAACTGCTTTTTCTAAAATTTGTTTTTTGAAAGCTGATTGTTTGTGTTACATGCATGTTTTAAGAATGTTCGTTGCAAGTAAAAGCTTTTAACTAAGGAAAAGCTTTTAACTAAAAATGAATCTATAAAAATAATCATGAATATGCAATAATGATCCGTCCTAGTGAAAACTCAGTAGTAATACGACATGTTAGCTTATAAAGATTATTATATTTAAATTAATTATATATGACTTGAGGAATAAAATAAAATTCATAAGTTTTTAAGTAGTTTTAACGCATATATTTTCAGTATAATTACTTTTATACGGAAAATAGTGAACATCGTTTCTCAATTTTATATTAATTTATTTATTTCATATTATCGATAAGACCATTTAATTTGAATAAATCCTCTGTATATGAATGTAAATATTATAAAAAGGGGAAAAAAACATTGTATGTGTTGCTTTAAATTAAGTATCATTTATGCATATAAATAATTTACTTTAGGTGTCCATAATTTACAAATAATGTTTCTATGCAGTTATTAATATTTTCAATCGATTAAATAGATTTGCCAAATCTATTCTCGCATGTGTTTTTAAAGAATTAAAATACAAATAAAATTGGAATTATATCTTATCAAAATAGATTAATTAATATTTCATTTTTAAACAATCAGAAAAAATATTTAAGAACTGTATTATTTTACACTAAGTAAAACTTTTTTTTTTTAAATTATTTATTATTGTGATACATAATTTAAATACATAAACACTTTAATACTTTTTAAATACTTTAAATATATTTTAAATGTGTGGAATTTTTACTGTACTTTAAATACAATAAAACTGTACAGTCCAATACTTTAAATACTGTAAAAATGTCACACGTTTTAAATATTTTTCTATAAAAATCTGTTAAATATATTATCTTTTAAATTTTTACTTACTCTTATTTTCTATCTAAATATCTGTAATATTTAAAAAGAATTGATATTTTAACTTATAAAAATAAAATGCATATCAAAATCAGTAACAGGATGTATATTTTATATAAATTCAGTACTAAAATGTAGAAGCTTAACCTATGTGTTTTCCATATTTATTCTAGCATCAAACTATATTTTAAATGCTTATTATGCATGCTCTGTTTCCATGAATTTAGTCATAATTTACGCTTCTTTAATTCAAATAGAATATTTATTTCACTCTTAATCTGAGCTTACTCTGAATGCATACGGCCTATTTAAATATTTAACAGCAAAGTTATTTTGATCACCTTATTAAATATGACTTTTCTTTACAAAATTTGAAAACTAAGTGGTAATATAATTAGATTCCGAGTTAGATCATTTCTCTAAAGCAGAATTTTGATGTTTGCTTTTATATCACAGTCTCTGGAGATTTGAGGTAATGCATCTTAATTTTCAGTTTCAATTAAATTCAGAGCAAATGTACTAAATCAATTAAATTACGAAGCTGATTTAAATTAAAAGCTTAGAAATTCATAATGTTCTTTTATTAATGCCGTTGCTCATATTCTATTGGATTAGGAATAAGGATCAGTTAAGGAATAGTTAGAAACAAGCAATATAAAAAAAAAAACATTTTAAGTCAATTCCTACTTTTTTTTCACTCTATTGCAGAAAGTCCTTTATAAACAATTTTCATTCATTTTTTTAAGTTTATCTGGCGCCATCTATTGCTAGATACATGCAACTTAAATCTAAAAAAAAACTAAAATTAATTAATTTAGTTTAATTAGTGAATTATTATTTGAAAAACCGTATTAACATCCAGTGTCATCCAGTTGAGCGTGAGTGGATAAATAAAAAGTATTTTATGAGCGATTGAAAATTTGAACAAGATATATATATGGAGAGTGTGAGCTAATAGAAGGACTTGAATAAGGATTACAAGTGAATTAAAACTTTCTTTAAAGGAACAGCGTCTTAAAAATTTAAGATTTAGATGAAAGACGATAATTAAAAATCTTAAGAGTTAACTAAAAGAATATAAAATTATTATATTAAAATATTATTTTAACCCACTCCTGCGATGTTTCTCAAATAATCCTCCCCTTCAGTGGAAACCAATTGCATTCGAAATTTTTCATTGGTCTATGTGTTCTTCAAAGTTCCAGGAATATTTAGGGCTCATTCCTATTAACTATATAATGTTAAAAAGACTATTCTATAGGTGGCCATAATTAAAGTATAGGTGTTTAAAGCTTATTTATAAGGAATAAACAAGGCAGCACCATTTAGTACTCACAATTTAGACCATAGGGTTAACATATAAATTTAAACCATACAGCTTAAAACTATGTAACGTTACCACATAATATAAAGCAAATAATTTTGCAATTTTTAAAGAAAAATAGTTTACATTTTCAATATTAGGGACAAAACTAGCGCTGCAAGATAATTTTCGGTAGTAAAATAGACATTAAACCTAAAAAAAATACAACTGAGTAACATTTAAAGACCATGTTTATGCAGTACAATTTGGTTTTTGAACAACTTCAATTTCCTAATGGATGAGAGGCTAGCGGTCTGGTAGCCATAGGTATCGGGTTGGTATTCCGACGGTGCTATGGATGTTTGTAGTGGTTCGGAATCCACTTTAAACAGTAGGTTTCGGTCTCATAGAACCGAAGAGCATCACAGAGCCCAATTAGACTTATCCTCGCCCACATCATTCACAAACTGTAAGGGGACGACTCAGCTCTATGTACAGTGATGTAGTGTGTAGTAGTAGTAGAAATAGTAGTGATAATAATATATCCGAAATTTATAATAGCTACAAATGAAAATGTGTTTAATTTTTCCTTATATACATTCATTTGAAATAAAGGACAATCAATAATTTACTTTCATAGAATCCTAATCTTTTCCAGTTATTCTCAGCAAGTACAATCTCCCGTGTAAATATACTATTAAAAGCACCATTTCTAACGTTATAAAATATAAAGAAACCACTATACCTCAGAAAGCAACAGAGAAAAAAAGGTCTTATAGATAAAGCGAATACCAATCGACAAGTTCCGATCTTTCAGAAGTAAACCGCTTATCGAAAACACTTTAATTCGATTGATCCAAGAAGAAAGGGAGTGGAAATAAAATATATTGAGTTAAATCGATTTCGTAGAAAAAATATTCAAATCTATCCGCCCTTTTGAAATAAGAAAGAGTCTGAATGCGTAGGAAATAGTTTCAAACGCGAGAGTAGATCTGACACATCAAACGGATTTGCATATTTCGATTGGAAATCTCCCCTACTGCAGTCCGTGTTTGACATCCGGGAAATTGGAGAGAAATGTTGAGGACTGGCTTGGCACACCCGCACTGGCTTCAAGGAAGACATTTCACTGATGGAGTGATGCGGGATTTCCCCGAATCAATCTTGATACTGGACTAGTTCACGGGAATGAATTCAGCAGTTTCATGGATTTATAATTTGATGTAATTCAGTAAATTTTCAAAGAGCTTAATTTGTTTTGAGGCTGAATAAGTGTTAATTATTAGCTCCAACGTATTCTGTGCAAGTAACAATAAAACCTTTTGAATAACTATGTTGAAAACCGATACCTCTACTGACATTTAAAAACCCAACTTTTGTCTATTACTTTTACAGTTTAATGTAATAAAATATCCCATATACTTCTAGAAAAATAGGATAAACTTTTGTAAAAAAGGAGAAATTTTCATGGAATTTTTCAATGATTTCAATTTTTGGTGCAATTTTATTCAATAACCTACACAAATAAAGGTATTTAATTTTGTTTAGTATTATTTTCTGAAGAATTGCCTCAATTGTTAGTCTGTGAGACCAAGTTAAGAATAGAGTATCAAGAACAAAAGCATTTAAAAACATTTTAACACGGGATATGCGTTCCTAATTGGTAGCTTTCTAAACATCGACATGAAAATGCATTTTTTAAAAAAATATAAAACAGCCACATATGGTATTTTAAAGAAATTCCCTCCCTAACATCGACAAGATTTGCTCGATTTTAATTATCTTGATATCTTGTAATGTTGGATAATCTTATTATTGGCTTTCATAAGTTTTATGTTTTTATGAAGATTTCTGCATGAAGATGTTCTGTTTTCTTACATATAGTCTGATCTGTTATATAATTTCAACAAACGTAGTATTCATAACATATGATCTTTAAACTAACAATATTTTAATGAAAGTTTTCTCGCTATTTTTTTTTTTTTTTTTTTTTTTTTTTTTTTTTTTATGTTTTGCTGCATTATTTGATGTTACAAATTGCAGTTACATTATGAATGTTGATATAAATTATGTTGCATTCTTGGTTATAAAAATATCATTTTATAAAAATAATAATTATAAAAATATCATTTTACGACATATTACTGAAAAGTGTCATTTAAGATTGAAATCTCTGGATAAGTTTAGGATACATAACACCTTCGGAGAAATTTTTTTTTGAAATTTTTGAAATACTTTATCTTTGAATACATTTTTGGATTAAATACATCTAAGAACTTAGGATTTCCCATAAAAAAATTTCATTATCATTTTGTTTAAATTTTTATAGGTTAAAATAAGGGTAAAAATGGGTGAAAATTGATACTGTTACAAAATATGATAACTCAAAATCAAAACAATATTTTTTTTTTAATTTCTAAATTTGTTTCTGCTGACATTCTACAGGGAATATACCTTTGGCATGTTTGTATCTTTATTATTTTATATTAGTTTAATGGTCTAAAACAGGGTGAAGTCAGAAGAGCCAATCTTATTCTTGACTTTTAAATTTATTTCTGAATCATAAATATATTTTTAACAAATAAGGAAGATTTAATTTGAACAAATATTAATTATATCTTTATTAAATGATAACGAAATAACATCAAAAGTTTCTGGCATTGGTATTAATCGGTAAATCAACAAACGGATCACATTATCAAACGACGCATCAAACGTATTTGCATATTTCAATTGGAAATCATCCAGCTGCAGTCAATATTTGACATTTAGAAATTGCAGAGGAGGTCCTGCTTAGTACAGCTTCACTGGAAGACGTTCACCTGGAGGGATGGAAATGACTTTAGATTTTCCAGTATCTTGAGTCCGGATTAGTTTTCGGGAATGATTTAAGCAATTTTACGGATTCCGGATTTCATGTTTGGATATAATTAATTCAAAGTAACTTTCATGAAGCGGAATTTATTTTGGTTTTGAATGCCTTTTGCTTGGTAACAGATGCTTGGTAACGATGCAATTTCAGATAATGGTTGACTTGTATTATAAAATGGTTAAGTTGTATTATAAGCTAATATATTCTTTCATATATTTAAAAAAATTTATAATTTGCTAATTTAAATTTGAATATAAGAATTTAATATTATATTATAATAGGATTAAATTATATTATAAACTAATATATTATATCATTTATTTAAAAATTGTTATAATTTGCTAATTTAAATTTGAATATAAGAATTTAGTTCATATTGTATTCAAGCTGAAAGTGGAGACGATAATCAAATTATATTTTTAATTTTACTTGTTGAAGATTCAAACAGAAAATTATAATCATTATTGATGAGATTTTGGATAATAGTTAAGTTATAGTATGAAATGGACTGTTTGATTTTCCTGGATTTTGATTATGGATTAGTTTTCAAAAAAAGGAGAGACGATATAGGTATTTAAATGTTATAAAATCAAATTTTAATTTTAATTTTGCTTGTTAAAGATACAAACAGAAAATTATTGATGTGATTTGCTAATTTAAATTTGAATATAAGAATTTAGTTCATATTGTATTCAAGTTGAAAGTGGAGACGGTGTTTGATTTTCCTGGATGTAGATACTGGATTAGTTTACGAAAAATAATGATCATGTAGGTGTTTAAATGTCATAAAATCAAAATAGATTTTTAATATTATATATGAATATAATTTTTTTTAAAAAGTGGTATATATTCGGTTATAGTGGTATATATTCAAGAAAGTACCTTTAGTATTTACCTTGTAATTAAATGTGAAAACCGAAATTTCTTTCTTGCATATCGAATAGAATTATAAGTAATAGTGTCATACATTTGTGGCTTGATGGCGGAGAGATAAGAGCTCTGGCGTTTTATGCCACAAGTTTCAGGCTCGTGTCCCGGCCGTGCAAATGGTTGTTGTAATGGTTCAGAATCCACTTTAAAACGTTGGTCGCAGTCTAATGTGACTACTGTAGAACGTTGGGCTTAGGGTTAGCAACCCTACCTTGTAAAAAAAAAACATCTCATGTTTCGAAATCTTGCAGACAGCCTTGGCCCACCATGAGGCTGTTATGCAGATAAAGAATAATGCTATCAATTTTTAAAAAATGGATTATGTTTTAAATCAATAAATATTTTCATATAAATAAGTGGTAGTTATTCACTTGGTATTATATTATTTTGTTAAAAACTTTTTTTTGCTTTTTATTATTTATTTATTTATTTTTTTTTATTATTTTATTTGTTATTTATACAGTTTTTTTTTACTTGAAAATTTTTTCCTTCATATTCTGGAAGCATCGTAATGACAGAAATAATTATTTGTGAAAAGAAATAATATTACAGAATTCAGTAAAAGTTTTGACGCTCATATGAAAGTAAATGCATGTGTAAATAAAATGCTACTGTTAAATAATAAAAAGAAATATATTTCGCATTGAGAAAAGTAAACAAACGAAATTCTTGCGATGGCTCAAAAGTAATGTCAAAACAAATCCGATGTATTCTTCAAAAGGACTAGATTAGAGTGATATATTTCTTCAATTTGTTTTCACTCAGCTTGAGAAAGTTGAAATCAGTTTGTTTGAAGGAGGAAAAGGGATTGATCGCTACCATGAGGATGTAGGCTTTTTTTCCAAAGAATTTGAAATTAAAGTTTATGTTTGTTGATAGAATTTAACTTTTTGTCTTTTTAAAATAAACGATACCGATTTTATACAATTGCTTCGAATTTTATTGATTGTTAATTTTTGATGCATAATTTTTTTAGCACGATAAATAAAATTTCTTTCAATGACAGAATTTCCTTAAAATCCTAATTTCAATAACAAAAAAATCGATATTTATACTAATAAATATTATACGATTAAATAGAAGCTGTTAATCCCTTAACAGCATTCCATACTATTGTGCCTAAAAAGCCAATTTTTAGGCACAGTAGTGCCAATTTGGCCAAAATGCCATGCCTAAAATGCCAATTTTTTAAATTTTAAAAAATTGTTTAAAAAAACAAAAATATATATATCTATAAATAATTATTTTATCACATGCTGAATAAATTCAACAAATTATTAAGCATATTTAGTAGAAATTTTGGAGATTAGATACTTTTTTTATTGAATATATGCCTGAGGTTAATATTGAGTTGATGAATATTTATCTTAAAATAAGATATTGCGTATTGCATGCATAATGCATAATAAAAATAGTTAGAATGCAATAATGTAATAATAATGGATTCCTGCAATACAAAGCATTATAAATATTTTTATCATCAGAATCACTTTCGTTTTAAAAATGATTTTTAGAAGTAAAAATATAACAATTTCAACGGTCGGTTAAATAAATCAATTAAGATATTAGTTTTTATGCATCGAATTTTAAACAGTAACAATCGAGCATTACTTTGTAAACTGATATCAACTGCATGATTTATAAATATTAATTGCATAAAATATTTAGACTTACCATTGTATCACAGACAATGTTTATATAGTTAAAAATACACAAATATAATTAATAATAGGTCCAAGTTCTCAAAAGTACTGAATTTTGCTTTTTGTGAACTTTTTTATCTATTGAATATGCAGAAAATTTTCGAACTAAACTTTCCATGTTGTTCTTTCTTCAATTTGTATTTAATTCCAGAATCTAATATCAAAAATCTTATCAACTTTTGCTTCCTATTAAATATAATTGCTTCCTACTTTATAATTTAATTCCTTTTAAATTAATAAAGTCACGTCATTTATGCAAACCTGAATTTTATTTTGGTATTAGTTACATAATTATAACTTATTATAATGCGTAAATAGTTTTTGATTTATTGCTTAATTTTTAAAAGTAATATACTTGAAAAATAATATAGAACTTTTAAGGTTATCTTTGTATATTATAATTATTATTTTCTTTTAAACATAAAAAATTTTTCAGTAAATTTACAAAGATTCCCTTTTACCAGATTATCAGGATTTGTGTCAGAATTATGTCACCATATCTTGTCTGAAATGGTATTTCATAACATCATCGTAACGATCAATTCAATTTCTGAAGAGCACTTGAAAAGTCATTCAGGTTTTTTTTGTTTGTAACAGAAAAGTACAAAAATACAAAATAAAATTGTCTGGGCTTTCAATTATAAATCAATGACTATTATATGTTACATCTCACATTTTAGTGACCTAAAATAAATCTTGAATGAAAGAGAGAGAAAGTTTTTTTTTTCTTATCTCTGGAGCAGTCTCAAAATAACTGTCTGTTTCCCTTGTTAAGACGACATATTTCTTTTCCGACTTGAGATGATGTCACTTTGTTTCTTATCTGTCTTACTGAGAAAACTCGGGAAAGAAGTCAGCCCGCTGGAATGAAATAAAATTTCAGGAAAAAGAGATATTTTTCTTTTGATGTCCAACAAAAATAAATCTTAGAAATTTAACATGGATTTTTCTTTTTCATATTCAAGATTAAGATCTTAGTTGTATCAATTTGTTTTTAAAACAGTTATGATAATTAGGTATATATTAAGGTTGTTGTTATTTTTATAATTTAGCTAAATTATTTGTTTTGGTTAATCAAATTAAGATCGTATGAAAGATCCAACTGTACCTAACTGGCAGTAGTTGAACGTTAGCTTAAGAGTGAATTACTAAACTTCTGTGATTCATAATTACTATTTGAATTACATTAATAACTTAAAATACGAGAAGATTCGATAATGATTATGACAGCATGTGTAATCATCTTATATGAGCAATCAGAGATTTTGATAGATAACTGATTTTCTACCATTCGATTAGCAGCGGCCTGTTGGCCAATTGGCATTATTGGTGTATAAAAGAATATTTATGTTTTAGTACATAGTTTGCCTTTAGGTGGAAAGGATTTCATTTTTAACAAGATGGGCATCATATCATATGTTGTATGCATCCATAAGATGACTTCAGGGAAGACAAATCAAATTTTCAGTAAATTGCAAAACACATATGTGTACTTTATTTCCGAAACATTAAATTGCAATTTAAAAAAGAAGCAAATAAAATATGCATTATAGTATAATTTTAGTGAATCAGAAACAGAAATAAAACAGAGTTCTGTTATTAATGTTATTAAATAAAAGGAAAACAGTATAAAAATAGGGAAATATGTTTACCTGCCAAGCAGAATTCATTTTTTATCTTCATTCAGTATATCTTTTGAGATAACGACAGTTAAAATGATTCGTTGAAAATAACTAATTCAAATCAACATGCGAAGTTATATTATTTTCAGAGAAGTATATATATTTAAGGATCTAAATATGTTGTAGGAAATATGGTAAAATAAGGATAAATGGCTCAGCACAAAAATAATTAAATAAAATATATCTAGTTTGCTAATGAGGCATGATGACCAAGTGATTAGTGGTCTGGAACACGGTACCACAGGTTTCGGATTCAAGTCTCTGCGATGCCATGAATGTCTGTAATGGTTCAGAATCCACTTTAAACCATAGGTCCGGGACAAATAAGACTGTAGAGCATAGGGCTGACGACATTGCCCCATAAAAAGAAAACATGTAATTTTTCTGAATCTACCCGTAGGCAGATAACCTTGGCCCCCTCTGGGGCTGTTGCGCCATTGAAGAAAAAGGAGCTTGCTAATAAAGAAATGTTTTATGCTTAAGTCGCTTGTAATTTGAATAAAAATGTTTCAATGTCATCTATAACTTTCTAAATAAATGTGTCATCCAAAAGATATACCAAAAATGAATAAAAATAGTTTTTACTTGATTGACATAAGATAATACTAGCTGCATATAACATAAGCTGAAGCATGTAAAGGATAACGTGAAATGGATAAAATGTCATTTTTTTCAGTTGGAAAAGCATAATATTCTTGAGTGTCTGGTGGTTAAAACTGATATTGGCAATATTTCATGCAAGTGAGAAATATTAGATGAGATAAGTGTTTTAAAGGTGAATCTATGTTGTTCTGTCAGTAAAGGTACTGATTTAATCTTTGTACTTAATACTATGAACACGAAAATGTTATTGTCTGACATTTTGCTTGTAGATTTTAGCTCGTTGTTCATCGTTGAGGCATTATTATTCCTTTTTTCAATATTTTCTGTATCTATAAGAGGATTTTAGGAGACTCATAACAATCTTTTCATACTTCCAGCTTATTTTCTACGTTTAAATATCATAGAAAAAGGTTTGAAAATATTTTACGAGAAACTTTTACTTAAATAAAATCCTATTCTACAATTTCAGAACTTATATAGAGTTTATTGTAGCGCATGATAAATCAGACTGAGAATATTTTTTTTTTTAAAAATTGTTGGAAATTTGCAACAGAATATGGCTAAATGACCGACTAGCTAAATGACCGGCTCCATAGACTATTTAACAAGCAGCAAAGTTCTCTTTTTATTATTATTAATTGTCAGAAATTGGACTGTACTTAAAAGGGACTATAATGTTTAAAAATTATGCTTTGAATGCCATTTGATTAGATCACAAAGCAAGTGAAATAAAATTATGTAATTTTTGTTTGTTTTTTCAAATTTAAATAACTTTAATACATTTCACTGCATTTGATTCAGTGAAAAATTATTTTCTTCATTCCCTTAAATGTAAAATAATAAATTCTTATGATTGTTTGGAACAAATGTGTTAATCACTATGTATTTTTAATATCGCTCATAACTATGAAGCTCAGCAAGGTAGTTATTGCTGCTTTTGGATTGCTATACAATATACACGCTTATTATTTCCTTCTTGAACCAGTGAAATAAAAACTTTCGATGATACTATTACTGATGCCATCAATAAAAATTTATATCTTCAAGTTACTATTACAGACCTCTATGAAAAACAATATACTTTCAAATATTTCATTGCAGATTTTTTAATTTAAAAAATATTAAATCGGAATTACTTATAATCATTTGAATTTTAATTTATTTAACAAATTCACATCTTTTTTAAAAAACGCATATCAATGTATATATATATATATTATATATATTATATATTATATATATTATATATTATATATTTATATACACATTTATTTAAAATAATTTTTGCAGTCTTCTATATTAATTTTTAATATTTAATGTTAGTGTTCAATGTACTTCAATACATTCAATACAATTATTGCTCATTTCATTTCATTATACATTTATCATCTATTCCAATACATATATATGTTACAAAAATACCCAAGAAGGATTTTGAATATAAGAACAAATTTAATAAAGATTTTTCATTTATTTCAAAACATGAATGCTACAGTACTGCATATATATATACATGCAATATAGGTATGTATGGAAATAAATATCAATAATATATAAATGTGTTGAAATAGTTGATAAATGTATGTATAATGAAATGAGTAATAAGTATCGAATGTATTGAAATACGTTGAAAATTAAAGCATTAAATATTAAAAATTAATTCAGAAAACTGTTTAAATATTAAACATTAATATAAAAACCTGGAAATGTAGAAAAACATTTTTCTTCTGTTCACAATTGATACAGGTGCTTCTTCAATATTTAAGTGATAGATTCTCGGATTTCGTTCGTCTGATCAATTATGATCGTAACACTTTCGACGATATTTCCTTTAGTAAGACCAAATGTAGAATTTGTTAGATACTGATATACTTGGATAAGATAAAGTAAAAAATATTGGAATTAAATAAATTCTTTGTGGATAATGAACTGAATTTAAAAAAGTAAATGTAAAATTGATGTACTTTTGTAAAGCCCAACTCGGGACTCAGTGGCAACGTGCACCACTGGTGAGCATTAGGGCTCAGGTTCAATTATCTGCCGCCTTTGTTGTAGACACTGTTTCATATATGATGAGACTCGATGCCTTTTGTGATGTTATATATATTTTATCTGGAATTTACGTTTTGAAAAAAAATGAAAAATCTATAATAAATTTGTTCCTATATTCATAATACTTCTTGGGCATCTTTTTAACACATGTATGTATTGAAATAGATAATGAATTTATAAGGAGCGAAATGCATAATGAAATGAAATGAGTAATAATTGTATTGAATGGATCGAAATACATTGAAAATTCGCATTAAATAATAAAAATTAATTCAGAAAACTGTTTAAATATTAAACATTAATATAAAAACCTGTAGGAATTATTTTAAATAAAACCATTAAAAAAGAAATAATATATCATGCATGTATTTCTCAGAAAGCAGGTAAGACTTTATTTTGAATTAATAATGCTAGTAGAATTCTCTTTCTCAATTCCGCACATTTTTTATAAACTCTGAATCCTTTCATCTTGGGTAACGATATCCAAAGGGAATATTTAAGTAAACTTATAAATTCTGTTTTCTACAAGTGCAGTTTTTTTCTTTTCCGTTCTCGAAAGCTTCAAGATATTATCGATAAAATGAATTATTGAAATTCACTCTTCCACGTCGATTCTTTGAATCTCTTTTCTACCATTCTGAGTTAAAGCGAGAATCTTTCGACAGGAGAGTTAGATATTCTTCAAGTAATGCAAAAGGAGAAAAAAATACGTCGAGAAATTGTAGAAAAACATTTTTCTTACATTCACAATTGATACAGGTGCTTCTTCAATATTTAAGTGATAGATTCTCGGATTTCGTGCGTCTGATAAATTATGATTATAACATTTTCGACGGTATTTCACTTTGTAGAAGGAAATGAAGAAGGTATAGTTGAAGAATGACATACTTTGTGTAAAGTAAAAAAAATATAGATGGTGAGCTGAATTAAAATAAAATTGATCAAGAAAATACATACTGAAAGTAAATATAAAAATGATAGTTGTGTATTTCTTTAATCATGTAAAACATATAGTTAAAGCATTTTACCCGGATCGGCTTAATGGATACTTGATAGGATTTCAAAATTTATATTGTTTTGCCCAATGCTTGATAATTGAAACCAATGCTTATGTGATTTTTGCCATGAATGAGTTCAATAAATCTTCAAGCTGAAAGGCCCTTCCTTTAAGTTCGAGAAGAATGGTGTTACCTTACAGATCTTTCTCCATTTATGTGGTGTACACTGGATTATGCTGAATTTGTTACCAATCCGCTGATTTAGCAATTAAAGATCTCGATGATGCATTGCAAAAAAAAAAAAATTAATAAATAAAAAAAAATAAAAAATAAAAATAAATAAAAAAAATGAAAGAAAGAAAGAAAAAAGAAAGAAAGAAGATAAAAAGAAATTCCTCTGAGATATATCGAGGTAAAATATAGCAGAAATGATTATGAATTCTATTTATGGTATTTGTTTACTTATAATTTATTTTCCTAAAGTATTAATTTGTTTTTCTTCTTCATTAACGCATAATTCTCATGGTGGGTCAAGGCCATCTGCCTACTGGCAGATTTCGAATCAAGAGATGTTTTCTTTTTTTATGAGGTGAGTTGTCAGTCTTACGCCCAACGCTCTACAGTCATATTAGACCAGGACCTACGGTTTAAAGTGGATTCCACTAAAACTCTAAATTCCACTATTGCCACTAAATTGTTAACTGTAGGAACTAATAAAAAAGTTTTGTGTACTAATATTTAAAAATACATAGATATATTTTACATATGAGTATTCTTGGTATATTTACATAGCATATAAATGCTTGTCATATCTTTTGGGGTATGTTTACATTCAATAATTAATTAAATTCTATACGTTGTTTCGAATATTGTATAAGATTTAAAAGTGAATTTAAGCATTTTGTTATTGTGAGTATACAAATAGTTTTTGTTAGCTAAATAAAGAAACATAATAAATATATCAAGTTTTAATGGATTCATCAAACAAAATAAAATTATTTACTACATAAACAAATTACAAAAGTGAAAAATGAAACAAAAATTTCATTTTTAGAAATATTTTATTTAAGAATTAAATTCAAAATGCTTATAACAGATAAATGGATTTTTATTCATTGCATAAATTTAATTTTCAATAGATATATCTAAGATTTTCTGAAATAAAAAAAAGGAAACAGCAAATTGAATTTAGTCAATATCTATTTCTCTGCTATTATTCTACATATTTTAAATTTAAATCGTAAATTAGACATTTTGTTTCTAAATTTTTATTCAAATTCAAAATTTATTATTTACGAATATATTAAATAAATTTAGTAAAATGTAATTAAGTTGTAAGTTAATGTAGTTAAGTTGTTAAAACTATAGTTGTTATTAATAATTAATTATATTATATATCAAGCATTTTTTCGATATAAAGAAGTCTATGCATATTTAATGTGATCCTAATATTATTATATTGAACATTATTCACTTTCATATACATTCTTAGTTTAGAAATTACTGGCTGAGATTATTTAATTGAATTTTTTTAGATATTTAAAGAGTTTCACGATAACTAAAATATTTATTTTGATCAGAATATGTTCGAGAATATTGAAAATGTTAAATTATAAAGCATTTTGTACCATTTAAAAACACAATTATTTAATATACGAAACATACTTGTATTTATGCTCAATGCAAAATTCTGGATTATTATATATTTATAATTTTCCAAGCATATCAAGCGAATAGCAGGAGAATTGGATAGGATATTAACAAGAGATTTTAATGGAAATGGCCAGGAGGTCCCAGCAATCTTCATACTATCAAGTCGATTGTATCATGTCATTCCGAAATTCAGTTTAAAAATTTCCTCTCATAAGCGAAAATGATGGTAACGACAAACTTTACAAGTTGCTTTAATGGCTAAAAATAGCCCATGTATGATATATTTACAGTGGTGTGTTGTCTCTAAGGTAATGCTAGAAGATCCATTGCTATTTGCGTCAAAAGTGAAAAATGAATTTCGACATAGAATTGGGAAGATAATTCTGTCTTGTCTTTAGGAAAGACATCTTGACATCGAAAAATCGATCTATTCTAGATTGTTTCCGCTGATGTACTATACGAAAACTCATATTATTTTCTTAATGAATTTATCAATGTGGCTGGAAATGTTTATTTGTATTTGATATTTTAAAATAAGTATCAATTTAATTTATAAATCGCCCATGAATTCCATTTTTTGAGTGAAATTAATTTTGAATTCATGCTCACTAAGTGTTTGATCAATTAGTTATAACTCATAAAATCTCCCAAGTTCAAAAATAAAGTAAATTTGATTAGCCATAATATAAATTATAATTGAAATATTTTTATGTGTCCAGACTTATAACAATCTTAAAAGACTGTAGTAAAACTTCTATCATTTTTTTAAATTCCTACTATTAGTTCACATTCTCCCTATATATATCTTGTTCAAATTTTCAATTATTCATAAAATACTTTTTATTCATCCACTCAAGTTCAAATGCATTTTTTGAACTTGTAGTGGATGACACGTGATGCTAATACAGTTTTTTCAAATATTAATTCAGTAATTATATTTAATTAAGTAATTTTAGCTTTTTTTTTAGATTTAAATTGCATGTATTTAATAATAGATGACGCTAGATGTAAAAGGAAAATTTCAACTTTATTTGTAGAGGACTTTTCTGCAATATAGTGTAAAAAAAGTATGAATTGACTTACTTTTTTTTTTTTATATTACTTGTTTATTATCGGTTTAATTCAAAAATTCAAGGTGCATTGTTATTTTAACAATATAAATAAAGCGCATTTAGATTGTACCCCTAAAAGGCATTTTCTCTCAACCCTCACAAAAATTTTGCCGATTTAGTTAAAAGAAAATAGTTTAAAAATAGTTTTAGTGCAGCCATGCTCCTCAATTTTAAGTTTCATATGCCTATTTAGACAGATAATAAATGTTCAGGTCAGTATTTAGTGTTAGGACTAAATGTGGTCTTTTTAATCCCCTGGAGACTTCCATTGTAATTACAGTTTTCAAAAGTAAGAAGACTCTATAGCGTTTGTAATAACATGCATAATAATCTAAATTTATTTCTTTACGACCACCAATGTTAAATAATTTATATATATATATGCATAAAAGATGGTTATTTCAGTTACAGGAAAAGATAACATTGGGAATAAATATGATAGTAACATTTAATCGAAGGATAAAATGTCAACATCATCTAAAATAAGGATTTAATCAATAAATTGTTTTTTTGCCCTTGCTTTTATTGTTGCCCCCATCCATTGCTTATTTAATAACTCCGTAATAAATGATACATTTTTTTGTCTACAAAAAGAATTTTCTCAATGTCTGTGATACATCACTTAAAAATAAAATTCATGAATAAAATAATATAAAAGTTGCTTCGACAGTTATTCCTTTCATTGTTCAATAGTTGAAAATCGTGCAGTTTCTATTATGACTCTATTCAATAATTTGTTTCTGTATATTCAGTCAAATTATTCTGGCTTTATAGTTGTCGCTCATCCATTGCTTATTTAATAACTCCACAATAAATAACACATTTTTTTTGTCTACAAAAATGATTTTCACGTCTGTGATACATCCCATAATAATAATATTCATGAATAAAATAACATAAAAGTTTCTTCTACAGTGATTTCTTTCATCGCTCAATGGTTGAAAATCGTGCAGTTTCTATTATGGCAACAATTAACAATTTGTTTCTGCATACGTCAAATTACTCTGGTGCCAAATTAAATTGCCAAATTTTCGTGCAAACCTTTGACGTTCTGGATAAAGATGATAGTAATATTTAATCAAAGGATAAATGTCACTATCATCTAAAATAAGGATTTAATCAAGAAAATTCTCTGATGGCCCGGTTTTATAGTTGTCACACATCTTGCGTATAACTCCACAATAAATGATGCAGTTATTTGTCTACAAAAATGATTTTCCTAATATTTATGGTAATAGACATATAATAATATTCATGAATAAAATAATATAAAAGTTATTTCAACAGTGATTTCCTTTCATAGCTCGATGGTTGAAAATCGCCCGGTTTCTATTATGGCCCCAATTAACAATTTGTTTCTGTATATTCAGTCAAATTGCTCTGGCGCCAAATTAAATTGCCAAATTTTCGTGCAAACCTTTCTGACATCGACAGAAAATATCGCCAATCTACTGGATGCATGAAATACTCTGAGCGTAGAATTTAATGAGAAAAAGATATTGGTTGCGACTACGGCAATTGGAAGGATTCTGGCCATTAACAACGATAGATTGATTATTAAGGGTGGGGTGGGGAGAAACTGTCTCGACGGAACAGAACACAAATCTCTTCCAGAACATTGCGGAAGAGTTAGAGGAGTAAAATAATTCAGACAAATAGCTATTGAAAAGTTTCCCGAAATCTTCGAGATATAAAATTTTATTTTTTGTTCTTTACTAATTTTAATTAATAAAAAAAAATTGATTTTTTTTTGTAACTTCTTTAATATATTCTGAAATTTTTATAACAATGTTTAAGCAAAAGTTTTTATGAATGGTAAATGCATGTCAATCAAGTAACAAACTTTTAAAACAGGCTTCAATTGAAATAATTGTTGCAGATACTGTTTCACTGTAGTACCACTTGAAATATATATCTATCTATGCTTCCTTAAAGAAATATCGAATTTTAAAGAAATGCTTTGCTACTACTCCTTGTTTATCTCGCGTTTATATATATAATATTATTTTGTAGTGACTGTATTATTCATATTCTTCTACTATGATTTATCCCAAAAGAACAGCAAATCCCAGAAATATATTTGTAATCTTTCAATAGAAATCCTATGAATATATTTGTAGACTTTGTTTAGTAATCCTATCGCTATATTTGTAGGAAATCCTAGTTTCATATATGTAATCTTGTTCTTTTTTTATTTAACACACTTAATAAAAGAGCAAAGCTACAAATATGCTGACATTATTTATAAAAGTGCGTTATCAAAAATTATATCAATTATAAAAATATTGAATAAACATTTAATTATTAATTTATAAAACCGTAGTGAAGTTATGAATATCTCTGTTGCGTTTCAAAACTAAGAGAATTGAGTCAAAACCCAAGAACTGAAATCTAATGCCTAGTTTCTGTGCGTATATCTGAAATAGCATGATGATTCTGTATGAAGAAGTATAGATTTAGATGCCACTTCTGTGAGGCATTAATTCCAAATTGTGGTTCTTCAGTATGGGTGCAATGGGTATGGGTTCAAATCAAATTTATCAACATTTGAGAATTATGAGTAAATAATATGGCGTTTTTTATATGCTTTAAACATATAGAAAACGCCATATATATTATTCTTTCGTTTTCTATATGCTTTAAACATGATATTTAAAATATATTTTAATTAATTTTAAAAAACGCCTGAATTTAAAAATGGATAATAATCAGAAAACATAATAATCGAAGTATATTTAGAACTAACTTATTTTCTACTCAATACTTTATGATGTATTGCATTATGACTGCAAGTCTTATTTATAAATATTGGAATCAATTTTTACCTGAAAGTAAAATGCCGAATTCAGCTCAATTCTTCGATAAGAACTTATAAAATGTAAGATAAAAATTGGATCATCTTTATCGGAAAAATAAAACCATTCCCTTACTCTACAGTAGCTCTAAATCGGGTAAAATGAAGCATTTCTCGAGCTTTAGCCTCAGGGGAAAAATCGATCCAAACTTTTGCAGTGAGCTCAGAAAGAACAAAAACTTTCAAAAACTGGGTATTCGTACTATTAGATTGGATAATTTTTCTAGTGCCAGGGCTAAATGCACTTTTATTCAGTCTTAAGAAATTAAACGTGATAGAACGGTCAATAGTGTGTGATAGTAAAACTCAGCGTCATTATTAAAAATAATTAAAAAACTAAGAATAAAAATATCAATAAGAGATTTAAAAATAATAGATCTAACATTTAGTCTGCATTGCAATTCTGTACATTAATATACATTTATATGGTAAAGGGAAAGTGGGGAGTCAGGAAGTAATTGATGAAGGGAGGTGATGCATAAGTTCTCCTAGATCCTCGGTTACTACAGAGGGGTTTGAAATTGGTGAGTAAGGAAGAAGATGATGATGGGTGATGAAACATAGATTCACCAATAAAGGATCCTCCAAGATCCTCGGGACTATTGAGGAGCAGACAGGGAAGGTTGTAGTTGATGTAAAGGAAGTAGTTGATGATGGGAATTTAAACGTAGGTCCACCAAGAAGGGCCTCCAATATCCTCGGGGGACTGAGGGGCTATTACTACTGAGGGGCTTGAAATTGGTGAGTCAGGAAGTAGTTGATGATGGGAATTTAAACCTAGGTCCACCAAGAAGATCCTCCAACATCCTCGGCTACTACTGAAGGGCTTGAAATTGGTGAGTCAGGAAGTAGTTGATGATTGGTATTGAAACGTAGGTCCACCAACAAATTGTCCTTCAAGATTCTCGGGACTACTGAGGAGCGAGAAATTTGTGAATCAGGAAGTAGCTCCTGATGGGTGTTGAAACGTAGGTCCTCCAACATCCTCGGATACTACTGAGGGGTTGGAGGGGGTGAGACGCAACCTTCAGATCAGGTGAAATTTGGAAGAGAAATTTTAACGTTCGTTTGAAAGGAAGAGTTGACTGGGTCATTGGCTTGTATTTGTATCTGTATTTGCACTTTCTTATAGCAGAGGGAATTGGAAATTGCTTTCTTTTAGAAGAAGTTGTTAATAGTACTGATGTTTGGCTTGGCTGTTGCTATGACGACTTTACAGATAGGGTACATTTGAATGTGGCATATAGATACTTCGTATCGGAGTTGTGCACAAAGAAAACTTGAGATTTGATGATTATTGCCAGTGAAGAATTTATGTGGTAGTTTTTTAGTATATTCATCTATTGGTTAAGTTTTGAGGACACAGTGGATAACTAAATTTCGGTCATAGCAGTGAGCTCTATGATGGCAGCCAGTCACCAAATGGGGACTGCATAAGTCAGAATGGAGCGAAGTATTGCATGAAGAGAAGTGTTTTAATTGAGTGATATTTTAGAATGTTTACCAATGAGAGGAGTACTTAGTTTTTTACATTATTTATTAATGTATTTTATATGATTTCTGAATGTGACTTTTTGTCAGTTATGATTTCGAGATATTTGAATTCATCAATTCAGTCTATTTCTTCTACAAAAAGTAATAATTCATCACGAGGTACTCGAGAACACCCTTTGCGAAATATAATGGCCCTAGATTTTATTACTTTGATAGAAATTCAGATATTTGTGTTTTGTATATAATAGAAGAATGATTAAATTGTAGAAAATTCTAATAAAACATAAATGAATTGAATGTGCCTCAAAGCCTGTGTTCTATACTAAAATTAATATTTATTAAATTTGATGATGTTGTTTAATATATACTTATAATTTACAATCGTGAAAACGTTACTTTTATCTATGTTTATGATTGTCTTCCATTGTGGTGAAGGCATGATATCAAATGAAGCGAATAAGGCTTGCATTTCTATAAATCCTCAGTTTTATAGAACAAATAAAAATGCAAAAATTGTGCAATTCAAAGATTTTTATTATTTAAATAATAACAATCAAAAACGTTTTATGAAGAATATGACTATCATTAAAGTTAACCATGCCGATCATCATACCATTTGATAATCTGGATAAGAAGATGTACTTTACAATATGTTTTGCAATATAACCAGATAATTATTGCGATCATTTAGCGATATATAAACATTTTAATTTTATATGTAAACAAAATGATAAAAATTAAATAAAGAACCTGATGTTTGATGTTGAGTTAAGTTTACTAATGTTTTAATATTTTGTTCAATTATCGTAGTAACTATGCCCAAACGGTATATATTTTTTTTTTTTTTAGTATCTGTACCTAAAAATATTTGCTTATTTATATACATGTTTATATAGATACATAAACAGATATAGATTAAAATAGAGTTTCGCGTTTTTAGCAGCCATTATCAAACATACCATATCTTTTACTCAGCTCAAGATCAATTACAAAATGGGTCATGTTATTGGTTTATTCCGTAAAATGCATGAGGAATTATTTGCACAAACATTTGCCAATGTCTAATATCTTAATGGGCAAAAGAGTTAAGGCTCTTGTGTTATGTTAGAAAGAAAGAAAGAAAATAACGTAAACAGAGACCTTGATTTTATTTTTGCCTTATTACAAAAAGTTTTAGTTTGCAATGAATTCAAAAACATTAAAAAAATATTTTTATTCTTCTCAACTGCTTACTTTCTTAGCGGTTTATAAACATGTTTTAATATTGAATTAAAACCCCAAATAAAATTCATATGTTTCTTTAAATTAAAATTGACATCCAATAAATAATGAGTTACGACTTGCACTTATTACAAAAAAATATAGTTTGCAATGAATTCATAACATTAAAAAAATATTTTTATGCTTCTCAATTGTTTACTTTCTTAGTGAACTGAATACTTCTCAATTGTTTACTTTCTTAGTGGTTTATAAACATTGAATTAAAACCCCAAATAAATTTCATATGTTTCTTTAAATTAAAATTGACATCTAATAGATAATCAATTATTATTCGTGAGCTACAATTTATATATCCCTGCTAGATCGTGTTTTTCTGTTAGAAATAAATAAACAGAAGGACGTAAATACAGGACCTGAGTTTAGGTTTACGTTTATTACAAAATTTTTTAGTCTGCAATGTATTCAAAAACATTAAATAAATTATTGTTATGCTTCTCAATTGTTTACTTTCTTAGTGAACTGAATACTTCTCAATTTGTTTACTTTCTTAGTGAACTGAATACTTCTCAATTTGTTTACTTTCTTAGTGAACTGAATACTTCTCAATTTGATTACTTACTTAGTGAACTGAATACTTCTCAATTTGTTTACTTTCTTAGTGAACTGAATACTTCTCAATTTGTTTACTTTCTTAGTGGTTTGTAAGCATATTTTAATATTCAATTAAAATCTGAAATAAAATTCATATGTTTCTTTAAATTAAAATTGACATCTAATAAATAATGAGTTACGACTTGCACTTATTACAAAAAGTTATAATTTGCAGTGAATTCAAAAACATTAAATATTTTTTTTTATGTTTCCCAATTGTTTACTTTCTTAGTGAACTGAATACTTCTCAATTGTTGACCTTCTCAGTGGTTTATAAACATATTTTAATAGTCAATTAAAATCTCAAATAAAAATCATATGTTTTTTTAATTAAAATATACATCTAATAGATAATCAGTAGTTATCTACGAGCCACTGATATTTTGTCCTGCTACTGATATTTTTGTATTTGCAATTTGTGATACTGTGCAAGTACCAAAATTTCCGGTTTTCTTCCTTTATTTTACAAAAAGGTAAGAAAAACACAGATAACAAGTAAGAAAGTACATAAACAAAATTTCTCAAAGCCATCCCTATCGGAAATGTCTCATCCGCTAAAACTTCCGGTCTAACGGAGTTCAGGTGATTCCAGAGAGAACGATATCGCCATAAGAAATCGATAAAATGTTCTTCCTCGAATCGATGGAGTACCTCAAGTTGCGCAGCGATGAATTCTGTCAAATAGAACAAAGGATTCTCCGTGTGTGTCCCAACATTGCAGATTTTCGTTTTTATTCACTTGCGGGGCAACAGGGTTTTGTATTTCAAGGTTCCCCCGGTATCTTTCGAAAAATTTTCATGCTTTGCTGTTTCGAAAATTCGTCAAGCGAAACTTTGCAAATTTTGTTAAAACTTTTATGTAAAAATACGGGACTAAACAGAATCCAAACTTTTGCTTTTTAAAGGATTTTTTTTTTTAAACACTGTTTTGGATTGTAATAAGAGTTGCTTACATTGGTAAACATTTAATGAACTAAAGAGAATGTTTAAATTAAGATTAGAAAAATAATTTAATATCTAATAACCATAAAATTATGTAAATTTTTTTATTTCAAAAAACATCTGTTAAATATTGTCAATGTCCATTCAAGCTTTTGCTTTTTGAAGACTTTTTTTTAAGACACTGTTTTAAATTATAATAACAGGTGCATTAAATGTTTATTACGTAGATAAACATTTAATGCACAAAAGAACAAGTTTAAATTAAGATTTGAAAAATAATTTGATATCTAATAGCCATATAAACAAGCAAATTTACTTTTCATTTATTATTAATGTTTATTTTCGGTATTGTAAAACATAATTTCAGAATTGCTTTGAAATATTTTACAATTGTAGTTTGTACACTTTTTATGTTGTTTTAAGCGCACTGTTCTAAAAAATATATACGGAGGTCTAAATAATTTGTTTAAAATGTAATACATTGATATTTCTACTATTCATTTTATCAGAATTTAAATTTGCTTGTAGAACTTTATTTAATATATTCAAGGAGATATTATTGTGATGAAAGCTTGGACAAGTGTTTGCAACCACTTGAGAAAATATGAAGCAGAAGAGATGATATATATTTTTCAATTCCTTCTATTAGTTCACACACTCGCTATATATATCTTGTTCAAAATTTTAATCGTTAATAAAATACTTTATATTCCTCCACTCAAGTTAAAATACATTTTTTGAGCTTGTAGTGGATGATACTTGATGTTAATACAGTTTTTTCAAATATTAATTCATTCATTAAATTTAATTGATTAGTTTTAGTTTTATGTAGATTTAAATTGCATGCATCTACCAATAGATGGCACCATATGTAAGAGGAAAATTTCAACTTTATTTATAAAAGACTTTCTGCAATATAGTGGAAAAAAAAAGTAGGAATTGACATAAACATTTTTTTTTTAATATTACTTGTTTTTTATAATTTTCACTGTGGTATATATACCATTGCAAATTTCACCAAACGAACAAAAAATTCTACAAAGCTAATCTTTCAACATTAAGCATATTCCAATTCAAGCATTCAATGCTTCAGCAACTGCGTTAATTGTATCTGAAATAATGATTCTAACATGATGGAAAACAATTATTCATGCAAAAGTAACCAGAATGCGTTAACGATCATAATTACGGAAGATGCAATTAAAAAGAACGTCGTTAAGTCGTGGGGAATACTATGGAGAAAAACGAAATTTTGTCTTTGACTTCAATGTCTCGTTAAGCCAAAATGTGAATAGGGAAAGACAATCATTTCTGTTCTCAAATTAAAGAGCAGAGTTTTCCGGTCCTTACCTCTTTGTACTTCTGTATTATGTATTTCTGTTAAAAAAATTATGTGTTCAAATTTTTCTGTAGTTTTTGAATTTCTTCTATTAGCTCACACTCTCCCTATATATCTTGTTCAAATTTTCAATAGTTCATAAAATACTTTTTATTCATCCACTCAAGTCCAAATACATTTTTTTGAACTTATAGTGGATGACACTAGATGTTAATACAGTTTTCTCAAATATCAATTCATTCATTAAATTTATTTAATTAATTAATTTTTTTTTTAGATTTAAGTTGCATATATCTACTAATAGAAGGCGCCAGATAAACTTAAAAAAAAGGAATGAAAATTATTTATAAAGGATTTTCTGCTATATAGAGGAAAAAAAGTAGGAATTGACTTAAAAAAATTGTTTGTTATATTACTTGTTAAATTAATAGGTATAACATTTTATATGAAAACTAAAATAAAAAAATTTTCTATTTAAATAATTGTAGAAACTATGAGAATTAGCTGATTAAATTTCTTAAAATTTTAAGAAAATTTCGAAATTTTTCACTACTGTTCTATAAGTTGATAATAGTGTTGTTAGAAGTATAAGAAAAGCTTGAGAAAATTGTATGGAGCAGAAAAGATGCTATTTTGTTTTATAATTTTCAATTCAGTATCGTCAATGTTCAATGTGGCACATATACGATTGCAAATTTCAATAGTAGAATAGACAAAATGCATTAGGGATCATAAAAATATAGAGAAACACACATCATTAATTTTTATTCCTCATTTGCAGTATATATAATATTACAAATTGAAGAGATTCACTAAAATCAAACAACATTACGCTTAAATATTTTTGACAAAAAGGCTAAAAGCCTCATCAGATGGACTTGTTTCGTTACCTTCAACGTTAAGCACGCCATTGTTGCCACTTAATTTATGAGTTTATTGTTGTGTCCATGATCAAATGAATCTTTTTTCAATTCCTACAATTAGTTCACACGCTCTCTATATATATTTATATATCTTGTTCAAATTTTCAATCGTTAATAAAGTACTTTTATATATAATAAAATACTTTTTATTCATCCACTCAAGTTCAAATACATTTTTTTTAAACTTGTAGTGGATGACATTTGATGTCAATACAGTTTTTTCAAATATTAATCCTTTAATTTAATTAAATGAATTAATTTTAGTTTTATATGGGAGAAAAAAAATTTCTCTTAAATAAGATATTTAGCAGGATATAAATTTAGGAATAAATACCGTCAGTAGCGCAGCGTGTATATCGCTGGAAAAAAATTACTTTTTCAGATTCTTTTTTCATTCTGGGTTCTAGTCTGAGTCAAGGAGAGAACAAAATGGAAAATGTAAAAAAATTAGTGAAACAGATGAAAAGTGTGTAGTATGTGAGAGAGAATTTTTTTTTACTTAATAAAAAATGAAAGAAAATTATTTATAAAGGACTTTCTGCAATACGGTGAAAAAAAAGTAGGAATTGACTTTAAATTTTTTTTTATATTACTTGTTTAAATCAATTGAATGAAACCAGTCTCTTTGGCAGGACTTCTGATGAAGTTTTCACGGGAACCATTTAAAATTACATGATTTACACTTGCATGATTATTCTCTCACTCAAACAAGTTCGCCAAAAATTCACCATCGTAAACTATAACCTTTATGTATGTGTGGTAAGGCCATCTTGCTTCTCGTTGAGGGAAAATAAATAATTCCGTGTGATTTGCTCGCAAATTGGAGAAATAGACTAAAACAAGTAATATATATATATAAAAAAAAAATTTAAAGGTAATTCCTACATTTTTTTCACTGTATTTCAGAAAGTCCTTTATAAATAATTTTCATTCCTTTTTTTAAGTTTATCTGGCGCCATCTATCGGTAGATACATGCAACTTTAATCTAAAAAAACAAAAAAAATTTTAATTAAATTTAATTACTGAATTTATGTTTGAAAAAACTGCATTGACATCCAGTGTCATCCACTGCAAATTAAAAAAAAGTACTTGAACTTGAGTGGATGAATAAAAAGTATTTTATTAACGATTGAATATTTAACAAGATATATATAGGGAGAGTGTGAGCTTATAGAAAGAATTGAAAAAAGAACAGAATTTATATAGTGGTGTCGGCATGGGATTGTAGAGAAACAAGCATATTCAAATTTGTATATATTTCAGTAGCAGTACAGCGATGGCGAATCAGAGAAAATAACTAATCACAAAAACAACGCTTAGTTATTCTATGTATGTTCATGTATTGGTGGTGGCATAAAATTGTAGAGAAAATAGCGTCTTCAAAATTTTTTACACTTTCGTAGTTGCATAACACTTACTGCAAACTGGAGAAATGATTTTAAAAAAAAGGCATTTTGTTCTTATAAAAGTATAAAACGTATTGAAGTTAATAGCCGAGCGAAAGTGTAATACGATGATACATCTTTGTCACAACAGCAAGTGAAACACATAAGAGTGGAATGGAAAAATTGTGCGTTATCTGTGGAAGATGCTCTTTCATCCTGTTCGAAATTGAATTTTGGTATCAGGGAGTATTTCTGTTGAACTCTTAGAAAAGTGATGTCAGCTTGATTAATGTCATCTTGGAAGAAGAAGATTGATGTACATCGCAAAGAAACTGGATATTCCCTTTTTCGTAATAAAAATGACAAAAGTTTTTGCTAAATTAACTGATCTAATAATAAAAGAAGACAAATTAAAAATGTATCAAAGAAGACATGATCTTACGACACTATATGAATGTTTATAATATGTTCTGAAGTCTTCAAATGAAATGGTGAATTCATGCGTTAAGGAAATAAACCCAAAAGCAAATAAGCATAATCAAATAAACAAATAGAATAATTGTTTTGTTGCAATTTTTACAGTGTTTTAGAAAATAATTTTGGTTGTCGAGTTGAAAGTTAGTTTCTAATAAAGAAAAATTGTAAGCAATAATAATAAACTGTCATTGCTTAGTATTTGTTGAATTTCTGATCAAAAATATGAAAAAAAAATTTGTAAAATATGCATCAACACCAAAATAATTTTTTTTAAATACTAAAATATTTTAATAATTTTTTTTAAGGAAAAGAAAAAAACATTTAATTACATTGAGAAAAAAAAGTCAATATTTAATTACCTTTTTTAATTGAATTTTATTGAAAAATTTATTATAATCAAAATGTTAAAGAAATGAATAAATCTTTGCGTAAACTGGAAATTATTAGCATTTTTTTAAATACTGTTTATGAAGTATTTTTAATATTTACTTATTTTTTTAAAACAATAAATCTTGTATAATGTGAATATGGCCTTTAACAAAATACATGAAGAGTAATTATTTTAAAATCTGCAAATTATTTATTTAATTACCAAATTTTGTAAATTAAAATGATTACTACACATTAGATATATAAATTATGTATTTAGGTTTTAAATTTTTATTAACGAAAAAATAACTCAGTGCATAAGTTTATTAACGTAAAAACATTTTAATATTTCTACTTTAATGTACCCATTTAACTTCCTTTTCAAATAAAATGTTTAAAGAAATTGATTTCTATATGTTTTCTATATTTTTTTAATTAAATCTTTCCCCCACTGCTCTCAGCATTGTGTTTTCGGATTAGAAGTGGAATCCTTCCATGCATCTAGAGTTATCTGTCTTTAAATATGTTAAATATTTTATATCTCTAATTGTGTGTATATGGCGTTTATGCGCGTGTAAATAAAGCTGTGTGTTCTTAAACCTGAGACTCAAGTCTCAATCCAACCACACCCAGTTACAATCCAGCTGCCCAACCCACAATACTACAACTTAACGTTTTTCAGAGATAAATTATTTATTTATTATTGTTATTATTTTTTATGGCATTAAGGATTTTTGGTTAAATATTATGAAAAATGTTTACTCTAAAGATGATACAAGTAATATACAAAAAAAAAAAAAAAAAATTAAGTCAATTCCTACTTTTTTTCACTATATCGCAGAAAATCCATCCTTTATAAATAATTTTCATTCATTTTTTTAAGTTTATTTGGCGCCATGTATTGGTAGATATATGCAATTTAAATCTAAAAAAAAAAACTAAAATTAATTAATTAAATTTAATTACTGAATTAATATTTGAATAAACTGTATTATCATCAATTGTCATCCACTACAAGTTTTAAAAAAAATATATTTGAACTTGAGTGGATGCATAAAAAGTATTTTATGAACGATTGAAAAATTTGAACAATATATAGATATAGGGAGAGTGTGAGCTAACAGAAGGAATTGAAAAACGTATAATTAGGATATATTTATATAAGAGGATTCTTTACCCTAAGATATCAAAAACTGTTACATTTTATATAATTTTTTTTCTTCTACAAAAATGCTACAGACAGAATGCTACATGTTGGCAAAAATGCTACATATAATTTAATTTTTATACACACTCTATCTGAATCTTTCCTCTATGTGTCACCTAAAAGCAGGATTCTCTTCATCCTTGAAAAATGTGGCCACTTTCGTAAAAGACATCCCGGAAGTGAATCCACATAAATTATCTTTTTCCCCTATCCAGTTCTCAGTTCACCCTTTCCATAAAGATAAGGGAAATTTAGAGTACTCTTTTCCCCTTCTTATCGAAGGGGGAAATGATGAATACGATGCACTGTATAGGAAGAATGCAAAAAGGGAAACTTTGTAACCATGTGAAAGATATCCTTGACATATTTTTAATATGCCTACTGTAGATGATACGCTCTTAATTGAGGCATTGTTATTATATTTTGAAAGGTTTTTTAAGTCCATTAAAACAAATAGATGTTTTTCAAATAGATCAAGACCAAATCGACTAACAGAGACATATTAGGGATTAAAACGACTTAATTAGGTATCTATTTAACATAAGACGGCTTAATCAATAGTGAAAAAAATGTGGACCCATGTATTTTCATAGAGCCCGTATCCTTTTATATTTTTATAATGTTTTAGGAATAGATTTAATAGATATATTAATAAATGCCTATTAATTGCTTATTAATATTGATTAAAGGATTGCTTATTAACAATAAAAATATCAAGAAATCATTTACTAAATTAATCATTATATGAAATTTTGATTTTAATAATAACCTATTCGAACCATCTTTTTTTCTGAACCTTATCTTTTTTATTTTTAATCTTATCATTTTTTTTCTGAATCTTATTTTATTTCTTTCCATTAAATTTTCAAATTTTTATTTATTTATCTCACGTTGACAAAATCGCAGAATGGGGGTAGCTGATATATTTTCGCTAAGTACGAAGAAAAGTACCGAAGTACGCCAAAAAAAAAAAAAAAAAGAGTTGGGCTTATAAATGAAGTGAATTACAAACAGAACAAGAAATCCGGATTATTACAATTGGTGACTTATCTCTTAGTTAGCGCCTCAGAAAGTCGCCAAATCCCATCGGTACCATTTTGCGATTTGGCTTAATATTGCTCACTGGAAAGAAAAAGTGACAGTTAAATTAAGGACAATTTAATACTGTTTTCAATAATTCAAAATATTAAGAAAATTGTAAATATTGCTTAGAAAATAATACACTAAGCAGCTGTATGGATCCCGATTTTTATGTGTCTGAAGATCTGAAGCTTATTGAAATAAAGCCATCAAATACCATCAAACCATCAATAACCATGAAAAATGCATTAAAATTAGATGTAATCTAAATTCAGCTGTAACTTTATTTTGTATCTTTGGCCAGATGACAAAGTAATTGTAACTTACTGTGGTAAATTTTGAAATTGAAAGTTTCAGAGTTAAACAAAACCATATTAAGAATTCTAATATAAATTTCCTTTTATATTATACAACTGCTTTATTTTAATGTATTTTTAAAGTTTTTATTAACATAAATATATTTATATAAAATAAATATTCATAGAAAATTAAATATTTTTATTGGATATACTAAGATTTATTGTCAATCAAAATATTAGCTTTGAAATAATTAGATATTTTTATTGATTGAATTGTGAAACATTTGTTTGAAATTCATAATAATATTTCAATACTTCGAATTATAAATTAGAATCCCACCAGAAACTAAGATCTCATTTCACGGAACGTCAGCCAAGCAGACGCCTAATCTCCCATACACTCAGTGCTTCTGATTGACTGTTGTTCTGCGATTTGATAGCTTATTATCAATGGGTATCCAGCTTAATAATATCAACATCTATATTTAACAATTTGCAATAAATGAAATGATTATTATATGTAATAAATTTCGCTTAGCATAATAATAGCTTCAGAAGCATGGTCTTTGTTTTTAGTTTACTTAGTTCTATTTCATTTTTTTTCGTAGTTGCAAGCACTACAGCTGTCGCTACCCTACACCCTACACTGGAGGAAGATGCTGGAAGTACGTAATTCTGTGAAATTCTCGTATTGGTTTGCTAAATTAGCCTTTTTAATTATTTTTATAGCTTATGCTAGCAATTTATTTTTGAAATAATATTAAAAAGTCAAAATGATACTTTATGCACTTATTTTGAAAATTAAAGATATTAAATCTTCAATTGGATTGATTTAATTTTGGCCGGTTAATTATCCCAATTAAAACCACATCGTGTGATTTGTAATAAATTCTTTTCATAATTAAAAATTTATATTTTAATAATGTTGTTCGTTATTACATTTTTAATACTAAGGAAATTATTCAACATTAAATTTAAATTTTTAAGTATCATAATTTTTTAACAAATTTAATGTGAAGAATTTAAGATTAAATTAAATACATTATTTTTATCAAAAATAAATAAATAAATAAATAAAAGACTGAATTAACTTTTTTAAAAAAACTATTATTTTTTTTAAAATTCTTATTAACTTGTTTTTTCTTCAAGACTTATTTATTTCAAATACAAGCATTAAATTAATTTATTACCATTGCATGTCATGCATTTGTTTATTCTGTTCTTATTGAAAATAATATTAAGTAGACAATTCAATTCAATAACAAAATTTCTTTATATATATTCTCAATAATTAGCATGAAATATAGTAAATGTGACATGAAGAGCAAAATTTATGAAAAGCAATAATTTTAATAATAAAGCAATAATTTATTTTTATGCTCTGTAAACAATATTTAATTTTATTGATAAAAATTTTTCTAATCTAACGTTTTCAAATATTTCAAATTCTTCCACTTATTTTGTGATAATATTTATAATGTAAAACATATTTTATCTTTAAGTCTACATGCCATTATTTTAGTGAAAATTAAAGTAAATAAAAAACTTTTATTTTTTTTAAAAAATACTACTTACATTTCACTTTGATAGCAAAATTTTTCTATACATTTTCTGTTAATAATTAGTTGGTGAAAAATAATAAATGTGATATGAAAAATAATAAATGTGATATGAAAAATAATAATTTATTTTTTTGTTCTTTAAATAATATTTTATTTTATTGAGAAATTTTTTTATTATATTTTAAATTCTCACTCATTTTATGATAATATTTGTAATGTAAAATATGTTTTATCTTAGTTTATTATCATCATTATTTTAGTCTTCCCTTTACTTAAAATTAAAGTAAATAAAAGAATTGTATTTTATTTTAAATTTATTACTTATTAAGGAAAATATTACTTTAAATTTAACTAATTTCATACATTTCACTTCGATAACAAAATTTCTCTAAATATCTGTTAATAATTACTTAGTGATATATAATAAAGGTGATATGAAAAATAATAATATATTTCTATGTTTCATAAACAATATTTTATTTTAATGGGAAATTTTTTTATTATATTTCAAACTCTTTCACTCATTTTTTGATAATATTTATAATGTAAAATATGTTTATCTTTGTTTATTATCATCAGTATTTTAGTCTCTCCTTTACTTAAAAATAATTTAAATAAAAAACATTTTATTTTAATTAAAAAATATTACTTCAGTTTCCCTCCATCTGCAAAATGTTTGAGTAGGCAGAAAGAGTAATTAGAGAAATTAATGTAAAATTGCATGTTGAATTTTTTTTTTATTTGGGCATTTAAGTATGGGCGTTAAGTATTATTTATTTAAAACTTTCTTGTAAAATTGATTCATAATTCTTTTGTAAAAAACATATTTAATACCTTTGTTTGTTCCCGAAATAACGAAAAAAAAAGCATTTTCGTTATTGATATAAACAATTAAGATAGTCAATTTGATATTTCTTATTCTAGTATTTGTTCATTACTATTTAGATACATTTTAAATATTGACTTGAATAAATTACATAACTCTGACTATGTTTACTTACTATTTACCTTTACACTAAGTTTCCACATCTAAGTGTACGAGAAATAATTCATATCCTGCTAATTGCATACATTAACAATTTAAATTTATAGCACCTCCAAATACCATCTAATGAAGGCTTTAGGAAATTCGTTACAGTGCTAAATACTATGTCATCACAAGCTCTAATCCTTCAGCTCTGACTGTACAATTCGGATTCCTAGTTTAAATTGCTTTCAATAATTTAAACTGACAGAGGTATACAATAATAAGCGGATGCATTTCAATTTATTGAAGCTATTACGCACGCTACAGTCACGTTTCGCCATTCCATACTGAATGCGGGTGAGAATTCCCAACTAATATACCTGCAGCTTGTGTCAGATGCATGTCAGTTGGAAACCCCAGTAACTATGTCCATCAGTAGAGGCGTAAGTTGTCGACCACTTTGGCTTAACGCTCGGTGAGCACAACATAAATTAACAAGATCCCTTTAACACGCTCCTTGTGGGGCCTTAGTTCAGTCTCTCTGTTATTCGTGAATGGTTCTAGTAAATTCATGTAGTATTTTATTCTCTTTAATTACTTGCTAGCGTAGGAGGCTTAAGTTCCCATTATAATGTGGGCATAAATGAAGTTACCATGATTTAAGTGGTGGATTATATTAAGTTCTTATGAAATTCTGATTTGTGTTGCTTGCTGTGGTAAGTTCCTTACTTCTCATTGGAGCATTAGTGATTAATTTTACATTTCGTTATTAATGTATTATTAAATATGTAATCTTCTGTACGAAAATACATCTTAAAAGATATTATTGTACTTGCTGTTATTTTTTATTTAGAAAAATATAATTGCAAGTAAAATTACCTCTCCTCAAAAATGCATGTATGCATTCAATCAGAGATAATTGTTTGTTAGGTAATTAATATTTGTTTGAGTAATATCTTTTTTATTTTTATTTTATTATAATTTTGTGATGGAAAATAATGTTTAGCAAACATAATGTTTTGTTTAATAATTTAGCCCAAATAAAGTGCTGAAAAAAAAGTACATTTCTGGAATAGTAGTTTTTGTTTTATAGAATTTTATAACGTAAGAAAAGTTATCAGAAGGCACTTTCTTAATATTATCTTCACAAAATTTCAATATCAGTTAAATACAACGAAATATTTTAAGACATATATACAAAAATAGTTTATCGTATTTTTTTTAATTAATTTTTGGGAATTTTGAATGCTTTTATTTAAAATTTCATTTTAACTCTTATTAAATAAAATCCAAGGTCAAAATAAAAGGTTTTTGTATTATGTTATGTTATATGGTTGCTGTAATATTTGCAAAATATAATTACAAAAATAAATATAATGTATTTAATTAATCACTCTTTTTACATTTCAAATATATCAATCTATATATACTGAAATGATAACTATTTTGACCTTTCATTTTAAACATAAATTTATTTCTAAGTGTAAGATAAAAGTGTAACACTAGGATCCCAAACCTATGTTACAAGCAAAAACTTTTTAAAATAATTCTATCACGATAAATAAATAAATACTATAAAAAAATTATTTTTAAAATACATTAAAAACTAACAGATAAATAACATATTATTCTATAGGAATAATTTAATAATAATCAAATGGCAAGAAAAGGAATTTCAGCTGCCAAATGTACCGAATTTTTTTGGTCTTGAAGGCCAAATTTCTCCAGAATTTTCCAATATTTATTATTTGGTGGATATTTTTGTCTTATTGCTAAAGTTTTAACACTGATAATTAGCATGCTTAGCATTTTGAGTGCATTCAACTGCTAAATTACATCGGTCGAAGACAAAACGCTTTAAAATTAATTGCAAATTTTATTTAAAATATTTAAACTTCCACACGATATATTACGCAGGAGATAAAGAAAAAGATTGTTATAGCTAAAACGCTATATAACCAACGATTGTCTGAAGTTGGACTTCTGCTAAGAACTCAAGATTCGAAAAAAAAAGGCATATTTTCGGCGACGACGTTTACACCAACGATTAAATTTTTAGACCACTGCAATACCAATTCCTATTCCACTGCATTATAAAATTTCCAATTACAAGTTTCCTAGTTGTTTTCCTACTCAGTGTTCTTCAGAAATCTGGTGTCAAGAAGTTGAGTGAAAGTCAAGTAAAAGCAACCATGGAAAAACGAGACAATGGAACATAGGAAGAAGCTTTCGTCTGGCTAGCGTTCTACCTTTTTGAGATTAGAGAGTTTTTGCATAATGTTTTTTTATCGTCCGATATTTTATCTCCCTAGCGCGCATGCTCATAGGAATAGCTCAGCAGTGAAGTATTACAGATAAGCATGCGCAATAGCTTCAATGTTTCTTATGAGCATGCGCGCTAGTAAGAAAAATATCGGACGATAAAAAAACGTTATGCAAAAACTCTCTATTGAATTCTTATTATACCTTGGGATACTGCTTTCCTTAAATGCTGCTAAAGACATATCCAGAGAGTGATTTTCTTCAGGACTTAAGTAGTGCTTGAATGGCTCAGCTATCTCAATCAACTTCACTTTACGGTTAACAGAAATTATTTTGTGGACTTTTTTGATGTTTTCGCCGATAACAGCCTCTTTGGGGCGTCCACTGTGTGCATCGTCCTGGTTGCTCATTTCGCCTCGTTTAAATTTAGCAAACCACTTTTCTGCGGTTGATTTTCCTGGTTCAAAGTCCGAATAATGTTTATCAAGCCAAGCTTTGGCTTCGATAGTAATATTTTTCGCCAAAAAGCAATGCTTTATTAACACATGAAATTCCTTTTTATCCATTTTTTCAAACTAACAAAAGTTGCTTCACTAAAATGGCTGTAACTCACATACTAATAGTGCAACAGCTGTCAAATTCATACACGTATCTTTTGAAGGTTATGGCTAACTAAAAATCATATGGATTTGATACTAGTAGAGCCATCTATGTGTCAGCCTACGAACGTTTCAGCTCACCTGTTATACACTGGTCCTGTTGAAAATAGCGTCCATTGCCTCTTCTACAGTTTCAATACGCTCCACATTAACTGACATCCATTGATTTAATGATGCCACTCATACTATGCGGGCTTTGCTCACCGAGTGACTCGCCAAACATTGCGCCCAAAAATCCATTTGCAAATTTTCAATCGTTCATAAAATACTTTTTATTCATCTACTGAAGTTCACATACATGTTTTAACTTGTAGTGGATGACACTTGATGTTAATACAGTTTTTTCAAATATTAATTCAGTAATTAAATTAAATTAATTAATTTCAGTTTTTTTAGACTTAAGTTACATATATTTACCAATAGATGGCGCCAGATGAACTTAAAAAAATGAATGAAAATTATTTATAAAGGACTTTTCTACAATAGAGTGAAAAAAAAGTAGGAATTGACTTTAATTATTTTTTTTTTATATATTACTTGTTATCGTCTAATAATCGATTCCTTTATATTTATTGAAGAATAGTAAAAAAAAAAAAAAAAAAAATTTTATTTAAATTATTATTAAAAAATTACCTATTATGGACATTCATGTTTCTCATAAACACAAGAATAAATAAACTTAAGGTGCGTTTCATTTTATTTTTATCACAGTATTTTTTTCGTTAATATTTGATTTATTATAACATATATCTCAGAAATCTGTATATAATGCGCCTACAATTATTTGTAAGATTTTAAATGCCTTCAAAAAACCACTGGTTTTCACTACATAATGGAATTTAAATCCGGAAGTAATATCCGGTAAATTACCTTTTTGAACTTAATGGAGTAACTTTTCATGGGTTATGGAAGAATTATCTTTCAAATTACTGATTAATCATATTTATTTCTGATGCAAAATCAACAACTTGCAATTCAGCTTTCTTGTTATCTAAGACTTAAAATGTAAGATTAGAAGCCCAGCGTTTGACTAAATCAAAAGTTAATTTAAATATTATACATATCTTTCTCGAATTAACTTTATATGAGGAGAGAAAACCTTTTTTTACGTAAATTATTTATTAATGACATTTTTATACAGGGTATTTATAATTAAAGAAACACTTTCAAAATCTGTAAGAAAAGAACCACTCGTCACAATGAGTTCCAATTTGAACTGAAGGTACTGCGAAGAAGAAGGAAACGGTAGGGCATCAAAAAAGTTCCAACGTGTATTAATAGATGGCGCTGTAAGCGGCATAAAGAACGGGACTTCGGCTGCCAGTGATATTTTGAATTGAAATTACAATGTATTTGACCTGAGTTGCACATTAAACTAACTTTAGTGTTCAATGTGCTTGATTGTTTCTGTTTTTTGATGGAGAAAAATGACGGTTGTGACATTGTTAGTGAAAAGCCCATCCACAAAGGCAAGGTCATACCAAATTGGATCGGAAAAATCGGTGGAACTTTTTTTTTATGTCATACCGTTTATCCCTTCAAGTATCTTCAGTTCAAATTTAAACTCATTGTGAGGAATCGTTCTTTTTTTACAGCCTTTTGAAACTGGAACTTTAATCACCCTGTGTATTGTACAGCTATATATTTGAAGAAAAAAGTTATATACTATACAACAATGCTGGATTTATATATGACTTCTAGAATATATTTTATTGTTTTATGAGAAGTTTGAATAATTATGGTATAACCCATACATTATGGTGTTCTTGTTATTGATTAAACAATATTTTTTATTATTTCGTGTCTTTTCAGAATGTGATCGAATGTTCGTGAGCAATGTGGATTCTAAGAACGGAACCTTCAGCGCCCCCTTTATGGTCAACCACCACAACTACTCGAGGCAGTGCATCTACACTTTCATTGCGACAGAGGATGAGCGAGTCCAGATCACTTTTACTCATTTTGCACTCAGGGGAGCTAAGCCAATGTAATAAAAACATTCTCTATTTATGCATTTGATATACAAAATAGTCAAAAAATCTTGATCAGGAAACATTTCAAATCTTTTCTCACAACTTTGGTTTGTTCTGAAGTCTGAAGCAGTCGATTCAACAAACTGCATTAAATCCTGGAATACTACTCTATTTGTGACTAGTGTTATTTGTATCGAATTTATAGAATTAACATACTACAGTAGAATGATGAAAGATTGAATAGAACAATTCATAATAGCCATATACATCGCTGCTGCAGTCGTGATACAAAGAAAATAACTAGAACTGGAATATTGGCTTTATATCCTCCATGGCATTAAAAGTTCGTATAATCTGTTTGAGAAATTATCTTAATGACAAAAGACAGATGAAGTTCATAATATCTGATTGTAAAGAAATTTGCTGTTTGTGTTACCGTTTGATATAAAACTGAAAACTTATCGAAAAATCTATTTATTTAATAATATACAGAGTTGTCATTTTTTAAAGACGTATTACCTTCTTCTCATCAGCTTTCCGAGGCAATTTTTATAAAATTCATTTGGTCTTGCCTTAAAAACAAGTATCTAGTTTCGTTTCAATCTCTTCTTCTGAAATTAGACTGTCATGTATAATTAGTATGTAAAATATGGTAACCTACAGCAGCAAGTTCTAAAGAATATGATGGATGAAGCATAATTTCCCAGCCAAATTCTTCTAAGAGACTCTTAATCAATCTTGGTTTGACAATGTCATGTTCCAGGCTCATTTTTGTTTTTGTTTTTGTTTACAACGATCTTTCTTTCTACTGAAATCTCTTTTTTAGTTTTTGACAGTTAACATCAGCGGTTATAAGTTTTATTATCACCTAAGAGCTCGTAATGAACAGTTTCTTTCATACACTCAAAGCAGTCTTCATTGGATGCATTTTTTGGCTGTTGAATAATTCTTGAATCATCGCCAAGCTATCATTCTATGCTCTTAATATTATTATAGAGGATCTATTGATTTATTATAATTTGATAGAAGTTGAAACGTTGTTGTCAAGTCTAATAATTATTCTCTATCGGTAGAACTTCTGTAACAAATTGATATTTGAAAAAGAAAATTTCAAAATTTTGTGTTGTTTATCTTCAACAACTTTTGTGTGCAGTTTGATGGCATGGAGGATATAAAGCCCGTGTTCCAATTCTCGTTATCTTTACAACATGACTGCACCAACGAGGAATATGGTTATTATGAATTGTTTTGTTCAGTCTTTCATCATTCTACTCCAGTAAGTTAGTTATACGAATGTGATACAAAATAGTCATAACGAGGTAGCTAGTATTCCAGGATCTAGTGCAGTTTATTTAACTGACTTTTTCACATTTCAGAAAAGACTTAACAATTGAGAAACGCTTTGAAATTTTTCTTTCAAAATTTATAAATCGTCAGTGTTTATGAGTCTACTTTTTGTAATTTTTTAAATAATTAAAAAATAGGTCAAGACTTTTTGATCCCCTTTTTTAAATGATATTTTATTTTTGAATGAGATTTCTTAATTAAAAATTATGTAAAAGTAACAAAAATCGTTTATTAATATACTAATAATTGGATAATGGTTGCTAAAGAAATATAACAAATAAATAAAAATTATATTAATCTGTAAGTATCACATTTTTATGTATTGTTTTCAACCAATTCTATAAACATATTATAGTTTAAAAGAATATTTTATACTTGGTTTTTTTTTTCATATAGTTAAATTTAATGTTCGGTTGATGTAATAATACTTGAAAAGTTTTTCTGTTTGCTTATAATTAAAATATCTTTTTAAGCTATACAATCTAATACCATACTACATCATTATATTTTACAGATTCATTAATACTTTCAATCGAAAATTTAGATAGAACTACAGAGTAACGAGTATGATATTTCAACATAACTTTAAGAAATTTCAAAAAATATTTTTACTGCATTTAATTACCGCCAATATAACTAAGGATACAACATTTGAGACGTTGATAAAACTTAAGCAAACGAAATGGATAAACGTAAGTGTAATTGATTAATAGATTTAAAATTTGGAATTAGTAGCTGTGTTTATAAATCTATTGATTTCCTGTGAATTATCTCTTAATTTTTTTCTTTGACTTTAAAATTTCCTTTATTAGTAATTCAATATTTATTAAACTTATGGAAAGAAGATTTCTTAAATAACATATACTGATTACACCAATAGAAACTGATCAATTAATCTTTTATTAATTTTTTTTGTAGTGATTGTTGGAATGATTCTTAAAAGTATTTAAAGATTGTCCAATCTTCAAACACATCTAAAATACCTATTGTTTACTGTTTCAATCTTATATACTTCACCTCGTAAATTATTAGAATTTGATGTTTGTTTGTTGATTTTCAATATGTAATAAAGTATATATTGTAAATTGCATTTTTTATTAAAAATACCGAAAAATTCAAAAATTATATTTTCAAAAATAATAAACGTTTTTATTTATGAAATATAATATGATGGATTTTGTCCTCAATGATATACCATACCCTACTTAAATTAACTATTCAAAATTTCATAAATTGAAACTTTTGCAATGAAAAGGATGTAATTTATCTTAAAGCATCATTAAAGAATTTTCCTAATAAAATAACATGAATATTTATAATATATTAAAGCATGCATTTTCATACACGTTTGTTGATTTTCCCAAGATAACGAAAATATCAAATCCTTTATGTAATGAAACCATTGATTAAAAAAAAGCCATTTTAATGAAAAATAGAAAAAAATTATGATATTCATCAACATGAAAAAGTTTCTTCCTCCACTGGTTATATTCCCTTGTATGACACAGTAATTATCATTTCAAATTAATTAAAAAGGATTCGTCTCAGTAGATTTATGCATTATTATTTTTCTTCTAAGTCACAAAGCATGAGATCCTCTTTGAAAATAGTTATGTTGTACAACAAAAATAATATAATATAATTATTCTATAAAAATTTTATATTACTAAGGAGAACTTAAATAGCAAGAAAAAATCACGATATAATACCCTCATATGAATCATTACTGAAAAAAGAAATGGAAAACAAATGTGATAAGAATAAGTTCAAACAATTTACTACACTATATCACAATATTCATATCCCTTATTTGCTTAGGTAGGAATTTCGATCTTTGATTAATAGTGTCTTTTAGATTTACCTGTCAAATTAAGCGTAAGATAGTACTGAAATTAATATTTACTGACTTCCATAACCAAATAATTCTAATATCGAATGGCACATCAATATTTGCAGGTGATGCCCGGTCACAACAAATCACTTGGATTCAGATATAATATACAAATATCAGATTCTTGTTCGCGTTGTGTTTCATATTGCATCAACTTGATATTAAATAGATCCTTGATATTAAATAAATTGGCCTTGGCTTGTTAATAAATATTAAAGAATTGAAAAGGTAGAAGGATGTAGTTGATATGCGCCTTACCAATACACATGTGTATTGGCCTTTATTATTATATTTTTATTTGCTTTTATTATATATTATTAATGATTATAAAAATTTATAAATAAAAAAATATTTATAATTATAAAATATTTTTATATTTTATATAATTTTTATATTTTTATATTTTTATATTTTATATAATGCTTTGATATTGTTATTTGTTATAATAATAAATTCAGAAAAACGATAATATTAATAATAACTTATTTCAAAATATTTTATTTTTTTCTTAATTGCAAGATCAAATTATTTTTATTTATATATATATTTTTTGTCTAAATCGAGTTTCGTTATGATTTCCAGGTTTTCAATATGCATAACTTTAAACAATCACAAATTATAAGGATATAAACTTTATGAATAAAAAAAATTACAAATGTAATGGGATGTATTGATGTTTAGCCATTTCTAAAATTTTCACCATCTTTTATTCAATTTCAAACTGATTCAAACACACGTGATTAAATTTTGAGGGAATAAGTTTCCAAAAATATTTATAATTCATGTTATTAATTAAAATAAAACTCCATCATATAAAATGTATTAGCATGGTTTTTCACTTCATTTATTTATGTATTTACAGTAAGAATTCGTGATTTATAAAGAAAACCAAAGATAACTATCCATATTATATTTTGAATAACTGCTATTTAATATTGTAAACATAATTGTAAAGGTAATAAAATTTAGATGCGATTAAATTTAAGTTTTTAGGTATTGTATATTTTAGGGGCAACTGTATACTGTATTTGCTGTATATTTTAGGGGCAACTGTATACTGTATTTGCTGTATATTTTTAGGGGCAACTGTATACTGTATTTACTGTATATTTTTAGGTGCAACTGTATACTGTATTTGCTGTATATTTTTAGGTGCAACTGTATACTGTATTTGCTGTATATTTTTAGGTGCAACTGTATACTGTATTTGCTGTATATTTTTAGGTGCAACTGTTTACTGTATTTGCTGTATATTTTTAGGTGCAACTGTATATTGTATTTGCTGTATATTTTTAGGTGCAATCACGAATACATCGATCTGTACATGGAGATCGATGATCCGTCTGTGGAACTGATTCGGACACCTTTCGGTGGCCGGATCTGCGGCAGGAACATCCCAGTGTCCCGGATATCCATGTATGAGACCCTGGTGCTCGCCTTTTACACCGACAGAACACGAGTCACACCGGAACTATTCGGAGGAACCTACGAATTCATAGATGCAGGTCATTGTCCAAATCTCATTATCCAGATCATTATCATTTATTATCATTATCTCCTTTTAACTATATGGTGTTTTTATTACATTTATTAGACTAATATATATCCTGATAAATTAAACAACATTGCACAAGACAGATTAAGTGACGTGGAATTTTCTTCCAATTATACAAGTTTAAAAAATTGTTCTTTAATGATTCATAAGGTGTCTTATCACCACATTCAAGAGTCTGCAAACATATATGGAATTAATAAATGATTAGGAAATATATAACTTCATTTATAGATTACAGCATTTTCACAGACATATGACGTATAGAAATCAGTTACTAGAGCCACTTCATTGAATTTTTTTAAAATCCGCATAGAGTGAAAATTTTAAAACCGTGACTAGAAATAAACTCACAAAATGAAGATAGTCATTATTATTATCTAATTCTATTTATACCATACATGCAATTAAAACGAAAAATAATGATAATTTTTTCTAACTGGTTATTTATAGCTGAATATTAAAAAAAATTCATTTTAGTTAAATATAAAATTTTAGTTTATTTTTCTAAAAATAAACCTTGTTAGATTCTTTAATTTTGAAAAATATTTTATGTATGAAAAATAAAAATATTTAATTTGTATTTATAAGTTTGTGTTAAAATATTTGTATGGAGATGCTTGTATGTAGATTTTTTTATTTATAAATATATTCAGATTTTAAGATGAAGGTATATAATAAATTTGCTATTGCTTCCCAGTGTATTATATTATTGCAGTTTTCTTTTAAAATTAATATGTAGATATATTTTCGGAATCAAAATTAGAAGTATCTGAACTCCATGTCAAGTTTAATAGTTGAAAAAGAGATATTTCTAAGATTCTTCTTTGAGTAATATTCAGCCATTTAACGGAACAAGATCTTTTTTCAAACTCTTCTAAATAATAAAATATTAATTCACAGGCCAATTTCTCGATATTAGAAAAGAAAATTCCCATTTTAGAGAATTATGTCGTAATAATCAATTCAAAATTATTACATTATGACATTAAAAAATATTCATGATTATGACATTAAAAAAATATTGAAATTTTGTTGGTTTATACTCGTAAAAAGTTGTGACAGAATCTCTCTTGAAAATTTATTAAAAAAAAAGAAAGAATTCCCTACTCATATATACGTACTGTGCTTTAATCCCATGATAAATTCCAAAAAGGGTTTCTTGTAAAAATATCCAAATACAGATTGCTGTCCTTTTTTGTGGGGCACATTGGATGACCATCTTCAGGTAGGAGGGAAACTTTATAGTGATACTTTAACAGCACTTCCTCTACATTTTATTGCCATCTACTGTGCAAACCTAACATAATTGACAGCTTACAGAACAATGATACTTAATTTCATAATTTTGTTACAGTTGACTACCACCTATGTTTCGAATTATCACATTGAGATCGGTTTTGTATTGCTTTGCAGCCCAGTACGTCATGGGAACACCAACCCCTAACACTGTCTGCAGCTACACAGTGTACAGTGACCAAAAGAGAGAGGGCGAAATGATGTCCCCAACTTACCCTGGCGTCTACCCTAAGAACCTCCGCTGCAGCTACAACTTTTTCGGAAAGAGAGGTCAGAGACTGAGGTTGGAGTTCATGGATTTCGATCTCCTCTATGGAGGTCCACAGTGAGTTCGAATTGTATTTTCTCTGAACACTTTTAAGCATGCCTTATTAAAATACTTATTAAGCTACTTTATTTTGAAAACCACCATAAATTTATCAGCAAAATACTTTTTCTACCTCAAATGAATACTAAAGTACTCACAGGAAAAAATATTTTGAATTTAGTACTACACTTTTATTATCCAATTCAAGCGTTCTTTAATACGTAAATATATTCAACAAATTTGTAAAGGTAAAAAAAATCATTTACAATCAGAGATAGCAAAAAATAATATCTTTTTGTATCAAAAGACTTTTTAAACCTATTTTTAAATATTAAAATAAGCTAGTTTATTCCTGTTTTTGTAGAATAATTGGTAATAAATACATTAAAAAAGAAAATATATCTGTTTAAAATATAAGTCATAAAGAAAAGGAAATCAACATAATTCCTGAAGCCAACATACAACATAATAACTTTTGCTCAAAAGAAAAACTTAAATTATGCTTCAAGAAATATGCTAAATCTAATAAAAAGCGCATTTTAATTAATTAATTACTGGTAATACTTTATTCGTACAGGAATATTTAATACAAATTAATAATTGAATGATTAAAAGTTAAAAAAACATATCTCTTATGTTAATTTTAATTTTCAAAAATTTCTAAATTAACTATTCTACATGATTTAACTGGTAAAACATAAATTAAAATCTTATAAAAAATACTTCTAACTAAATATTTTAGAATTGTCGGTTCGATGGTTTATATTATTTAAAATAATCTGTGGGAACTTTTATTTTTATTTTAATTTAAATTTAGAAGATTTGAAATTTTATTTAAAACATTCGTAAACATTTCTTAAAATATGTAAATTCTTATATATTCCCTACAGATTGAATATGGACGTATTATGTCGTGTGTTTCTATTACTATATCATCAATTGGGTATTATAATACACAATAAATGTACTCATATAACGAATACTGTTGTACATATATTCATTTTTAGGATTAAAAATGCATTGTAGCCTTAGTAACAATCTGGTAAGCGAGTGGAGGAGGGAATCCCCATAGGTGACAAAAATACCAGCCAATACTTTGGAAAATAATTTTTAAAAAATAAACATATTTAATCAATAATTCGAAATCATTTATTCATGCAGGTATATTTAATGCAAAACATTGAATAAAATTTTATAACTTTAAGTACTAAATGCAACTTACAGTATACAACTTTAAGCTTTTCTTCCAAACGAAACAAAATTGTAGGGCAAGTAGCTTTGTAAAACTTTAAGCTTTTCTCCCAAACAAAGCAAAGTTGTAGGACAAACATACTTTGAAAATCCTCAACTTTGTACAACTTTAGCTTTGTACAAATTTAAACTATTTTCCCAAGTGAAATAAAATTGCAGGGTATGCATCTTTGAAAATCCTCCAAAACGTTACTCCAGTCTTTTTTCTTTCATTCTTTCCAAAGTCCAACGTCCCCTACGGGGCATGAATCTCTTTATATATTGTTTATCATGTGTCCGTTAATTTATCTACTTTATCGGATTATCAATTAATTGAGTGAACTAAACCATAACATGAACACATTTTATATTCATTAGAAAATATTTAAAGTTATAACATATTTTTTATCAGTTAGATTCATTTATTTTATTATTATTTTTTTGTAAATTTAATAAAAAAACTTACTTTAGTATGTTATTATTATCTGTTAGAATCAAAACAATAACATGTTACATGAAATCTTCTGTAAAACAAGTTCTTTTTTCAATTCCTACTATTAGTTCACACTCTCCCTATATATATCTTGTTCAAATTTTCAATCGTTCATAAAATACTTTTTATTCATCCACTCAAGTTCAAATGCATTTTTTTAAACTTGTAGTGGAGAACACTCGATTTTAAAACAGTTTTTTTCAAATATTAATTAATTAATTAATTAAATTTTTTTTTTTAGATTTAAGTTGCATGTATCTACCAATAGATGGCTCCAGATGTAGGAGGAAAATTTCAACTTGAATTGAAAACCTTTCTTTTTTTTTCAATTCCTACTATTAGTTCACACTCTCCCTATATATATTTATATATCTTGTTCAAATATTAATTCATTAATTAAATTTAATTAATAAATAAGTAGGAATTGACTTCAAAAAAAAAATTTTATATTGCTTGTTTTAAAATAAGAAACCAAATAAATTTGTATAATTAATAATTCGTTCATGTTGCCATCAAATATAAGAAAGACAACAAAAGTTCACTTATAAAAACTATACACTCTTCATTTTATTTCCAGTTGCCCTTTTGATTTTGTGAAAATCTATGATGGAGAATCAGAAGAATATCCTCTCATAACTACCTACTGCGGTCAGCAAAGGAATTTGGTTGTTTTTTCTTCTTCGGAGAATCTTTACGTGAAATTTGTAACTCTTCAAAGAAATGCAGATAATTCCAATCGAGGATTCAAAGCAGCATATGAATTCAGTGAACGATTCGTCAGCTTAGGTGAGAAATCAGTATTAAATGGCATTTTTTATATATATATATATATATATGTACATGGTTATTCAAAAATTCTATGTGAAAGTCGATTGTGATTAAAAAAAAATGTATATTAATCGATGAGACCTTCAGCTTGATAATAATTATTCCTTGTGGTGGAGGATTACGTATGACACGAAAAAAAAGTCTTATTTCGAATTCTCAACGCTACTGTAGATAATTACCTCGAGGTAGCATCTCAAAATTTGGATACAAAGACATTAATGAATATTTCATGCATATTTTAAATACGCAAAATTAATTAGGGTGCATTACGTTATTATAATTGAAAAATGCACTATTCATGTTTTTAATTTTTGGTCTTGCATCATATGACACGAATAAAGAATACCTGAAATTACAATTTGGAGAGCTCTCTGAATGGCATTATGTGAGTATCCGTATAAAATCCAATGTGTTCAACTTTTGGCAAACCTTGAACCAAAGCGCTAAACATTCGTGTGAAAGATGGGGCGCATTTCTTGTTGAATAGAGAAGTTGATTCTCAAATTAAAATTCGCTTTGTGTTGTGGTTTTATCGTATCATTCATGATGGGTCCGTTGGTCTTTGAGAAGAGTTGTGCCACTGGCCTAAAATCTTGCACCCTATTAAGTGCACGGTATTATGATTGTTGATTTATGATGAATTGTTTTCCCGAATGTACAGAAGGGAAATGAACATAACATGATAGCTCATATGCACAATGAAACTACACCAAACACGGCACCTCAAATGCTGGAATTATATATACACATATATTTAATAGTCAAAGTTGTCCCAGATTATCTTTTGAACACACATAGCAGACATGAATGGCATCTAAAATCACCGTATCTCGCACCAAGTTATTTCTGGTTGTGAGTGTATCTCAGATTACTGAGATAATTCTCTTGTCAACACTAAAAGGTACTACAAGAAACAGAAATATTGATGTTTATAAGATGGCCCATGCTGCATCGAGCATAATACTAATATTGCACTCAGTAATGTAATGAATATAGCTATAGACATGTTAAGTATTTTCGATAAAAATTGTATTGAATTTATTACCTTTTTTTACGCCTTTTAGAAAAAGCAACAGTGTCCTTTATAAACCCACTATGGTGAATATTAATCTGCAAACTGCAGGTTTTTCCGATAAACAAATCTCCTTCATTCACAATTTACTTTCGTACCCGAAACTTTTGAATCACCCTATATATATATATATATATATATATATATATATAATTTATTAATATAAGATGAGTAAATACAATTAATTTTACATAGATAATTTAAACTTAATAAAATTTTATTTATATACATGTATAAGGATCGAGACATTTTGTATAAAGAGTTATTTTAATTTATATGCATTTCAAAATTTTAAATTATAATGATTTGAAACAACTTGAATAAAAAAAATATGTAGCTAAATACATTTCAATATAAATTTAAAAACATTATGAAAATTTAGGATTTTTTAATAATTTTTACATAGCAAAATTTAATAATTGTTTAAGTAAATAAAATGATTGTTTCCAACATTTGTAAATTTTTAAACATATTTTATTAAGAAATTTTTCTTTAAGACTAACATTATTAAAATTTAAAATATATACAATGAACTCTCATTTTTTAATTCGTATTTTGCCATTTGTTTTAAAATGTATGTTACTTACATTGTATATTTCCTTTTTAGACTTCATCAGTAAAACAGATGGAGAGCATATACGAGGAACACGTGAGTTACTTTTTATTAATATATGCATGACTAAAAATATGCATATATAAAAAAATATATACATAGAGTGAATATTTTTACCTGGAGCACCTGAAATAGTAAGACATTACTTAAAACTTAATGTGAATTTAAGGGAGCGTCAGGATAAAACCTTTTAAACTGTTCAATTGCTTATGTATGAAATATTTAAATTTTATACAGTAGTAAAAAATAGTGATAGTTTTAATTTTGAAATATATAATTTATGAAATATTTGAAATGTTGGATTTGGAATAGCTTATATATTTTTTTTAAATAACCATATATGATTATGCAATTGTTACAAAATCAGAATTATTCAATTTCCCCTTTTTTACTGCACATTCTTTGCATTTAGATTTCAAAATCATTAATTTTTCAATCCAATAAATTTTACAGCATAACATTTATTTTAAATAAGACTGTTTAAGAACCATACATTTATCGTGTATATCCCTTAAATAATATTAAGAATCTGGCACTTATAGTGTATTCCATGAATCAATTGACTCAATACTTATTTTGCCTATGAATACTTATTTATATTTCTTTTTAAGGTTTTATAACATCACAAAAAGCAAAATTAATAATAATAATAATCCTTCTTTTTTAAATCATGATAAAGTATTCAACTTCTTTTTTTTTTCTAAAAGGTTATTAAATTTTTATGATATTAATTACTTTATTTGTAATTTACAAGAACTTTGATTTTTAGATTGGATACTCTCAGTTAATTTAATATGAATAACGTTAGACTTTAAATTTAATTTAAAAATAGTTCTTTGAATCAAATTAGTCATTATTTCATTTGATAAAATTATTTATTCAATTTTAATTTTAGCTATATTGCCGTCTTATAAATAAATGATATCTCTCTGCTAATTTTTCAATTGATGTGTAATATTATTTTTGGTACTACGCTTAATAGTGTGTTTCCATCCTTAACAGTGTGTTCCTTTTTAGTATCATATATTAATGATTGTTTAAAATTTATTTCAACATTAATATTTTGAAATAAAAGGAAATATATCGTAACTTTTATTTGAAAAACAACAATGACTCTCTGATTTAAAAATTCAATAAGACAAAACAAATAATGTTTTAATATAGCATTGCTTCAAACAAATAATGTTTCAATATAACATTGTTTCAAACAAATAACGTTTCAATATAACATTGCTTTAAACAAATAATGTTTCAATATTTTCAAACAATGTTACAATATAACTTTGTTTCAAGCAAAAATAATACAACATTTCAATATTTTCAAACAATGTTACAATATAATAAATGCACAAAACAATTTAAATAAATAAATAATAATTTAAATTATTTTGTGCATTTGCTAATAAATTCAAAGTCTAAAGATCACTTGGCTGTACTTAAATTCACGCCCCTTACTGCTACTTGAAAAATTAGTTAAAACATAATATTCTACAATGTTTTATTGTTTACAGAATGTGACCAAAAGATTCTGAGTAAAAGGGGTTCGAACGGTGTGGTCTGCTCTCCCAACTATCCTTACCCTTATCACCCAAATGTGGTTTGTCGATATTACGTGTACGGAATGCAAGATGCGCAGAGATTGGAAAGAGTCCGATTGAAGTTCGAGAAATTCGAAATTCCAGTAACCACCCCAACGACATCTATGACCCCGTTAACACCCATGTAAGTTGAATGACAAACAGGAAATTTATTGGTGATATCTCCTGTTTCTATAATTTAGCAAGTTTTAAAGAGAAAATTAAAAGCTTTGTTATTGTGAATTTTGTTGTTGTCTTTTTCGTATTGCACATTTTTTTTTATTCTAAAAATTTTGTAAGCAAATTTAAATAGAATTTTAAAAATTTCAAATAAATTTTAAAAGTTTCAGTATAACTTAAAATTTCTCCAGAGTAAGAACTGCGTCTTAAATAATCATCCTTTTATCCTTATTCATGTAATTATGCAATGATAATTCTTCATGTAAACTTACCATTAGATTGTGACACATAAGCTATTTACTTACTTTATGATTGTGTACTTACTTTATGATTATTTACTTACTTTATGATTATTTACTTACTTATTTACTTTAGCTTATTTACTTACTTTATGACTTGCTGATATTATCAATTTGAGCTTACTGTAATATTTTTTTATCAAGAGGTTGACAGTTGTTATATTTGAACAGCTGTCATTTTAAAAACTGAAAAGAAAATATAAGAATGAAAATCAAATTCATTGACAGAAATAAATCAGCTTTATAATCAATTTCAGTTTAATTAACTTTATCTGTTTGTGAAGAACACTTAATAAAATTTAATTACACCAATTAAGTTTTTGAAAATTAGTATTTTATTATTATATTTTGTCCTTTTAGTTAGAGGAAAGATGTCTCAATGTTAAACATTAATTTAAAACGTCATTCACGATAAATCTCATTCACAAAAAATCAATTAAAATGATGATTCGAAATTTCTTCAATGAAATTTAGATAAATTAATGCTACAATAGACATGGGTAGAAATAATAATTCTAAAGTGGAAGAAGAGTTTCCAAAAAATTTTGTGGAAGCATTGCTGGAATCTCCCAATGTTATAAGATATTTATTACATAGTTTATACTGTTGGAGGAGAGTATATTATGTTGAGAAGCTTATCAAGCCAAATAAGTACAGAAGTATTTTTTAAACAGAATCTTTTAATGCATTGTTAGGAAGATGTAATTTCATACATGCAATATGAAAGTTGGTACGTGAATTGAACGATAATGTTAAGTAACATTGCTATCACGTTAATTTATATAAATAGAATAACATCTCATATTTTAGCATTTACTGTGTTTCCATTTTAAGAATATTAATTGAACTATACGCACCAGTAATTAGAAGTATCTACTTTCATTTATTTAATGTTTATTTGTAAATTTATTTGTATATCAACTTTTGGATCGCACTGTACATTAATTTGTCAATTTTTATGCTAAGATTTGAAATTCTCGCCTAATGCAGGTCATAACGATACAACATTACAGCAATTTTTTATATAATACCACTAAAATATAGGGCTACCTAGTCAATGAGCAATATAGATGCACCTTTTATCAAAACATGATTGATAAAAAGCAAAGGGGTGTCCCAAAATTCATTAAGATTAGGTTAATATTTCAATATTTTATGTACCGTCAAAGCGCCTTTGAAACAAACCAATTTGAATCAACCTATTTACCCTCTTAGTTGAATTATGATTGGAGAATGCTTTTTTGCAAACTGAATAATTCTCATGGGACACCTCGTGAATAATTGAACACCCTTTACAAGTGTTTGCCATCAGCAATTAATTTTCAGTTTTTTATTATGCACTTGAAAGCATGATTTATTTGAAAAATATTGTTATTATCTACTTTCATGTTTAATTCCTAATTCATTCATTGTCTGTTTATTTGTTTTATTTTATTTTTCATGTTGTTTGTTAATATTTTAATTCAATTTAGCATACTTATTTTTAAAACATGTTTGCTCTGTTTAACATATACTTAATAATTGATATTAAAATACAGAAATTTTTCTTTATACAATCGAATTACTAAAACGTTCAGAGTTCTAAAAAAGCATTTTTCAATTACTTACAGCTGCACGGACGGATTCCTCCGCATCTACTTACAGGGTCAAGAGGAACGATATGCTTTGGACGAGTTCGATCAGAACCTATGCGGTCTAGATTTGCCTCCGAGCTTTAAGTCAGAAGGACCGCGGTTGGTGATGATATTTAAGAGTGGATCGACACAGGGAACAGGATTTAAAGCCCAGTACCATTTCGAAGCAGGTGAACTATTTGTTTAATTTTACATAAATACATTATCGAGTAAAAGTTTTTCAGAGGAATATTAGTAATAACAGATTGATAAATTTATACAGCAGCATCTGAAAGTATATCTAATGAAAATTTTATTTGATCATATTAAAGTTATAGTTAATAATCGTGTAATAGTTCAAAATTTAAAAAAAAAAATATTTTACAGCAATTTCTTTGTTTTTATCCGCTGATATTCCATATAATTTATAAGTTCACAGTAAAAACTTTAACTTTATAATAAGAAAATTACATAATTTACTAGTTTTGAAAAGAAAAGAATTGAAAATCTGCTTCCTTTTAAAATGGACATTAGAATACCCTCCAGTTTTAAGATTCACATATGTACAATGGAAAATCAAATATCAAAGAATTTAAAAATAAAAATTTTGTTTAATCAGATAAAATAAGTTTCTCAGCATCAAATTTTTAAAACCATTAAATAAATTTTCTATAGATTATTTAAAATTATGTAATATACTGTCTTGCACCTGAGTATCAAACTAATTACCTATAAACAAAGCTCATTGTAATGTCACCTTGAATAGAAAGAAACTTGATTTTTTCAAAAAAATAATAATGATACATCAAAAATGTGTTAAACATATGTGAAAATGTTTTATAATAATTTTAGTAGACATGATGATTAAACTTTTTTATCATTTCTATTGTACAACTTAGATTATTACATCTATGTTTAGAAACTGGTCGGCATCAAGTACTATGGCCTATTTAAGTGTTCTCTAACTTGACAGGTCTTATCGCCAAATAGAAATTTTGCAAGCTATTTTTACAACCTACATTCTATTTTGGTATCCTCTGACAAGAATTGCATGCTATTTTTTCTTTCTTTTGAAGAATCCATTCCGTAAAACACACATAAAAAAAATTATTTATTTTGGTACATGTTTTTTTGTATTGCTTAAATTTTATTGTAAAAAATAATGATAAGAAAACTGAGAAAAACCATTAACGAAATTAATAGCTTTTGACATAATAATAATTTTAAATAAGCTTGAATTTGAATTTTTCAAAGTATATATTATGAATAAACAAGAAAGATTTAGGGCGATAGCAAAAATTTTGATTGATTTTTTTAATACAATTGTAAAATAATTTACTTAAGATAAAAAGTGATTCAATCATCAAGAATATATTTACAATAAAATTTTTCTTTTTTTAAACATAATTTTAGTTATAAAAGAGCTGTTATAGCCAAAAAAAATCTTTCTTGCGATTAAAAATAAATTTATTATATAACTCTATATAACGTTTCATAGTGAAATTTTGAATGATTAAAGTACTTTAGTTATCATGAAGAACAAAAAAAAATTTTACTTACTTCTGATTTTTCTGTTATTTTTTCCGAATAAAATAATTTCAGATAGGAAAAAATAATGTCAACGAGGTGGGATTATTAATAAGATCTCTTAGTAACAAAGCTATAAATTTCCTTCAGCACCTTTTTGGATTTAATGCTTAAATATTATCATAATTGCTTGGATTTATGTTTATTTACATTTTATTCATTATTCATTTCATTACATAAAAAATTATTGTATTTCACTATTATAATATGAGACTTTATGTGAAGGTATTTTTTTATTTACCTATTATTTTTTGTCAATTAGTAAGCAAGAATTGCGCTACACATATTGTCTTCACATTAAATGCAAGTATGCATTTAATTTCTCAACAATTTTATCATTTGTGCAACAATGCAATAACATTAGGCAATAGGATTTATGCAATTGTACAACATCATTAACTATATTTACTATATAATACTAATTTTTTAATACTATATATACTGTAAAGAAATACTACTTAGGAGTTTAATGTAAAGAAATACTACTTAGGAGTCGCTATGTTAAATCCAACTATAGAGAACATTCTTTTTCTCCTGCAGATTACCAAGTGCCTGGTACTGCATCTCCAAACGGATCGTGTCAATTCTTCTACCGCAGTGAAAGCCAAAAATCGGGCGACTTCAACTCTCCTCACTATCCTGCCAACTACCCTTCTTCCATACAGTGCGAATATTATTTTTTCGGTCTTGAGGGAGAGCAGGTCAATCTAGTGTTCAACTATTTCAAGACCAAAATGGACATTGAAGCTTACGGATACAAGTAAGCATTTCTTTAAGAACGAACCGATTTTCAATGAATAATACTTATCACTATATAATGAATGATTTATTTTTCACTATAAAAGACACCATGCAAGCTCATAGCACTTAATTAAAGGAAAATTATTTACATTTGTTACAGATTTTTACTTAAAAAAATAAGCAAAAAAAATTTTTTTTTAATTCTTTGAGTTGCAACCGGTATTAACATAGATGAAAACAATTTAACTTGGAACGTCATAAACACGTTAATCTATCATTGCCATATTTATGTCATCAATGATATATATGAGTCCAAATCGTGACTCAGTGGTAACTTGTGCCGCTGGTGAGCTTTAGGGTTGAATTCAATCCGTCTGCGGCATTGTTATAGATACTATTTTAAAAGCGAGGGTACTCGATGTCGTTTGGGATCACTCGTTAGTCGGACTACCTGTTGGACGGTTTTCCGGATTTTTTCTCGTAAAATAAACAAACACTAGGTAGTTCCCTCCCCTAAAAGTACTCCCAGAAGGCATTGTACTTCTTCTTCAGCGATTCGGAGCCAAGCCAAACTTCTACCTACGGGTGACCCATCACAACAGGAGTTTCCCCCTTTCCCTCCATCCATGAATAGAATATTCAGGGGGTGTCCATTCTGAAGATTATTCACAACAACCCAAGTCTAACATTGAGAAATAGTACCAACAACTCAAATTTTAAAAATAAATCTGTATTCCTCCAGAATTGTGAAATAGTGGTAGTTTGCAAATGGAAATGGTACGTGTCTCTTTATTGGTAAGCATATATTGCTTATTGGAAAGCTAGTTACGCAATGAAGAGATTGAATCGTCCAGTATAATCCTAACTGGTTAATCTAAAAATCGCGAACATGCAAAAATTGTGAGAGTCGAACGCCAATGTATTTCATACCCACATGAAACCGGCTTGTTGTCAGGATAAAAATTGAAATGCGCAAGGTTCCATTTGTCAGATTCATTTCTTCTTACCTCAACAAAGTTTCATCGAAACTAGACCTGGAATCGGCTTTTGGTCATGCATTAAATTGTTTAATATCTTTCGAAAGACGGTTGTAGGTTCGCTCGTAATGCTAGATTAAGAGGTTTATTTTTTGCGAATTCAAATTGAAATGTTTGGAGAGAGACGAATGTTTGCATGAAAAGTTTGTACATATCTTAAAGAGGCAGGTGTTTGTACATATCTTAAAGAGGCACCCAGATTTCGTTTTAATTCATGATTCTGTATCAACAAAATAAAGCGTATATAAAGGCTCAATAGGTAATATTAAACGATAAATGATAGAAAACGTATATGAAATTGGAATTTCATTCCTTAATAGTTTTGTAAATAAAATTTAGTTCAAATAATCAAAAAAAAAAAATGGCCATTAAAATATTTCACAAAAAATAAAATTTAATTTCTATAAAAAAGTACATAAATAAATCATAAAGTGAAATTCCATCTTTTTATCCCTTTTGCTAGTTCATCATTTTAGTAATCGATGAGCCATTAATGCATGACATAAAACCAATTCCATATCGAGTTGGGTCTAGCTTTGATAAAACATTGAGGTAAGAAGAAAGGAATCTGACAAATGCAGCTTTGGGCATTTCAATTTCCCTACTAATTACAACAAGCCGGTTTCATGTGGGTATAAAATATATTGGTGGGTCATGTCAAAACTTTCGCGTGCGTTCGCGATTTTAGAGTGACCAGTCATGATTAAATTGGAGGATTCAATCACCTCACTGACTTACAAGCTTTCTAACAAACAATATATGCTTCCTAATAAAGTATCATGTGTGATTTTTATTTGCCAACTATCACTATTTTACAACTTTGAGGATTATAGATTTAGTTTTAAAATTTTAGCTGTGTGATATCATTACCGATGTAAATACGACAATGAAAGATTAACATGGTATGTTGTCAATTTCAATATTTCTATGAGTATTTAATAAAATTAAACGAGGAAAAACGCCGGTTCAATCAGTATATTCAGGCGCGATAATAAAATTGATACTGATAAGAAAAATATTGATTCATTGAAACACTAAATGTTCAACAAAAACCAATTCGGTCTAAGTGGGAAAGGGCTAAAAGACACATGTATACATTTCATTTATGCCTGGGGGAGCTAAAGCTCGCCAGCCGCCATCCTGTGTGCACACTTGTAACTACACTTTGCATGTTACTTAATATATTCTTCCTAATAAAATATCATGAGCGACTTAAAGTGTCATGCGCACTTGTAATGAATAGTGTGAAATATTTGTTCTACACTGCCGGGGTCTCCATAGTTATTGAATATAGTCGACTAAGTATGCTATGATTATTTCCACATAATAGGAAACGGTCATTATTTTTATAGATAGAGATTTTTATTTTCCACAAATGTAGCTTTCTTTTTTGAATGTAAATTTAGTGTATCAAAGATATAATTATACTATTTAGATCATAACCAAGTATTTAAATAATATGCCAAAGAATATGTTAACTATAATTAAATTTGTGAATCCATTTTCAGCGAGATTTGCCAAGAAGACTGGCTGGAGATGTACGAAGTATACCCTTCAGGACGCGAGCGACTGTTAGGGCGGTACTGCGGACGCACGGCACCAGGTCCAATCATGTCGGCATTGGGAGTTGACACCATGAAGGTCATCTTGCACACGGACGACAAGAATGTGGCGTCCGGTTTTACGGCAACCTACGAATTTTTCCCCGCAGATACGCGATATGTTGGTATGTGCAACTTCCGACTGTCCATGTCTTCAATCTCTTTTTGGGATATATTCCCAATTTTTTAATTTATTTATGCCGATCTTGACAATAAACAGTAAATTTTAGTTTATTTATCCTTTATGGTAATATTTCCATAATTTAAATACATTTGTTCGCTGTTCAATTGATAGTCCCATCGAATTCCGTTGTTAATTAAAAAATTTCGTTTGATCATCTATTTGGAATTATTGTCTCTTTTAAGGAATTATTTTTATTTTATTACTGAAAATTAAATTTTCTATCAAATGAAAGTAACCTGAATAGAGACATTAAGATATGGAACGGAAAATCTTTAAAAAAAATATTTTAAGGAATTTGCTTTCTTTAATTTCAAACTTGGTTAAACTTTTAAATTGCCTTGAAAAATTAAAAATCTAGTTGAAAATTAATTTAGTTTTGTTTATGTCGTTATAATTAATTATCATGATTCATAAATTGTTTGTTACTTTACTATGAGAAAAAGATTTATTTTCTAAGTTTGTCTACATTTAAGATTAATGAAGAGTTATTGTTTTCATGAATCACATTTTTCTATGTTACCAACAAATTATGGAATTGATAAAATTGTATCACTGATTCTTCTTATGCAAATAAGAATTAATATACACAAGTAGAATAAGTTATATTTTATATTTTATTATTAGTTTATATTTTATTGTAATGTCTCGACCTATACTAGACCTATAACGGCTTCAAGAAGAGGCCACTTTCAGGATCATGGGAACACTTTAATTTTTATTTACAAAGCACTATATAAATACAAAACTCTGGGTTATTATACACAGAAATGAAAATTTATAATATAAATTTGATCACAATTGAACGATTAAGACACAAGTACATCTCATTCCAACGTCGGAGATACTTCTCGCAGAACTTTCTTCTCCACAAACCTCCTTTTAAGAAAATCCATCAAAAGGGGTGGGTCAGTTTCCCTCACTTCACATTGGAGCTGACATTCTCTCAGCTTATGGTTCATCAACTATCACGATGCAACAACTCTTGGGGAAGTCCATATTCCATCTGTAATTGTTTCGACCTGTGAAAGTCACACGGACAATTGTAATTTCATGAGTCTCCTTATACATGACACTGAATATATGCTATCAGATTTGATTTGACAGATTGTTCTCACTACACTAATTACTAATTGCGTAACTGCCCACTATAATGCAGAACTACTCACTACCCACTAAAACTGCTTGTCTGCTGTCAAATTTGAGTGATAAGTTGTTATTATGTACTTGTCAAAGTATATATTCCTCTCTCCTGGAAACGAAATGCCACAACTCTTCCCGTGGGAAAAACGCTACATTATAAAAGCCTCAGAAGTAATAGCCAGGATATTTCGTTTTTATTATAAGTTGCACTGGTAATAATTGGAATGTTGGAAATTGCAATGTTTCAAAAGCTATTGTAAACCTCGTTTAAGAACTGCAGTTTATTGGAATACATATTTTTCAATCAATCTATAATTACATTTGACAATCTGTTATATTACATAATACAAAAACAATATTTTTAATTCTGATCGTATTATTAAAGAATGTCCTTTAGTTATAGATTTTCTCGTTGTCAGATTGTGGTCGAAATATCTCTGAGCTTACGGAGGGTGTCCTGCTGAGCCCTGGATTCCCCGGTTCTTACCTACCCAGTCTTCAAGTGTGCAATTGGTTCATCACCGTCCGACCCCACCACAGGATCCTTCTGTCATTCGTCTTTTTCCTCATCGAAGGGGATCCGGAACGTAAGAAACTCACCAATCGTATTGTTTCATTTTTGTCTTTGTTTATTCTAGGTTCGCTTCACAACTAGGCAAAAAAAGTTCATTTGGCACTTGCTTGAATTATTAAATTTATATATTGCCAGCTATTCTTTAAAAAGTTGTATATTTAATATATTTGTTACGTCGAAACCCAGCTTCCCCTGTTTAGGGGAGGTCAACGCCCTATGCCCGGAAAACATCCTGTTTGTGGGGGTGTCTGGCAGGGGGTGAGGGCCAGGGAGAGAAAGAAGGAATGTAAGTAAAACGAGTTGAAACTTAGCGACCGAAGGAAAAGGTTGGTGTTAGCGGTCTATCCATGAGTAGCGATGGCTGTATAATTCATTGAGTTCAACCCCAGCGACCATCAAGAAAGGTTGCTTGTGGCAGTCCATCCATGAGCGCGATGACTGCATAAATAATTGAGTGTAACCCTCAAGAAAGGTTATGTGGGCAGTTCCATCTTCGAGTTTGATGACTGCCAAAAATAAAGGAGTTTTATTTACATACAGTCCACTGTGTCGAGTATTATTTCCATTAACTGAGTATGTGTCATTTTTGGAATTTGTTTCTTGAGTCCGAGCTATCGAACAATATTAATAAATATATTTTCTTTGTTTAATGCATCATCATTGTTTATTCATTTTGAATTTAAAATTATTTTTAATTGCAATTTATTACTACCAAATTTATACAGATAATGATTTTCCTGCATCATAAAATAGTGGAACAGTGATATAAATATTAATACAGCATATATATATATATATATATATATATATATATATGTGTGTGTGTGTGTGTGTGTGTGTGTGTGTGTGTGTGTACATATATGTTTAATTAATTAAATTCGTTCTTTTATTTTCGTTTCTTATTTAATTTTTGTATTTATTTTTACTTTAAAAAGATAAAGGAATATGTATTAATAATGAAGCTTGTAGGAATAAAACTTAACTCTTCACTAGTAAATAAACCACTATGCATTGAATTTTACTAAATTAATCCACTATTTTTCTGTATTCTAGCAATGAATAATGCTATTTCAGAATAAAAAAATCATTATGATAAAAATAATTATCTTTTAGACTTCATAATTTAATTATCTTTTACACTTCATTTTATTCTGGTATGCCATAATTAGATTATAATGTATGTATTGTTAAAATTATAGATAAAAGAATTATATTTTCATATGCTTAGAAAATATATTTTCATAAGAATGACTTTAATTTCATAAACCACATTTCTTCAGCTTATGCTCTTTGTAAGTGGATCATAACTATCTGTATTTCCTCTATTAACGTCAATGTTAAAAAAATATAAAATACAAATTTATAGAGTGCATCATTACTTTTTAATATAGAACACAATAATTTAAAAAAATAACATTAATAATAATTTTTAAAAACTTTTAATATGTGTTACATTTCTCTGTATCGGCGTTTATTAAATTGAAACTTCAGCATATATGACATTGATTTATTCAGATATAGTTTTTCAGAAGAGCAGTGATTTATGGAACCTTTAAATCATGAAAAATATTAGTAATTTTTATACAAAAAACGTATGTATTAATCGGTTCAATTCAAACCATTTAAGAGATGTCCTACTTTTGCAGGTCGTGGTTGTCCAGGTGCTGTCGTCAGAGTTTATCCTGAGTTAAGTGAGCCTCCGATGGAATTGTGTGGAGAATCCTTAGCCAACCACAGCAGAGAAGTTATATCATCTAGTAATATCATGAAGATAACGTATGTATTTCTTGTGATACATAATACTCAAGTATTAATTTTTATTTTCAAATCCAGAAACAAAATGGTGATGAAAATACACATAGTCTTTACGTATAAGTCCATTGCTATATATAGTTGTCATTTAATTTTTAGAAGAAATATTTCCATGCTGAGAATTTTTTATTTCCATTTTGAAGTCAATAAAAAAAATTAATGATGACAGTTACTTATTTTTCTATTTTAACACAAAATATTGTCCTTATTGTGAAATATTTTAACACTTTTTGTAATACACGAAACAAAAAAATTATTTTTTTAGATTTGTGACAGCTGATAAAGCAGTAGGAGCAAAAGGGTTTCAAGCCACTTGGACTGAGATAAAAGAAGGTAATCAAACGAAATTAAGACTTGGATGCTAAATAATTGTAATCATGAATTAAATGTCCTTCTCTTATTAAAAATTCTAAAACTTCATCAACTATTTATTCCTTTAAATTAATAGACTCCAGTTTCAAATATATTGGTTGATCTCAGATGATACCTATTTTCATTATCTAAAAAATGTATATATTTTATAAACATAAAGAAATGAGTTAAAGAAAATAATCATTCTGGTTTAAAAATAGTGAGTGTATTTAATGTAAGCTTAATTCAAAATCAATAATTTCAGATGACCTCTATGATCATATATTGTTGATCATATTTGGTGGTTATTTTATGTAGTTATTATTTGATGGTTATTTTATAGTATAAGAGGAGGGCTATAATCATTTATGGGCCCTTAGGGCCGAGTGACTAGCTCTCTGGTGCTGGGTAACAAAGTTTTTGGATTTGAGTCCCGGCGGTATCATAGATTTTTTGCCGGTATCATGGAATCCACTTTAAACCAAAGGTCCCAGTCTAATAAAGCCGTAGAGATAAAAACCAAGGGATTAGACGTAGGTTTAACAAAACTACTCTGTAAAAAGAAAAAAATTCTCATGATCCGAAATCTGCCAGTAGGTAGCAGATTCTGGCCCACAATGGACTGTTGAACCAAATATGATGATGATGATGATAATTATCATTTTTATATCGGTATTTTCCACGAAATAATAACGAGTAATAACGAAATGTTTTCAGTATCTAATATATTTCCTTCCCTAAATACCATATCCATAATTAAGTTTAATGCTGTGTAGCTTATCCAGTAAAAGAAGTTCCCTTCCTGTCTTGACCAATCTTCATTATAAATTTGATGAACATTAATATTTTTAATTTTTAAAGCTGAAAATAAAATGGATGGGACAAAATAACGCAATTTTTTTTTATTGTGAATTTATAAGCTGTTGTTATTTTTAAAATATTGTTAATGCAAAACACTTTAATTAATTTTTTTTTTCTGTCATAACTGAATTATTTCTTTTCTCTCAAAAAAAGCTGTGAACTATACAAGTTCATTTTTGTCTTCCAGGAACGAAATGCGACCAATTCCAATGCAGCCTTAATAAATACTGTATTTCAGAAAGTGCCAAATGTAACGGACTGCCTAACTGTGGTCTTGATGATATCTCTGATGAAGTAGACTGTAAGCATATGAGTTGTTATGCATTATGTAATAGCCATTTAATTACTATTATTAAAAAAATTGTAGGCTTGCTTTTATTTATAAATATTCGTAAAAGATTTTGAATTACCGGCATAAAAGAAATGGTGCTTATAAGGACAGTAATTGAAAATAATAACTATTGATTCAACAAAATGGGCCATTTATTGATGGCCCGTTTTGTTCAATCAATAGTTATATTATAGAATTTTTTTTATAGAATATTTATATTATTTGTTGAATCAATAGTATTTATCATAGAATCTCTGTTAGACGTGAGTGAATGGGCAGAAAATTATACTAAAAACAAGGTACAATATTTAGTAATTCAGTGAATTTTAACATTTCGCCATGTAATTCAGTTGAAAGGCCCAAGACATAATTACGATGCCAAACACCAAAGATATTTTAGTTATTTTATTTAGAACTCATACTGATATAAAGTTTTGGTTCATAAACATTATTAAATAAAGAGTTATATTAATCATAAACATGATCTTTTAAAGTAGATTTTTTTTTTGTGAAAAAAAAACCTTTTATTGGAAATAGTATAATATTTCGATATTGACTGTAATACGCTATAGAATATATGTAAGCTGAATTAAATACAGCATTAAAATTTTAACTAAAGTATCTAATATAATTTTGGTACTTTAATTGTAACAGAATCACATCTGTTTGGAATATTTTAGAAGCGGAACTAGAATTAAGGTTCGAAAATTGTCTTTGCAAGTGTCCATGGTTTGACCATGAGTTTAGATCAAATTTTTCTCAGTGTTTTACGTTATTTTTTTTCTGTTAATTTATTTAAATGTCATCTTTGCAAAGCTGTTATGAAGTAGATGTTATGAAATATTTTTATATAGTCTGTTTTTATATTCTTTACAAAGAAAGTATTTAAAAAAAATAGCATAAAAAAATAACACTAAATATTGTTCGCAGAAAAAATACCATTTTATCTAAATTGCATAGCCGAAATTTGAAATTTACAAAGCCGTTTGAACTACGTTTAATAAAAATAACTAAAATTGGTACCCAATGCTCGGGAATACAACCGGTTGGGGTACAGTCAGACTTTTTTTTTTTGGGGGTACCCCGTGTTTTTTGTGTAAAAAGTCAAGGACAAAGAAGAGCTGCATTTTTTTTTTTTTTTTTTTTAAACCCTTTATCATGACTCGGCGCAGGTTCATGGATTGATCTAAATGTTGCTTACCAAGTGGGATAAGAAACAACTGTATGTTATATAATATTCAGATATTACCGTTATATCACTTTTATCTAAATTGTCACTATTAAAAACACATATTCTATGTCCCTCATTTCAAATTTAAATATATATTTGCAATTTCTTATTTTATTTCCTAGGCCTCGCAATTCATGGCATTGATATCCATCTTATAATCGGTCTGTCATTCGGTGGAGCCATCATAACTGTCATCACCATGTGCGCTATCTTCCACCGAAAATGCAAGCGTCGGCGGACACCATCGGACACCCAGCACCACAGAAACCAGCCCAAGATGGCTGCAACACCGCACATCGCAATACAGGACCACGTCTGAAGCCCACGGAGCCATCTGTTTTTCGCAAACCGCTATCGTCGCAAGGTGACCTTCACGTGCAGCTAACTTTGAAGATAATAAGTCCTCCTTGAACAGTATTTGGTAAATGCATGCGTGAGAAGAATTGTTTACAGACACATTGGTGAGAAACATTTGAGGGAAGCATTGTTTCGACAGCCTTCTTTGAAGCATCTTGGTTTTCATACACGAACATGCTGATTCGATCTTTTCTGGGAAGAATGCAGGAAGATCTGAAAGTCTCTTCTTTATGTTCCTTTGATTTTTATGTATAAAATTGCTAATTTTAAGATTTCCTTTTTCTTCGAGATAAGGTTTAAAAGTTGAAGAATGATCGATACAAGGAATGAAGTTGTAAAAATCGTGTATTATCTTTGATTTGTATATTCAAAGCTTTTTAATTCAAAGATCTTCTCGGAAGTATCTAGGACAAATTAAAGAGTTATTCTTGGAAGTATATATCTTTGAATTTCATGAAAAATGTTGTCCTTGGAAGTAATCAAAAAATGCAACAGCTATTAATGACAAAAATTAATGATTTGAGAGATATCATCAAACAATTTTTAATGTGAAATTGCACATCTACTTGAAATCATTAACTAATACTATTGTACAGAAGGATGAGTTTCTTAAAAAGCTATATGTTTTAAAGTTTGAGTTTTCAAGAGCCAGAATTTTAACTAAAAATCTATAAAAATTAATAATCGTACAACAAAACTCGAATCGAAAAATTAATTTAAGTGTCATAAATTTTAAATGCCCTAATTAAAAAAGACATCTTCCAGCTTGGCAAATATAAATAAATGAGTAAGAGAGAGAGAGAGAGAAATTGGACAGCATATTGTTTAATTTTTTAAATATTGATTTGATATTGAAATGTGTGCATGTATTTATCACAAAGGTAATTTGGTTGTGTTGAAGTTTTTAATTTGATTAACTTTTTATATACTGTTTTTTTTTTTAATTCAGCCTTCATCTTCCTTCTTGAAAATATTTGTTCAATATAAGAACATAAATGTATATAAGAACAATTTAAATGAAGGATTGTCTTCACAATCTTTCTCTAAATATATTCAATGTTTTCAGTGCCAAAAAACCCCCAAATGTTGGAAATTCGAAAGTAGTCCATCACTTATAACAATAACCATAAAACACGCTGAAGAAAATGGGGTTGGTGTTCGAAAATTCTATTTTGTATCAATGCATGTTTGGAAACAACATTACAATTTTATTTGTAGAATATTTCTGCGAAATGGAAAAAACTATTATATGAATCAAATGTGCTGTTCATGAATTTGGGATTTTGATATAAAAAAAAAAAGACAACGACATTTAAATTGCTAATATGAGTCTACTGGATAATTTTCGCGGAATTTGATAAAGTAATATAAATGTTTACTAGAAATGTATTTTTATTTTTTATTCATACTTCCCTTTATATTATTCTTTATTTACTTTATTTGCCTTTTATTTAAATTTTAACTTTCTTAGAAATATTTTTACAGAAATCGTACCAAAATAAGACTTATTTTATTTTAAAATTCATATCACAATGCATTACTCTAATTGTAAGTTTTATTTATTTATTTTTTAATTTTAAATTGTATTTTTAAAGCAAATTCTTCTTTATTTACTTTTAAATGCCTTTATTTAAATGTTAACTTTACTAGAAATATTTTTACGGAAATTGTATCAAAATAAGACTTATTTTATTTTAAAATTTATATTACAATACATTACTTTACTAGCCACTTTTATTTATTTTTTATATTTTAAATTGTATTTTTATTTAGATTTATTTAATTGGTAATATTTTAAGTATCCTATTTTTAATAAATTAATACTTTGAAAAGTATTTTCTTATTTATAATTTTTCCTTCAATATCCTTAAGAAGAAAGCACCATTTATTTAAAAAAAAAAATCTTTTTTGAATTATACATTGCGAACGAATATTTAAAAAAATCATTTTTATATACAATAGATTTCACACAACTTTTTTTATTTCTTTATGTATCAAAATGAAAGTGTTTTAGTACAATAAAATGCATTTCTAATTACATTAATAAAACATATTGATGTTTAATTTTAAACAGTGGTAAATTAAAGTTTAAAAATTTGCTGAATACACCTTAATAAATTTTTAAATGTATAAATTTAATAAATGTTTTAACTTGCAATTTTTTATTAAATGTGTGTTTAACCTAATAATACTTTCAATTTAAATGTTTTTGCAATCAATATGTTTTCAATATTTACTATATAATGAATTATAATTATGCCTTTTTTTAACTTGTGAGAATTTGTAAAAAATTTGCATTATAACTTCTTTTAATTTTTTCATTCTTTCTCCATAATTTTAACAATACGTTAATGAACTTTAAATAATAAATTTCAGAATTTATCTAGCAATAAGTTTATTACTAATAAAAAAAATTACGATTCCTTTTTGATTCATTCAATATTATTTGTAAATAATTTTCAGAAATTATATAAAACTTATTTTTATGTGTTATTGTCAATTTAACATACTAATATACGTTTGCACATATAATTTTCATTGTCAAAAGTTATTGGGAAATTTTTTTTAAAGTTAACTATGAATTTAAGTAATTGTATTGTTAATCCTGTTCACAAAAGACTTTGAAATAGCTGTATAACATGTAAATTTTCTATTTCCTAAACGAAAAGTCTCGTTGTAATATGTGGTTCACTTTTCAATGTACGTGGCTTCAATGTTTTGGTAATTCTCTGTTATAAAAAATGTTTTTATTATCTTAACTGTATTATATATATATACATATGGAAGAAAAACTGTATGCCCATTTCGCTAATATTCGCCACGGGTATTTAATATCATTGAAGTGTATCCCTTTGTATGAAGATATTATCCCTTATATACATACTGTATCTTTAGAATGAAATAAATAAGAATTTCCTTTTAAGTTTACTAGTCTTTATTTTAAGTATTATTGAAAAAAAATGTATTTTATAATTGCAATTGTGTTGCTTATAAAAAAATAAACTTTCTGATTAATTTAATAATGATTCAGGAATTCATTTATAAACATTTATAAGAAAAATTTAATTTTGAAAGTTTAAAACTTTTATTTTTGAAAATTTTTATAATGCACACTTAAATTCAAGGATTAATTAAATATTATATATAACCACAACATATATTTTAACGAAAATGCTGGAAAATTTATTAAAAAAAATATAAAACCATTTCAAATTTTGTATTTTTTCCATTCTTTATGTTTAAACTGAAATTCTATTGTTGAGAAACATCAAACATTATTGTATAATCTAATTCTGATGTTAGCAAAAATCAAACTAACAATTTTAATTTAAAAAAAAAAATTCAACTTTTTACTAAGTTTTAAGTTAACGAAAATTCTTAATATATTCTAACAAAATTTAATAAATTATTCTAACATTATCTAATAAATTATCCTAACATTATCTAATGAATTAATCTAACATTATCTAATAAATTATTCTAACAAAATTTATATACTTCAAATTTATTACTTTCATCGAACTTAGTTTCATTACACTTTTTCTTGAATTACAGAATAATTTTAAAAGTATAAAATACTTTTTACTTATCATCAGGTAATAATTATTAATATCTACTACCTTCCGGAAGGACTGCTCCCTATTTGCCCGTCGTATCAGAGAAAGCTCAAGGCAACCTGACTATCAATTCAAGACGCTTTTATATATATATTTCACCTTCGAGTCTACTCGTTTTTGAGAGTAGTAATTACAATGGTGCCACTAAAGAACCTCATCTCTCCTGCTAGCTAGCTGTCCAGTTTGCCACAGTTCCACAATTCATGCACATGCTGTACCACATTTATTCTCAAAACAGCACTATAGGCAACAGAATAAGTCTTAATTTACGAGTAATACTTAAATCCTTAATTTAATGTTCAGTATCGCTATCAAGTCTGAAATGCAATATTCAGAAATGAAATATACCCTTCATAAACATATATAATAACATACACAAACATTACATACATAATGAAATATACCACACTACAAATCACATATAATGAAATATACCATATTACATACATTTTACCATTAATATGCCAATTGTTACAATTGAAAATCAGTTTTATGTTTAGTACTTTGAATCTCAGCTCCAATAAGCTTTAATTTAAAATTCAATTACGAAAAAAAAAATTAATTTTGTATTTCATGTGTTTTGCTGAACTTAGAAATTGAGATCATGACTTTTAAATACAATTAGATGCCCATTTTATCAAAGCAGAAAAAATAAATCTTTAACAAATGAACCAGATTTTTTATTTAAACCATTTTTTTTATGGTAAATTACTCAATCTCTGCAAAAATTAAATGTTTGAATAAATTCTATTTATATTTACATTAAATGAAAAATTAGAGATAATTAGCAGATGTATTAAAATGTATTGTTTCGTATTCTAAGATATTTAAACAGAAATTGAAATTTTGTTAAACACTTTTTGCTGTAATTCATGCGATTACGAGTTGTTTCATTCTTAGGCCATACAGACTTCCCTAAAATTCAGATAATAAAAGTTAACTTCTCTAAAACAATGAAAAATAAAAATTTTGGTTTAAAATTTCATTTAAATATCACGAATATTCTTATGGTATATTTATGGTTTTTTTTTATTTCACGATTATATTTCAAATCCATTTGTAATCATATAAAGGTTTCTGTATAACAACAAACAATTTTCTATAAAAATATACAAATTTGAAGCTCTCTATTATTTAAAAAATTATATATGAATATATTTGATGATTATATTTTATTTTCATATTATATTTCATGAATATATTTCATATTTATTTTCATGGTGTATTTCATATTTATTTTCATAGTGCACTTCATGATTATATTACATAAAATTTACTAATATATTTTATGACTATATTTCAGTTTATATATGTAAGACTGAGTTTTTATTTCTATTCAAAAGCATTCAACTATTAATATCTAACATTAAAAATAAATGCTAACCAAAAAGTTATACCAGTTGCCAGTATTTTGGAGATCTTCTAGTATCGTAACCTATGAATATACGTATTTCAAGGAACATGGTATGATATTTATATATATATATATATATATATATGTATATATATATATATATATACAACACATCAACATAAAAGCAGGACTGACATGAAATGATTATAATTTTTTATGAATATAATTTTAATTTTAATTTCTCTGTTTAGCACTACAGCCACTTTATATTCAACATGTCTTTTTGAACATTAGCATAATATTTCTTTGTGTTTCTTTGTGAAACTTATAATTTAACATCACATACAAAATAATTTTTCAGTTTAATTTAAATATTAAAAATTACATGTGGTCATTATTCTGAGAGCCTTAAAATATTTAATGAGATGTTTTGTTTATTTATGTAAATGTTGAACTAATGAGTGATTTTTGTTAGAAAGTTTTTTTTTTTTTCATTATTGCAGTAGATTTACTCATATTATATTTCAAATGAATTTTGGGAAAAAACTTTGCCTGTAATATTGATATATTTGGAGACCTTCTAGTATAGTAATTTAAGAATATATGTATTTCAAGAATATGGTATGTTATATATATATATATATTTATATAAAGAACACAACACATCAACATAAAAGCAACAGGGAGACTTTTTTTCTCAGTATTTTCATCAGGTAATGTAATAAATTATTCAAATTTTATCGTTTTAATAAATTATCAACTTAAAGTATTTCAATATTTTAAATCAACCAAATAAAGAAAACGCATTTTATTTCAAGAAAAGTCTACACTGTTAAAAAATCGAATTATATGGAATGACACATTTAATTTCTCATATTAGGAATACATTGAAAATCTTCAAAAGTTAAAAGAAAAATCTAGAATCCTTTATTAAATCCGGAATTCCACAACAATAAACCATTAATAACTTACAAAATTCAAGTCTCAGAAAATGTTGAAAAGCATTTTCACTATCATTTATTCAAACCAACAATCCAATCCAACCCCTAATCATTCAACACACGATGACAGCTGGAACATGGCAAAAAGCAATATGACTAATGATGCAGCAAATGTATTCCAGTTATTTTTTGTGGGAAAATTGAATCAAAGAATCTTCTCTATTGACACCAAGGGAGAAAAAGAACAAAAAATAATAATAATAGTAACTCTGCAGCCAGGTTATAATTAGAGTGCCCTACCAGAACACCGGCCAAATCTGCACCATCAACAAAATGACTTGCAAGAAATCGATCCCCACATATCTCCATATGTACGCGTGCTAAGCGAATTCATTTTGGACGGAAATCAACACGGCGTGGCGTCAAGTATGAAACAATGGGGGAAGCTTCAGTATTCTGTTTCCTTGACACTGGTTTCGACGAATAGCACAGCGTAGGTCAACGGCAGGCTGTTTGGGTGATTCTGTTGTCATGGCAATGTGAACCTGGAGTGGTGGCAATCGCAGTTTCAGCCAGTTCGGTAGACCACCAACTGAATCTCATCATGGCCACAGGTAAATTTTCCTATTCCTGTTACTTTGTTTACGTTTCCGGGTGTTGGGAAGGGTTAATGGGAGATTGTTCGACATTCTCTTCTGGTGGTAGAATGTAGATTTGGAATGTATGTGATGAAATTTCACAAGAGTTTAATTTTATGTTAAAAAGATTTAACAATTTTATTTTTTTTTAAGATTAATTACTTAGTTATAATGCACAGGAAAATATCTCTAATGATGATATTGTCTTCCAAGAGTTGGTAACGGTTAATAGAAGATTGTTCGATATTCTCTTCTAGTGGTAGAATGTAGATTTGGAATGTACTTATGTGATGAAATTTAACAAGAGTTTAATTTCAAGTTTTTTAACTTATTTTTTTATTAATTACTTAGTTATTAATGCACAGGAAAATATCTCTAATAATGATCTTGTCTTCCAAGAGGTAGAATATATATATCTGAGGGTTATATGATAAAATTTCATTTTTTCGGGTAATTCTAAGATATGAATTTTCTTAATGAAGTAAAAAATATGTTGACATGCTCTGTTTTAAAATAGTAAAATAACTTGTAACGGACAACAGAGAAAATTTATTTAACTAGTAAAAATTTTACTTTCATGTAGTTTTTAGAAGATAGTTTTGGAAGATTGTTTGATATTTTCTTCTGGTGGTAGAATGTAGATTTGGAATGTATGCTACGAAATTTCACAAGTTTAATTTTCAGTTTTTTAACTTATTTTTTTTTATTGATTACTTTATTAATGCACAGGAAAATATCTCTAATGATGATATCGTTTTCTAAGAGGTAGAATATATATATATCTGAGGGGCATATGATGAAATTTCATAAGGATTTAGTTATACGATAAAAAATTAATTAATTCCTCTTAATTATTAATATAAAAAATATTTCTTGTTTTAAATATATTATTGTGTATAGAATATTTCAAATTTAAACAAAAACAAACCAAAGAAAATTTTTAAGTGCCATTTATCTATCATAAAGTTGATACAAAGGTCTATAAATTATTTTCATAAATAATAAAAATAATAACAAAAAAGTATACAAATTAAATATATAACTAGTTAACAAAAATTATTTTAACTCAAAGAAAACACTTTAACTACTTATGATATTGAGTTTCTTTTGTTCAATAGAGAACATAAATTTTCTCCAGTATTTCATGATTAATACATGCTAAATCTTCTATCATTCTTCCGCCCAAACTTAAAGAAACTATTACGAACATTTATCTGAAATTAACTCTATTTAAAACAAGGCATTTCTGGCTTTCTAATTAACTTATTTCTAAGATATGAATTTTCTTAATGGAGGAAAAAATATATTGATATGGTCTATTTTAAAATAGTAAAATAACTTGTAATGGGCAGCAGAGAAAATTTATTTAACTTGTAAAAAAATTTACTTCAATCATTCTTCATAGTTTTTTCATTTGCTTGTTTTATTTTGTTCTATAAATACTTAATTTTTTTCGTAAAATTATTCAAAACTACTTAAAATTTGCAAAGTATTTTAAAATACTATTCAGAGACACGAGATGGGGCAATACGAAGAGATGTCTTCTTATAGTTTAATGAATATAGTGTTCTTGAATTTGAGCAAATAATTTCGTTAAATTTAGTATTAAAAATACTCTTTGTATCTCTAAGTTTAGTATAAAGCATTGAATTTCTAATTTTAAAATTTAATAAAAAATAAATGTATTTTTTTCTGCTGAATTATCGCAAAATTTCACTTCATTTTTAAGAGTCATAAAACCATCTTTCATAAAAGGACATTGTATTTTTGATCTTCACTCATTTAGACTAAAGTTACAATAAATTAATTTATAAATTTTATCAATTTTTATTTATGCGTTTCTAAAGTAAAGCTGTACATCTTATAAAATAAAAAAGCGAAAATTTTTATTAAGGCTACAAAGCCACGTTATCTTCTTCTATTTTAATATTAACAGTTGGAAATTAACAGTTGCAATTAATAGTTGTACGACTAGTTTTAGCTTTAAATACTATTTATTGTGACAAATTGAAATTAAAATTACAATAAATTATTATTTGTAATTCAATATGTATAAGTTGATCATTTAATTTAAAAATTACGAATGACTAATGTGTGGTTCTTTTTTTTTTCCCATATGGGAAAATAATTTTTTTCATCATTTTTAAAGAGTTTCATCGACTATTTTGGAAAAACTTCAAATATATTAAATAATCAATTTAATATATTTATCTATTGTACTACTTATAATAAATTATTAAAATCATAAATAAGTACTTATAATTTAAATAATTATTTGCTATTGAGTATTCCATCATGACATCGAATTAATTGTTATGCATCATTTCTAATTAAATCTGTAAATAGTATTTGAAGTACATCAATGCTATTTATCAAATAAAATATAATTTTATACAACTGATTAATTCACATGATTACGCAGACATTTCTTACTTGAATTGTAATAACTAAAATTTTATGTTTAGTAAATTTTCCTAATTAAATAGCTATCAAAGAATTAGGTTCTCTTAATATCTTATTAAGAAAATAAATCCAACTTTTCCGAAAATGGAGGTACCAAAGAATTTCCGATTTGATAAAGATTTCAGCTTAATTTTGCATAAAGTCTAATCAATGTCAGCCAAAATGAATCTTGTTAGGAAGTGGATAATTATCAGTGGAAATTTATTGCTTATTAGTAAAATACTGTCTGCATGGATGAAATATGCAAAATACAATAGAAAAATATATTTTGCTTATAATTACACATATTTCAAATTTAATAGTGAAATAATTCTTACTTTCTTTTTTCTAAAAGTAAATATCTGTAACTGTCAATATCGTACACTTGAAAATTGTTTGAATTTCTTAAAATAATTCTGTCAAGTACAAACTCGCCTAAGTAATTATATCAAAAACTAAACTTGATTATGTAAATAATGATTGTATTCATCTAACAAATGTTTATAAAAGGAGTAAATAAAATTACTATTCATTGTAAATTATTTAATTAAAGTTGAAAATTTTGCAAAATATTTCAAATGAGTTTCATTTTTAAGGATTTGTCATTGGCTTTTATTAGTCAAAATATGCTCTTTAATAAATATTTCTTTTATTTCTTCAGAAATTTAGAAATTTTTTCTCATATAGACGTTTCTATAGGTGATTATTATCAAATAAGTGTTTTTTTTTTATAATATAATTAATACAGTTTTAATATAAAACGTTTACTAACTTTCAAAAATTCTTTTGCAGAAGTACATACTATTTTGATAAATGCAAGATGCTATTTTAAAAAAATAAATAAATAAAACTATGCATATGCGAAAATTAGAATCTTAAAGCATACTTAATTCTTTCAAGAACTACTTGTAATACTTTATACAGTCGAAGTCAAAGTACTCGTTATTTCATGAAACTTTAGGACATTTATAAGTACGATCATCATTCGAATTAATAACGATTTTGTCTCTTACTAAGATAATTTAATCAGAAATGCTTTAATGTATTAAAAATACATAAAAAAAAAACCGAAATCATTTACGAATTTCAATTTATCTTGTGAGAACATATTTTTCCACTTGTCACATCAACAAAACTTGAATATATAAAGTTAAGCTATAATTAAATTCCTTTTCATAAAAATAGCTGGTGATAACAGTAATCTTATTACATTCTGAAAGCCAGATAATTGCAAAAATACTGAACACGCATGGTGTTGTAATGTTTCCAGTAAATTTTAAAACGCGCGTAATTAAAATCACTTGGAACCTTTGTGTTTATTTTAAATAAACGTTTTTGAAATGAAACGTTCACGTAATTCAGAGAAATTTATTTTAAGAAAAAAAAATATATGCATTTATTTATTTTTTTCAAAGGCATATTTCATGGGCGCCATGGACCTCATACTGAAACAACCTCGTATACACACATGTGATAATAATATAATAAATAAAGTATAGGTAACTAATATTAAAACTATAACTAATATTAAAACTATATACAGGATAGTCCAAAATTATTTCCCTGATTAAAAACCACTGTAAAAACTGCTAGAGGAAAACTCTGAACACAATACAATCAGAGTTTTGCTCATAACTGTTCTATAACTATTATTTTGGTCTCAAGGACAACAACAATCAAAGCAAGCCGTTTGTCACGGCATTTTGGCTTGAAACTTCTTTTCATAAGAGTAGGACAAAAACTGTATTTAAGCTTCATTTTCCTGAAATAACAAAGCAGTTGGATATGATAATAGACATCAATAAGACAGCTGAAATAATTCAAAATGCCTAGAATAAAATGGACAACAGCTTGAATGCTGTCCAAATGACCAAAGGCAGACACAAAGGACAGTCACAATGTGCGCAAACAGCAAAAAGGACTTTCCTCCAGTAATGTAATTAATGTTTTTGCAATAGTTGTCAAATATGAAGTTATATTTGTGGCCAAGACAATACTTATGAATTGTCATGCATATTTGAGTCAGAAAAGTATAGAATACTTCAAAAAGTAGAACTAAGATTAATCGTATATTTAATAACATTACAGATGGGAATCATAAAAAAAATATAGATTTGTGATCTCATTTGCTTCCTTTTCTATTCTAAGCAAAGCAGTGCATTCAAAAAGAATGTAACTCTTTTAAAAGCTTTATATATATTTTTTTTTGTAGTAAAAAGCATACTTTTGAATTTTTAGATTAAAAATTATCTGTAACTTCTTATTTAGCATAAAAATTATATATTAAAACAAGTTCTTCATTTTTCTAAAATACATTAAAAATTCGTATGGGAATTGATAAAAACTGTTTTTTATTGTGGGTAGTTCCATCAAATCAGATTAATTTAAAAGGAATAATCAATTTTCTATACAAAAATATTCCAATTTCCATTTTATATTTATTTGATGTATTGTTATATAAGTCATTTTTTAACTAGTTTAAATCCTATTTTCCCAAGTTTTATATCCATTTTGATGAATGTTATTTTTCCTCTTTATATCAACATAATCAATTATATACAAATGAATGCTAGTTAACTTTGGTAATACTTTTATTTTAGAATTCTCAATATCTGATTAAATAGGCGCATATTATTTTAAAAATTAGTATTTTTCATGATTTGTCGAATATTATTGCTAATGAATGGTCATTATTATTATTATTGCAAATGAATGTCATTATTTAGAGAGATCACATTGTTAGAATTATTATGAATGCTGTGCCAAAAATCCCACTTACCATATCCTTTGCAAAAATTATTTTTATGCATTTTTTTTTCTCTTTCGTACTACTTGCGTAAGCATATTAATTTTTTTAATTGCATATCAGTTTATTTATACTTTTTTTAAGGTATCGTAACCGCAATTATTTTCTTTTAAAGACTACATGAAAAAAAAAAAAAAAAACTTTCCCAGTAATAGGAAACTTAAACCAGCTTCAGAGATAAACATTAATCTCAACCAACTGTCTGTTAAAATGCCACTTATTCATGTACATTTGCCTTAAATATTTTAGTAGAAGAATTAAGGGAGCAAAGTCTTTGCCAAAATATTCAAGGTTCCCTGTTTGATATGCAACACCTTAACTGAAGGTAATTTATTCTGTTTTAGCGTGAGAAGGAAGTCATACATTTTGTGGCTTAGCTTCTTAATGTCATTCATAGTAGAGAAGGGAGAAAGAAATTTATGGAATGCAAGCGTTTATCTTCCTTTAGTATCAATCTCTGGATAGTAATAAAAAAAATTACAAAATTAAAAATATCGACAGATAAATTATTATTATTCGTAATTTAGTGCCATGAAAATATCTGAGAATAGAAAATGTTTTTTGATTAATATTGTCGATACATTTTCTTGAAAAGGGTTATTAAATTTATTTTTTTTTATGTTTATTAATAGGGGCCTGAATGGCCGAGTGGTTAGCGCTCGGTACCACAGGTTTCGGGTTTGAGTCCTGGTGGCGCCATGGATACTTGTAGTGGTTCGAAATCCACTTGAAATTGTAGGTTCCGGTCTAACACGATAGTAGAGTGTTGCGGGGGTATTGTTACTCCGTGTCCGTAGCTTATCTTCCCAGCTACACGCACATCCTGTACAGTGCTAAGTGAGTAACGTCGGTACGGCGCCTGCCTTAAGGCATCCAAAACAACTGTCTAATTGTTTGCCAACTGCATTAGAACAAAAAAAATATTTTTTAATAGTTTAAATTATACAATTAACTTAATTTGTAAAAAACAGCTTTGATTATTGATGATTAAAATTTGTCTTTATTAAAATACAATTCGAGTAATATGACAACTATTATGGTATATTCTTATAGAAAATTTGCCTCCAAATAAAATTAGAACGATATGTACTATCTAGAACATTTACCAAATTCTGGAGATATCTCTCAAATCTTTTGTCAATTATGTTGCTAAAATGTCTCTCTTTGTTTAATTAAGTTTTTTTTTATATTGAGATATTTTAGACTTTTGCTTGATACAATTCGCAATAAGCGCAATATTACGAGCACGTTTTTTAATATAAATTGAGAGGCATATGCAATTTAAAAAGAAGTGAGCTAGAAATATGAGCATTTTGCCATAATTAACTATTTTTTGTACATTTACATAAAAAGGCTGGGAAATCAATTAAGTTGTTAATAGTGACTTTTGTGAATTAATAATAGTGAATTATACAAGACTTTTGATCTCCATAACATTAACTTAATTTTAATGATAACAAGCCTGAAATATCTGTAACTTTGCAAACATTTTGACATTTGACGATATTTTTTTACGTTTCGTAATTCTCTTTTTTACTTCAAATAATGGTAAGGATTTTAAGAATTTTCTTACGTGAAATATTTTAATCAACTTATATGAAGTTATTTAATTAAATTTTATAAAATATTTTGAAAACTTTAGAAAGACATTATGTTTATATTAGTAAAAAACTATTGTGTTTTTTTTTATGTTAATGTAAAAGTTCAACAATAGATGGATAACCTTGATCATAAAGTCAATTTGCCTGTAAAATACGTTGTATATTCATCAATTATTCATAGTAATATTTTTTCTATTTACTTTTCAGAATACTTTCAGTTTGCACTTTATATTATAACAAGGCTCACAATACATTAACTACTCTTTTTTTGCATATACAACATTGGTAAAAAATACATAAAAATGAAATCAAGTAAAATAAAATAATGAACTAAAATAATAAAATAATGTCGAATAAAAACAAATAATGAACTATTAAAAATGTGTAGTCTTCATAAATTGTATTTTGTATACTAAAAATCATGTAAAATAATATTAGACATGAAATCTATCTATTTTTTATGTCTTGTAACTGTTTTGAGTTATTTACTTATATGTTTTGGATAAGTTAAAAAATAGTACCCCATAAAAGTAGGAAATATTTTTTTTTGTTATATTTGTTATTATTGTTTTTTCTTAAAAAATAAATAATTAAACGCCTTTGAATTGAAATACTAATAACACTACAAATACTAAAAATTCGATATTTAGTGTACGATTTATGTAAAAGTTATAAAGTTTTTTTTGTGAAATTATAGTTACGCTTTGCACAGTCACATAAAAGTTTTTAATAGATTTTAATATTAAAATAATATGAATATGTGTTACTACAACTAGTTGAATGTGTTATATTTATTCCTTTAAACCGATGTAATATAAAAATTCATTTTTATCCTCATTTTCTTATAATTTTACCTGGACAGTAATCATGAAATTCTGATTAAATTTTCAATAAAATAAAAATAACTGGACTGTAATTTTCTGAAATTTTTTTTATGAGTTAAACAATAAGAAATGAATTTCTAGATATTTTTTGTGTGTACTTGTATTAGTTTTTTACTCCTTTAAATTCAGTATATTATTAAAGTGACAGATATTAAGATTCCAATTCTAGAATAATAAAATTGTATTTTATATATATGCACTTTAAATACAAAAACGACAAACTGAGATATAACTTTTACAAAATGATATGTTAACTGTAATATCAATTAATTGTGTATGGATAGAAATGACTTTGTTATTAGTCTTTGTATGACAAAATTCTTAATTTATAATCAATTCCATTGCTTATAACGAATTTTTTTCAATATCATATCCCTTATTAATAGCTGTTCAATTATGAATTTCCGTGTGTTCTAAATTCTTTTTTCATTTCTATAACTCGCTTAAAAGTTTAAGTATATATTGTAAATATTTATAAATTTAAGTGGTGACTTGTAATATTATAATTAAGCTTTGTATTGTTAGTAGCAACAAAGTTTTTAAATTTACTTTAATGACAAAATGATACAAATTTGTGGTATTATCTGTGTTACTATAACTAGTTGAATATAAGACTGACTTGTTGATTAGAACTAGTTGAATAACTAGTTGAATATAAGATTGATAGTTGACTATAACTAGTTGAATATAAGATTGACTAGTTGATTATAACTTGTTAAATATAGAATTGACCAGTTCACTATAATTAACTAGTAAATATAAAGATTCCACATAGACAAAATACAACATTTATAAAAATCATATTAAAGATAGCATGATATTTGATGCTCATTATATTAATGATTATGTGCTAAATATGTTTCTCGGAGTTTTTGCCAATTTTAAAATAGTAAATGCATTTTTTCCAGAAATTTTCTTCATATGGAAATACATATATATTCAAAATGAGAAAAAAAAATAGATTAATTTGGTTAACATATGACTTCGTTTTATCTTAGTAATATAGTGTATGTTACAAAATTCCATCACAAAATCAATTTATTTATAAATATTTCGATATGGATATGGTATGCATGGTAAATGATTCGTTTCTTTATGAATTCTGAAATGATTCATTTAAATTCACACGAAACAGTATAAATTTCATTCAGCCAAATATTATCCCTAGCATTAAAAATTCGATATTCCAACCAATTATTATTTTCTATTTAAAAAAAAACACTGTTGCAATACTAATTTTAAGCGATATAATTTTTTTTTTCACTTTTAGAGTTGACAATATTTTTTTTTATTTGGACTTGCTTAGTATACTGTACATCAGTTCTAACATATTTTTCTTTGGTTTAGAATAGTAAAACGAATTTTTCATATCCCATGCTGAAATATTTCTAAAGAACCTATTCATAAACACTACAAAAAAAAACCACACTACATCTCCGAATCAATCATCCATTGTAAAACCCTTCTTTTGCATTTGCTCCACAATACCCCTTCATTTACCATGCATAGCATATCAGCAATCGATCATAATGCATGCATACCGAATTACCATCCATACAGACAGTGATACCATAAAGTAATTCGTGCACCGCCACAAAAAACATTTATAAATGAAATAAAAAAAGCATGCCGCTCAGTACTAACTGAACAGCGTTAACTATCGCCGTCCGAATCGACTTCTCGATATTTGATGCGGCTATCGCGTGTTGTCTGTCACGGAATCTCGATTCTGGCAGAAAGGAAGGATAAAAGAAGCAAAAGCAGTAGAATAAAGTAATGACCGGAACGTAAGGTAATGAAAACGATTGCGATTGTGCAGTAATCGATGTCGAGTGATGTATTGATTGAACGGCGGAGCTGAGCATGTGTGAAATTATGATTGGAATCAGATTTCTTTTTGTCTGGTGATTTCTTGTTTTCTTTTCTGTGGCTCCATAGAATGATTGTTTTGTATTTTTATTGGATGATAGTGAATCAAATGATGGTGTAGGTTCTGCAGAAATTCTTGATGAATTTGAATATAAATAAAATCACAAGGAATAATTTTAAAAGAGTAAATAATATCAGTAAAAACAAAATTCAATAACAAAATCAATTCATTTATAAATATTTCGATATGGATGTGGTATGCATGGTAAATGATTCATTTCATAATGGATTCTCAAATGATTCATTTCATAATGGATTCTCAAATGATTCATTTAAATTCACACGAAACAGTATGAAATTCATTCAGCCGAAAACTATACATAGCATTAAATATTCGATGCTACAACCAATTATTATTTTCTATTTTAATAAAATACTGTTACAATATTAATTTTAAGTGATGCAATTTTTTTCACTTTTAGAGTTGACGATATTTTTTTATTTAGCTTTCTTAGTATCTTTTGTAGCCGAGTTCTATCATATTTTTCTTTCGTTTAGAATAGTTAAAATAAATTTTTCACATCCTATGCTAAAATATTTCTAAAGAACCTATCCACATACACGACAAAAACCCACACTACATCTCCGAATCAATAATCCATTGTAAAACCCTTCCTTTGCATTTGCTCCACAATACCCCTTCATTTACCATGCATACCATATCAGCAATCGATCATAACGCATGCATACCGAATTCCCATCCATACAGACAGTGATCCCATAAGGTACTTCGTGCACGGGCTCAAGAAACTTTTACAAAATGAAATAAAAAAAAAGCTTGTCGCATTGTACTAACTGAACAGCGTTAACTATCGCCGGGCCGATTCGACTTCTCGATATTTGATGCGGGTATTGCGTGTTTTCTGTCACGGAATCTTGATTCTGTCAGAAAGGAAGGTAAAGAAAAAAAAGCAGTGAAATAAAGTAATGAAAACGATTGCGATTGTGCAGTAATCGATGTCGAGTGATGTATTGATTGAATGGCGGAGCTGAGCATGTGTGAAATTATGGGGGAATCAGATTTTTTTTTTTTTTTTTTTCTCTGGTGATTTCTTTTTTTCTATTCTTTGGCTCGATGGATGATTGTTTCGTATTTTTATTGCATGACAGGGAATCAAATAATGTTGTACGTTCTATAAAAATTTTGTTGAATTTGAATATGAACCAAATCACCAGGAATAATTTTAAAAAAATAAATAATATCATTAAAAATCAAATTCAATAACAAAATCAATTTATTTAGAAATATTTCGGTATGGATGTGGTATGAATATAAATGATTCTTTTCATGTGGATTCTGAAATGATTCATTTAAATTCACACGAAACAGTATGAATTTCATTCAGCCCAAAACTATTCTTACCATTAAAAATTCGGTACTCCAACCAATTATCATTCCCTATCTTAATAAAATACTATTATAACATTAATTTTAAGTGATAATTTTTTTCACTTTTAGAGTTGATGACATTTTATTATTCGGTCTGCCTTAGTATGTGTTGTAGCCTAGTTCTATCATATCATTCTTTCGTTTAGAATAGATAAAACGAATTTTTCACATACCATGCTGAAATATTTCTAAAGAACCTATTCATAAACGCTACAAGCAACACACTTCATCTCCGAATCAATCGTCCATTGTAAAACCCTTCCTTTGCATTTGCTCCACAATACACCTTCATTTACCATGTATACGATATAATTTTATTAATATACATATGTGTTTGTTTTACCTTAGTAATATAGGTCTGTTACAAAATTCAATAACAAAATCAATTTATTTATAAATAGTTCAATCTGGATACAGTATGCATGATAAATGATTCATTTCATAATAAATTCTCAAATCATTCATTTAAAATCACACGAATAAGTATAAATTTCATTCAATTGAAAACTATCCTTAACATTTAAAATTCGATATTCCAACTATTTATTAGACCCTATTTTTATAAAATACTGTTACAATATTAATTTTAAGCGATAAATTTTTTTTCACTTTTACACTTGACGACATTTTTTTTATTTGGTCTTTCTTGGTTTATTGTACCCTAGTTCTTTCACATTAAAACGAATTTTTCACGTCCCATGCTGAAATATTTCTAAACAACCTATTCATAAACACTACAAAAAGAAACAAAGAAAAAAACACGCTACATCTCCGAATCAATCATCCATTGTAAAACCCTTCCTTTACATTTGCTCCACAATATACCTTCGTTTACCATGCATACTGTATCAGCAATCAATCATAACGCATGCATACCGAATTCCCATCCATACATACAGCGATATCACAAAGTAATTCGTGCACCGCCACAAAAATCATTTACAAAATGAAATAAAAAAAAAGCTTGTCGCTTTGTACTAACTGAACAGCGTTAACTATCGCCGGGCCGATTCGACTTCTCGATATTTGATGCGGGTATCGCGTGTTGTCTGTCACGGAATCTCGATTCTACCAGAAAGAATGAAGAATGAAGAAGCAAAAGCAGTAGAATAAAGTAATGACCGGAACGTAAGATAATGAAAACGATTGCGATTGTGCAGTAATCGATGTCGAGTGATGTATTGATTGAACGGCGGAGCTGAGCATGTGTGAAATTATGGGGAAATCAGATTTTTTTTTTTTTTTTTTTTTTTTTTTTTTTTTTTTTTTTTTTTTTTGTCTGCTGATTTCTTTTCCCATTCTTTTGGCTCGATGGAGGATTGTTTGGATGACAGTGAATCAAATGATGATGTAGGTTCTATAAAAATTTTGTTGCATTTGAATATGAACAAAATCACAAGGAATAATTTTAAAAAATTAAATAGTATCAGTGAAAACAAAATTCAATAATAAAATTAATTTATTTATAAATATTTCGATATGCATATGGTATGGATATAAATGATTCATTTCATGATGGATTCTGAAATGATTCATTTAAATTCACACGAAGCAGTATGAATTTCATTCAGCCTAAAATTATGCTTAGTATTAAAAATTCGATACTTCAACCAATTATTATTTCCTACTGTAATAAAATGCTATTATAATATTAATTTTAAGTGATACAGTTCTTTTCACTTTCATAGTTGACGATATTTTTTTATTTGGTATTTCTTAGTATATATTGCAGCCTAGTTGTATCATATTTTTCTTTCTTTTAGAATAGTTAAAACGAACTTTTTCACATCCTATACTGAAATATTTCTAAGGAAACTATTCATAAAGATTACAAAAAAAAAAAAAAAAATAAATAAATAAATAACACTACATCTCCGAATCAATCATCCATTGTAAAACCCTTCCTTTACATTTGATCCACAATACCCCTTCATTTACCATGCATACCATATCAGCAATCGATCATAGCGCATGCATACCGAATTCCCACCCATACAGACAGCGATATTATAAAGTAATTCGTGCACCGCCACAAAAAACTTTTACAAAATGAAATAAAAAAAAAGCTTGTCGCTTTGTACTAACTGAACAGCGTTAACTATCGCCGGGCCGTTTCGACTTCTCGATATTTGATGCGGATATGGCATGTTTTCTGTCACGGAATCTCGATTCTGCCAGAAAAGAAGAAGAAAAAGCAGTAAAATAAAGTAATGACCGGAACGTAAGATAATGAAAACGATTGCGATTGTGCAGTAATCGATGTCGAGTGATGTATTGATTGAATGGCGAACCTGAGCATGTGTGAAATTATGGTCGGAATCAGATTTTTTTTGTCTGGTGATTTCTTGTTTTCTTTTCTTTGGCACCATAGATGATTGTTTCGTATTTTTATTGGATGACAAGGAATCAAATGATGATGTAGGTTCTATAGATATTCTTCTTGATGAATATGAATAGGAACAAAATCATCAGAAGTAATTTTGAAAGATTAAATAATTCTTATTATAAACAGGAAAACTATTAAAATATAATATTAATTTATGGTTCAATAGTGTGGAAATATTTTATTCTGCGTATTTATGTGAATGCTCCAATTAAAATATTAGTAGTTAAAAAATAAATTAGTAACTTGTTATAAGTTTAATAAGTTTGTAGAAAGAAACATTTATAGTAAAAAGAAAGAAAAATTTATAAGAAATAAATTCGTAGCATACATGTCTAGCCTTATTATACTTGAAAAATATAAATAAATAATTCTATGAAATACTTTCCAAGATTTTGATGGTACTAACTCATATCCGTAAAATATGTATTAAAAGGTTATTGATAAAATAGAGTTTGAAAAGAATCATTACCTTAAATGATATATAAAGAAAAAAATTAGATAAAAAGATTCATAAAAGATCGGGCATTGATAGCTAATTTATGTTTAGTATCGATTCTTCTAAAAATATTTCAATTGCTATCTTAATAATAATAAATTATTAAAAGAACTCAAAATTTTAAATTGATTTTTTAAATTATTTTTTTTTATCTTAAAAAATATTAATAAATATCCCTACAGAAAATTTCACGTGTCTTTGATGGTATGTATGTGATGATGTAACAGGCTTTTTAAAATATTTGATAAAATAGGATTCAATATCTATAACCATCCTAAATTATATTACAAAGCATTATTCAAATGCATAGTTTCCCATAATTATCAAAATATTGTTTCATAATACCTTCAGAATATATTGCAAAAATAAATGCCATTATCTTTCTATATGTATAAAATAATTTGTTTAGAATTCTGTCACCTAATATTGTAACAATACAATAAGTAAAGAAATTTGAAATTTATAATTTAAATTTTCTTATCTAGCTTTATATAATTTATATGAATATAAATAAAATCCTTATAGAAATATTCGGTGCTATTATAATTAAATATAAAAAAAGAAGATGTGTAAAAGAAAGTGAAAAAATTCTTTACCAGGTTGAAGTCTTATTTTTATAATAAATGTAAAACATATTTTTTAACCATAAAAGTTAAAGAAAAATCTTTTAAAAATATATCAAAATGACAAATTTTATATTTTAATGATAAACTATTTTTACAAGACATATTTGAATATACTATCGGTTTAAAAATCACACTAAATTAGAAGCTAACACTAAATTAAACTAAACTAAATTTTTCACTAAATTAAAAGCTAATCCCTTATTTATCTTATTGTTTAGCTCACATTTTTAGGACAAAATAAGTGTATTAAAAGCATAAAATCTTCATGTGTAAAAATATTTATACTATAATATATTATATATTTATTATTAATATGTTGCACAGTTCTTAGAGGAATACGATTTACAAAACATAGCTTACATAGTTTTTCAAATTTACCATTTCAAGCTACCATATTTGAAAGAAACTAGTTGAAAAACTTTTAAATCTGTTATTCTTAGTCTTCAGTATTTATTTCATTATTGATTTTTAGTTGAAACACCATGGATGAAAGATGGCATAACAAAACATAAAACAATAAGAGATAACTTGAGGTGATGGCCATAAAATGTGCGGTACGATTTACGGGGTAAGAAGCAATAACATTGATCCCGAGGGTGGCTTGAAATTTCAATGACAACCAAGCTCTGGTAGACAATAAAAAGGATCGATGGAAACCACGCTTTGTATTATTGTGGAAATGAAAGTGTCAAATATGAACACAGAAAATATCACAAGATTTATAAGAAAACAGTTCATGGTTGCAGCAATTTAAACCGTTATAGTTCTTGCTGGTGGGCTGAATAAATATTTCCGTGAAAATGTAATTCCAAGCTTTATATAAAATTGGCCCACGACACTTTTCTGTGGCTGTAGATCTTGAATTGAAGTAAATACTATCATTTTTCAAATAAATGTTTGAAATATTAATTAAGGTCAATTTTTTAGAAGGAATTTCATTTGGATTTTTATTAATGGCTTTCAATTCAACTGTAAATTAAAATACAAATTAGCACGAGTTCATTGCAGTATTCAAAAATCTAACATAAATACCAATGGCAGCTATTAAAAAAGGAAACAGAAATCTAAATGATAATTCCTTAATATAAACTTGCATTTTAATAAAAACAATTGGGTTTCTATCTTTAATAATTAATTTAATCGAGTTTAGTTGTATGAACTAGTTTAAGATACAGTTGAAATACCATTCTAATTTAAACTAAATAATAACCGGTTTCATTGAGAACTATTTAAATTTTTATATTTTTTCCTAACTTCTAATATTAAATAAAAAAATATGCGTAAGCCATAACAAAATCTCTTTTGAAAAAAAGTTTCATAATGGACAAATAATTTTAGCATGTAGATTACTATAAAAATTTAAATATTCATATATATGCCATTAATAATTTATTCAAAGCACCTGTGTGATGGCCTTCTTTATTTTAAAAATACTTTAATTGGTGAGAGAGAGAGAAAAAAAACCCTTCAAATCAATTTAGCTTTTTTTCTAAATATTTTTTTAAAAATTTAGAAAAATTCATTTTGTGCAATGTAGCATTTAAAAAAAATGCAATAATAAATTCTTTGAAATAAATGCAAAAATAAATTAGCTAAATAGTTTGCAAAAATAAATAATATATATATGTATGTAGTATATATATTTAATATATATATATATATGTATGTATACAATAAAATCTCACAAGAATAGGTATAAACTACGCACACTTTTTACATTATCTTATATCTGAAACAAGAAAACATAGTTGATTATGCTCTTCTCCTATACATATAATTATAGAAACAATTTTTAATATTAACTATGAATGTAATTTTAAGTAATATAAAAATTGAGTTATATATAACTAATCCCCTTTTTTAAATATGTCAAAGATTTAATTTTTTTCTATTATTTTGTTAAAAAATGAATCATATTTAATAATATTTTACTTTCATAAAATTATTTCGTAAATTTATTTTCGTAAAATATTTTAAATTACAAATTTGATTTTAAAAATTAGGCTTTTGGGAATATATATCAGTTAAATTTATAATATATACCACGTTTAATTTTTTTTCCACTTAGGATTATATTATATCATGATAATATTAGATATTGTTAATTGCTTTTAATGCATTTTTTTGTTTGCTTTTTTCAATTCTACTTTGAATATGCATGGGATTTTATTTTTAATGTTATTTTTCATTTGGTATTTTAATTATGAAACATTTTATAATATTTTTATTGAATATTAAACTTGGTTATCAAGGAAGAGTTTACAAATACTATTAATAGAATTAACAGAACCATAAAGGCCATTTGAGCAAAAATTAAAACAAATATATTGATGTAGTAAATTCTAAGATATCAGAGGGATTCATTTAAATACTTTATCCAGAAAAATACTTGAAGTTCTACGTAATAACATGTAAATTCTTGGGGAAAATACAAGTAAAAAAAGAAAATTAATAAGATAACTGTAAAAAGCTCCCAAAATGTAGCAATAATTTTAAATATGTAAATATTTTTTATAAAAAATATTATTAATCTTTGACAACAAAATATTAAATTAATGACTTGATATCATGGCATAAAATACTACTAATAAATAACATATTTTGTATGTGTTTCTGAAAATATAATATAATGTAACACTGAACTTTCAGTTTGAAGATATTAAAAAAAAATGACAATTTTGCTATAAATGATTAATTATCATCTCAATTTGGATACCTCCCAGCTAATGTAACTAAAAGAGGACCTCAGACATATTTTTAACGAAAAATGATTTATTATGATACAACAATATGTCTTACTTATTGTTTATTATGTTTCTTTTTTTTTCTGAGAAAAAAAAAATTAATAATGTACAATTTTACTAAGCCGAATTACAGTTTAATAAATTCCATAACTTTTTTAGCTCACCTAAGCATGTAACTAAAGCATATGAAGTATATAATTAGAGTTAATTTTTTTCGTAAAAATATATTTTATCATATTAAATTTTATTAAGGCTATTATAGATTTATCATTATATTGAATTTTAGTGTTAGGATAAATCACTAAATTTTAATTGCTATTTTGAAATAAGTAAAAATGCCGTGTTTAAGAAATATGTTGAGTTCTTAAATTATATATTTAATTTTAAATTTCATATTTGAAATTGATTAAAATAAACTTACTTCTATATATTTACTATATAACTCATTTAATTTAGATAAAATGTTAATTAACTATGTTAAAAGTATTTAAACATCGTAACATTCCTTTGTATATTAACCTAGGTATGAAAGTGTGAGCATTCTAGTTATTTAAAATTTTATTCACATTTATGGTAATTATTTGAAACCTGATAAACTATTACTTTAATAAGATTAATGTTTAAGAAATATGTTATCATACTAAAATGAATTGTTTTACGTTCCTTACTGTTCACCTTCGAATTTATGTTATTAGTTCCATTTACGACTTTAACAACGATATGGTGAAAATACAACAATAAATATCTTTTGGTATTGCTTTGTTTAACTATTTACAATTTGTTAATTGTTACACAAGTTTAACAAATTTTAAACAATATATTTGCATTGGATATACATAGTTTAAATAAGGTTGAATTAAATTAAAATATAAACAAAGGTCTTTTAAAAATGCTATAATCAAAAACCACACAATTTTATTGTTGAAGACCAATTATAAAAAAATTCTATTTAAATATGTTGTTTAAAATCTATTTTTAAAAACTGCAAATTCATTAGTAAACTTTCACAGCGTATTTTTCTGAAATTATTCAGGATATTTTTCCATTCCTTCAATTTAATAAAATACTTTTTATTCATCTACTCAAGTTCAAATACATTTTTTTGAGCTTTTAGTGGATGACACTTGATGTTAATACTGTTTTTTCAAATGTTAATTCATTAATTAAATTTAATTAATTAATTATGTTTTTTTTTAGATTTAAGTTGCATATATCTACCAATAGATGGCGCCAGATAAGCTTAAAAAAAATTAATGAAAATTATTTATGAAGTACTTTCTGCAATATAGTGAAAAAAAAGGAGGAATTGACATTAATTTTTTTTTATATTACTTGTTTAATTAAAACATTATCAATTTAATTATTCCTTATAATCTGTATCGTTTGTTTCATTAATTCTGCCTGCATTTATTGAATAAATATTGTCTCTCTCTATATATATATGTATTGTTTATAAGAATATTTTTAATATGTGTAGTAATACCTGAAGTACTTTCAGAAATTCTAGAAAACATAGATTGGAAATTTAACATAACATAATTCAGGCTTAATTTGGTTCTTTATTCTTATAGTTTGATTCCCATTTTATTCAAAATAATAATTTGCAAAGAATTTGAATTCTGATTATCAACTTACAATTTATCCTTATAATATTTTTATATGTCGGAATACTATTGGAATCCGATATATATATATATATATATATATTGAAACTTATTACATATATTTAAAATATGTCTTTGAAGACTAAATCTTTTTCTCAATTTTAGAAGTTTGAAATTACATTCAAAAGCAGTTTCTCTTAATGTATAATAATCTATACTACTTTATTATGTTTTAATTTGAATGATAGTGTGCAAGAATCTATTTAAAAATAGATAGTTTGCCAGTTAATAGGTCATGCAATTAGACAATATTTGCTATAACGAAAGTTAAACCTTGTTGGTCTGTAGTGCACATATTCAGGAATGTATTCCACTACAGCAGTAATTCATTAGTTCAAAATTAGTTCTTGCCTGACGAAGTACATAACGTGACTTGTACTCTACATCTGCATCTACTGCCACGCCCATCGTTGAAAACAAACGTGGTGACCATAATTTCCCCCGGTACGCATCGTTGATTGAATAGGTCATTTTCTTCTCTTTTTTTTGTGGTTTTCACGCTAAAGCTAGACAGTAATGAATTAAAGATGGTATTTTTGAGGGGAAGTGAATCCTAACTTCATTACTGTACTATGATGTAGTACTACATTATGCAAGTACTTAAAAATGCATAAACTCATACAGAGGATCCAACTAACAATTTCGAAAAAGAGAGGATAAATATTAATAGTACACATACACTTAAAGTAATTTCCAACGGTATAAACATGAGTTTTTGGACATTTCGCGTTTCAATTTTGCAGTTCGATGCATTAGAGGTGCTTTAATTCTATTACTATTCAAAAGGATCAAATATGAGTTTGAGGTACTTAACAACATAAATTTTGCCTTAACTTAATTAGTTGGAAACTAGTTTTGTATTAATTAAAATGATATTCTTTAGTGACGTATAGTGACGTATAATCTAATATTTATATAATTGGGAAAAAAGACTGGAAAACAACCAAAAAAATGTGAAAAGTTTTAATATTTTAGAGAATACAATGTTTCGAATTGTTGATTTAGTCAACCATTTTTCAACATAATCTTAAAAACTGTTTTTCGAATAAATTCTCAAAAAGTTATCCTTAAACAGCATACAAATGACACCAAATAAGATCTATAAACAGCACATATAACAGACATACGTTAAATGAACAGCATATATGACAAAAAAGACCCTTGAAGAACCCTTGTAGCAGCAAATATTACCCATGAACAACATTTATAACATCAAATATGACCCATGAAAAATGCTTATAACCCAAATATGACATATCAATAGCATAGTCATCAACAGTATAGATATTATGCCCTATAACGATAGTGGACTTCAGGGTCTTAGAAAAGGTTCTTATATTTGATTGTTGTATTAAAGAAGGCTATAAATTTAAATAGTCTTTGGTTAAATTGTCTGCTTTGTCTTCACAAATTCTACCTGTTTGTCATAATAGAAAAGCGGATGTTTTTCTAACACTCTAGCTAACTCGAACTTTCCCTGGAACTTATAAAATTTTATTTATTATTAAACTATCTCAATTATTTCCTTCTTCAAACATAGTTCGTAAGTTTGCTGCATTTTTCCATTATTACCTTGTTCACATAAAGTGACAGAAAATTTTGTATTTAGTTTATAAACGGATGAATCACTTAACTTAAATATTTTTAATAATTGGGTGTCAAACGTACGACCATTAGCTCAAAAAGATATAACATACATAATTTACATATCTAAAAAATCATTTAGTTATGCGATTTATTTTATGTTACATCAAACGTATGCTTTGAATAATTATTGAATAGTTATGCATAGCGCGTACTGTAATTTTTGTGGTTCGTTTCTTCGTTATGGCCATTAACATTTTTTTGGTTATGCATAACTGATGCACGAAAGCCACACACTTAATAGCTATAAGAAGGAAATTCATGAAAATTTAATTTCAGTTTGTTGTCTATTAAAACACGACGAACCTTTTAGCTGAGGCGTTATTTTGTAAGCTGATATGCAAATTCCTGATATTTTTGAAATCAGTGATGGCAAAAAATTATTTTAATTTTTTAAAACGTTTACGAGTTTCTTGTTACTATTCAGTAAAAATAAAATTACTTGATTAAAATTGTTATGTTTCAATTATAGTGTTGATATAAATAAGGTGACCAAAACTGACCCTTGAACTGTTTATTATGCCAAGAAATACCCCCAAATAGGAGAGTACACATGATTAATGTGTAGTGAAGTACACAAAGAATATCTTATATCTTGTGACTTTTCAATACTATGCAAATATGTCATTAGTAAATCCATTCTTGCAGCATCCTTCTAAGTATATTCACGTTTTTCACAGCGAATACGGTACTGTTTTCAGTTTAAGAACGGGTGTCGCAAACGGCGAACTATAAGCCTGATTTTTACTAAAGTGCACTGTACTTAAATCTGAAGTTCGATTATTGTGATAGATACAGAAAGAATGATGATCAACAACAAACTGGATCTCGCAAAGTCGTGACCTTAAAGAACACTTACGCGGCATCTACCCGTAAGTTTAGGAAAACAATATAACTAATCAGGCATTGAACTAATAATTTACAATTAATGTTTCGTAAATTATTCAGTAGGAAATTGCCCAACTAATTTGTATCTACTCTGTATATAATATTCGCCTAACAATAAATTGAAAATGTTTAATTTGCTTAAAGTCTTATCGATGAATATTGAACCAAATATTTTCTTTATTTTCAATTTGTTTCTCATTATTTCATTACTTTACCAATTTGTTCCATTTCATTGGTTTAAAGCATGATCCAGCATTTTGATTCCATGTCACATTTGAAGTAAGTAAGTTATCTCAAGTAATAAACAAAAAATGCTAATAATAATTATTAAGCAATAAATTTGGTAAATAATTAAGTCGATATCATTCACAATTTTAAATAAGTTGTTGTTGTTTTGTTGTTTCTTATCCCACTTGGCTGGCCAAGCCCACGAGCCCATACTAAATAAGTAAATAAGTAAAAAATATTATGAAATAATCTTTGGCTCTTTTTTTTCTAGAATTTTTTTTATTTATTGCACTTTTAAATATGTTTTGGTAACAAAAATATGAAATATTTTTTAAAATGAAAAATGACAAAATGCAAAATTTGCAAATGATTAATGCAAATTTTTAAATGATAAATGATAAAATGCAGCTAGGTATTGAAACAAATTAACTTATTAAACATATTTTTAATGTAATTAGAATTTTAAAAATTACTTATAAATTGCCCAAAAATCTCAGCTTTTAGACAGTTTCTCTTTCTTGTTGGGCCTTATTCGTAACAATTTTGGGACAGTACTTATCTTTAACATATTGATGATATTTAAAGTTTCAGATTTCATGAATAAATTCAGATTATAATTTAGAAATTTTTGAGGGTCTCATAACAAATGAAAATTAAATTACAGGACACTGAAATACATCACAAAATTCTAAAGATATTTCACAATTTCGTAGCAGATTTTTTTATCACGAATTTGCATTCTTTATATGATTACATAAGAGTTAATAGTTATGTGTCTTCACAAATAATTACCTAAAACAAGGATTTTTATGTTTCACATATTTACAGTAAACCAAAATGTGAGCTTTAATATCAATGACCTAGTGCAAAGTAAATCATGACGTATACATTACATTAAAATTTATATATTTTTTTAAGCTACACAAATATTTTTAAAACGCGATTTTCAATCAAAACATTTTACGACTATTTTTTTATATTTTTGAAAAGCATATATTTTAAGCTTTCCAAGTAAGTTTTCAGTTTGTTTCTATATTTTCCTAAATTAAAGTTAAGTTGAACTTTTCTTGAAGGCTAATTCTTAAATGGAATGTAACATTTTGCTAACCAAAAATGAGAGTTTCAATTTATTTACCTTCAATATTTCCTCAACCTCGGTTGTGGCCTGATGGCCAATTGACCAGCACTCTGGCCTTTGGTACCACAGGTTTCAGGTTCGAATCCTGGTACTGGCATGAATGTTTGTTAGGTGTTCGGAATTCACTTTAAACTATAGGTACTTGTCTAATTAGCCCAAAGTGTGCAAAAAATGACCATAGAGCGAAAATCTAATCAATATTGGTTGTAATATTTATTCTAGTGTAACTAAAAAAGGCACGTATTAACCATTTAAAAAAATAAAATTGGTAAAGCATTTCATTTAGTGAGGAGTTTGCGTGCAGGTTTTTTATTTTAAAGTTACTTTACCTTTTGGCTGCCCAGTGTTGTTTTTAAAATTACATGATTATTAACTTTTTCTATTTGTTCTGTATTATTCTTCACCTAAAAACAGTTAAAAGTTTTTTACAAGAAAAAAACGTATATTTTTAGCTTAATATGAATACAGTATTGTAGAACTGTTGTTGATGTTAGTGAATCATAACTAAAACGTTGAAATTGGTTCATACACGAAACCTTTCCATTTTTAAAAAATTTAAACCTTTTAAAAGGATGTATTGAGTAAATTGTTGTGTTTTTTAAAGTCTGTGCTAATAAACAGTGCATCATTAAAGTTTCTATATGGAGCTTATATTCACATTTCACGCTAAAATGTGAACAATATGATTTTCAGAAACTTAAGTTGCTTAAACTTAAAAAAATTTAAAATCCAGGATATTTTTTTGATACTCAAATTCTTTACAATAATTGCATACATAAAGAATTGGAGTGTCGTTGAAAAATTCAACACTTATTGTCAAATAGTCCAGAAAAGTTTGTAGAGATTAAAAAAAGACAAGGACAATTGTTTATAATAATAATGAAGAAGAAATTATAAATCAATAGCCTTTTTTGCAATTTTACAATTTTAGATGCATTCAATCATAAAATGAATACAAAAAAAAAAAGTTCTCAAAATATTCTAATAATTTCAAAACTTAACCTCCGAAGAATTTTACTTAAAAACAACGAGTTTTAGTTTTTTATTTTGATATATGAAGTACCTTTTCCACTTACATTCATGTTAAGCAGTCAACTGAAGCTATGAAGGATTTCAAAAATTTCAGTAGGATTTTTAGCAATGTCTGCGCACATATGTGTGTAACAGAAAATCCGAAAAAAGTGCATCTGCCAATATGATCTTCGACGTCAAGCTCTTCTTTACACGGTCACAATCTTCATAAAGTCTTCTGGTTCTTGAAAACAATAAGTGTCTCCTACGCCGTCGATGGATTTGAACCTCTACTTTCTTGCAAATTAGCTGCATCCTAACCGGGTTTCGCATGGGGCAATATACTGTATTAAGATTAATTGTAAATAACTGTAGTCAATTATAGACAGTAAAAGTAAAACAATATCGAATTCTTTTACAAGTAATCGAATTTTTTGACAATGCTTATCTAAAAATCGTATGCGGTGATCATATAGAACGAGAAACCGTAAAATCATATACAGTTAAAAACAAATGTTTATTTTTGTCAAAAAGTACAAAAACCAGTGTCTGTCATTGATAATCGTTCAAATCCTGAGAAAATAATGGATATCCGGAAACAAAAATTGATGCACATGACAATTGTAAACAAAATGGAATAATTATATTGTCTTGTTGTTTGAGTCTCGTTTTGCCAAACTGTCGTCATAGCAACAGATGTCAGTGCCTAATCGTCTAGCTTTTGGGGATTTGAAATACAATATTCACAGTAGGAATGCAATACTCTGACTGTACAGTTTACAATCGGACATGGAGCAAGACACTACAGGTAATAAATTGTAACAAGTTTATATTCATTTGTAATCAGAATGAATTCTACATAATGCTTTATTTTTCTAATGTATTGTCCAATTTGTGTACTTTATTTTGCTTTGAAATTTCGAATGACAGCAGAAATCAATATGCATTGCTCAACAAAGCAAATGAACTTGTATAGATTTTTTCGTTAGAAAATGAAAAAAAGATATAAATTTTCACATTTTGTAACAGTATATATATTTTTTTATGAAAATTTAATTCAAAGGTTTTAATAAAATTATAAAACTTGTGTTGAAAATATTATTCAAATTTTAATTAAAATATATCAATATTAAAATATATTAATATTATCCAAATTTTAATGTTTTTTTTCAGAAAAATTTCCTTAACTCCATTTTCATAAAATTGTACATTTATTTTAAACCGTACAAGTACTTTTTAGCATTCAATGCATTTAATTTCCATATGAGGTCAATCCATATTTAATTATACAAATTTTTTTTTTGTTGCTCGACTATTTTTAAAATTTTTCTGTCGACTGATATGCTGAAAATTTAAAACTAATATTGTTTTTTTTATTTCTATTCACATCATTTCTGTCTTAGAGTTTATATTTCGCCATAAGGCAATTTCTGTCCTTTTTAGGTCCAGAAGGAACCATTATCTAAACTCTGACAAGTCTTAACACAATTACTTTAATTTTGTTATAAGGTAAAAAAATTTTATTGACATTGGTTTTCAAAAAATAGTTCTGCATAGTTAATTTGTAAATTGATATTATATACGGAAATCGTTAAAAGTGTTCAATTTGATGGTGTTTTTGGAAAGGAAGGTATTTTATTTCTTTAAATTTCCAATTTGTTTGTTGAAAATATATATTAAATAAAAATAATTTAAAAGTTATTTAAAATTTCAGAATTGCATAATTTTTCTACAATGCTGCAAAAATCGAAATTAAAAAATATATGTATTAAATTTGTAAGTTAAATTTCTCTAGTAGACACACAATAAAAAATATATGTATTAAATTTGTAAGTTAAATTTCTCTAGTGGACACACAATAAAAAATACACACGGTTAAAGCCTTATATTATGGGTATCGAAATGACTTGTTCTAAACGTTTTGTTCTAAACGAATGAAAAAAAAATCAAAATTCCTTATTTATTATTTCCCAGAAATATTTATTTTGGTATTCTTTTCTTAATAAAATAATAACTTTATAATTAAAAATATTAAAGGTTATTTTAGTTATTAGGCCAGCATAGGAGAAAATAGATTAAACTGTAGCCAAAAGATTAAATCGAATATTTTAGATGATATAAATGTAGAATTCCTTTAATTTTCCATTTAAAAAAAATTTAATTGCGAACAAACAAAACAAACTAAGCATAAGATACATGAATTTGGATTTGAACTTTTAAAAATAAGAATTAAATTTCTTCACAGAAGGATATTCTAAAGGAATATAAAATTGTAGTATTTGTGCAAAATTGCATTAAGTTGCATATATTCTACAAGGCCGAAAAACAGAAATTCTTTTAGAAAACAACAACTTTGACATGGCGTATGTCTGGTAAACACGCACTAATATGTCAAAGATTAAAAAAAAATTTAGTTATTTGAACCCATTTTTTTGAAAAAAAATTATTTTATGAATTCTTTAAAATGAAGTCAATAATTTTACAATTTCTCTATTCAAGTTCGTATTTTTATGTTGATGTTTGAATCTCAGTTGTTTAATTTACAATAATTGTACATTTACATAAACTCGTATTCTTAAATGAAATAAAGCATATATAAACAAATGGATAATTTCACACAATTATTTTGGTAATAATAATTACTGTATTATTTTTATGTTACTCCATTAATTATTATTTTTGTTTATAATATATCTTGTAAACTTACGATCTTTAGATATTAAATATTTAATGACATTATTATTATTTTTCTTTTGTTAAGGTAAATTCCTTCTTAATAGTACAATATGATAATATGTATCTAATAAAACTTTCAAACTCTGAATTCAACGAAAATCTTTTTCTAAAAAGATGCTACCAACATATTATATAAATATTTTCATTTTTAATATAACGTGTTTTAAATATACGTTTTTCAATGTTTTTTTTTAAAGTATGCTCGATATATTGCATTAAGATTTGTTATGTAAGATATTATTAAATTATTTTCTGATTGTACAACTTATAAGATTTTGTTAGATATTTTTGCAATATATTACTATACATTCCTAATATGATTTAATATGGTTCTGCATACTTACTTCAATATATAAGGAATAGGTTGTCTGTTATATAAAGCACTATACAATTCGATTTTCAAGATAAATTATTCGAAATGAAAATATGATATTATTAAATACCTACAAAGGATATTTTATATTCGGTATCAACAGAAGATGAAAGCTGGCATGCCCAGAAACATGAATTAACAGTTAGTATCATATATATTTTTTCTTTTTTCTTCATTGTAAATTTTGACAATAGAATTATATTAAAAATTGAAGATGTGCAGCCTTTTCAGCAAATATACAAATGAAATGTTTCCTGAAAATTACTACAGCTTTGATTTAAAATGTAAAAGACATCATAAGATTTGAAAAGAATTTTTAAAGAGAAACGGGGTTATGAAATACGTACTTTAAACTGAAAATGCCAATCTCGATTCCAAAAAGAAGGTAGACATATATAGTATGGAGGGGAAAAATTTTAAAGGATAAAGTTTCAATGAATTTTACACTGGTTTTTATTGTTCAATTTGTGATGTCGCTTAAGGAAAGAAAATTATTAATTAAACCATACCAGAATTGACTCTAAACTCAGAGTAGAGAATGTGAAGACGAAAATCGGAATGAATTTAATAAATCTACAATGGCCGATGGTAGGTCTAAAGAAAGCTATTTTTATTTTTTTGAAGCCGTGCAACGATGAGTTATTTGAGCTAGTTTGTAATATTGAGTAGTACCCGCATTTCAATAATAAGTGAATATTAATCTTTTCAGTTCATAATTTTTTTGAGGTAGTTAATATATGTTTTCTAGAATCAGAATTCCCTTTACAGAATTTAATTTTTTGCCTAATTTGGAATTGTTGAGTAAAATTTATTGTATTGTTTTCATGTGATAAATATTCTATAACCAATCGCTTTTACAATACATTTCATTGTTGATGCATTTTAAATTATATTTGTATAAATTTAATAAATTTCTAAATATAAATATTAAGCAATTGCATATCTCATAAATTCTGATATGGTTCAAATTGCAGTAAGCTTTTTCTGCAAAAAATACTCGAACAGATTTTTTTTCAAAATATTTTTTTTTTGTTTAATTTAGTAGCATCTATAAATTTAATTAACTATTCGAACGAATAATATTTATTATAAAGGCAAGTGGAATTCGAGTGTTTTCCTTCTAGATTGAAGTTTGTTTTGTTTTTACCAATTAATACAAGTAGTAATAACTTGTATCTGAAAATGTGATGTACGATATTGCAAAAAAAGTTGATTATAATCTTTGGGGAATTATAACTGCCATTTGTCACGCAAATATATGCTTGCGAAGTAATGATTCACGTACCTAATTTGTTTTAAGGAAAGAGCATTCAATGTTTAGATTAAATGTAAAAGAAAATAATAAATAAATGCATAAAGTATTCATTCGACAATAAAACATGAGAAAGAAATTTCATTCATTAATATTGTTCCATTTAAATATGCATTGGTAACCTTTTTTTTTTTTTTTTTTTTTTTTTTTTTTATATTATATTTTATATGACATGTATGCATATTTGCAATTATATTACTAATGTGCCCAAAAAGTAAGAACAATTTTTTTTTTCAAAAACTCTTTATTTATTATTCTAAATTTATTTCATCGCCTTCAAAGTAATCCCTTTCGGACACAATGCATTTATGCCAAATTTTCGTCCGATTCTCAATGCATGTTAAAAAGTCATCGCAAGGATGGCCTTCAAAGCGTGCAGCGATTCCCGTAGAATCTCTACAATCGACTCAAAAAGTGTCCCCGGAGTGGTCTTTTGAGTTTAGGGAATAGCCAAAAGTCGCACGGTGTGAATACGGTGGTTGTCGAACGATATGGGTTTCTTTTTTTAGCGAAAACGTCACGAAGAAAGAATGCAGTGTGCATTCAGTGTTTTCGGTGTTTTCGGTACCAATCGAGATTTGACGCGTTTGAGGCCCAATATGGAATTCACTGATTCTTTTGAAATTCCAACCTCCTCAGCAAGATCTCTAATTGTAAATCGATGGTTTGCAAGCATCAAATCTTCAATTTTTTGGACGTGAGCTCGTCGGTTGAGGTTGATGGTCAATCAGAGGGCTCTTCGTCTTCAACGCGTTGAACTGTTTAGACCACTTCTAAACATTTCTTTCCGATATAGGAATGCTCCCCGAATGCCTTCTGCAACATTCTATACGTTTCCGCAAACAAAATTTAATGTTCAATTCTCTCAATTTCAATTCTTAAGTTCTTTGTTCAACTAATTCAGACATTTAAAAAATTTCCGGAATCAGCTTTAGCGTCTCACAAAGCCAAGCGTAATTCAAACACTAATTCAAATTTCACACAGATGTCAAGGACAATGTCAGCAGCCTAAAAAAGAAAAAAAATAGAAATTCCATAAGTCACTGGAATTTTAAATTGAAAATTGGTCTTACTTTTTGGACACAGTAATATGTCGTATTTTTATTGGTTATAAATAAAATTATTTGTAGTTAACATATTTTCCAAACATAAATAAATTGTAAAATTTTATTTCATTTTGAGAAAAGATCAAATCATTCATTTTTTTTTTTTTTTTTTTTATATATAAAAATTATTTTTTCATCTACAAGGTTAGCCTGTAAACGCATCTATATTTGTTAACATTATTCGTAAATACCCTAGTTTTTAATGAAACAAGTTAATATATTTATTCAAAACTTATATGTATATTTCGCATATCATCTTGAAATAATTAAAGTTGCTTTGAGATTGGATACCATAAAGAACAGTAACCAAAAACTAATATTTTATCGTGTAAAATGTGTATAAAAATCAAAATTATGACACTAATCACAAATTTTGCTCATATCATTGATGGTGAGAAACAAAAATTTAATAAAATTATTTATTAAATATCATTTTTTCAGTCAGAATATTATTAAATTATTGAATATACCATGTATATATTTCAGGAATAAAATAATTGACAACAAAAAAGAGAAAATTTCATTTATACAGGGTTTTATCTTCGCCTAAATTAACCTTCTATAAGAATTTTGAAATAGTTCTAATTATCTAAATTTATCTAATTGATACTTTTTAAGAATATTCCTCAACAGCAGCGTTAATTACTTTTTTGAGGGATATTACAGAAAATAAATTAATAGTTTAAAAAAAACTAAAAAATACGCTTTTAGAGTTATTCAATCTAAAAAGTACAAAATAATTGTTAACATAAGAATAAAATGACTGACGAGAAAATGAATGTCACTGTTCTAAAAGCGTGGGGTGCTCGATATCAATCGTTATAATTTTTCACTAGTTTCATTCCGAAATGCAGAGTTAGTTTAAAAATGTCATACAAAACAACCCACGCTTTTAGAACAGTGACATTCATTTTCTCGTCAGTCATTTTATTCTTATGTTAACAATTATTTTGTACTTTTTAGATTGATTAACTCTAAAAGAGTATTTTTAAGTTTTTTTAAACTATTAATTTATTTTTTACTTTTTAGTCTGATTAACTCTAAAAGCATATTTTTTTTTTTAGTTTTTTTAAACTATAATTTATTTTTCATGTTTTAATTTGTTTGTTTTCCACTTGGCCGGTTATCCGCTAAGTTTACATACTTTTTACCCACCGAAATTTTCGGCCAATAGGAAGAGCGCAATTCGATCGCGGATATTACTGAATTTCTACCCGGGATGAAAGACAGCTAGGCAACGGGCGTACCGGTTACGGAGTTCCTTGGTGGTTTTAAGAATCACAAAACCTCCACATCTTAAATTAATTAAAACATTAGCATAAATTGTAGTTTCTTAAATTAATGAATAGAAATAATTAAAAATAAATAAATGAATTTAAAATTTATTAAAAACATCTGCTTGAGAACAATTAAAGCAGGAGATCGAAAAAGCTAAAGCTATCGGTACAATTAAGAGTCCGTTGACGATGCCCAAAAATAAAAAGGTTAAAGTTAAAATGAGAATTTTAAGATAAAAGTAAAATAAAACAAAAGTAATTAAGATTAAACAAAATAATTATACAAAATAAGTAGGGTTTGATCAGTTGACTGACTCGCCAGTAGGTGGCGCCATCAGTCCCAAAATCGAGCCCAAAAAGTGAGTTACATACAAACATACAGGTGAAGCTAATAAAAGCGTATTAATAAAGAATTGGTCGGTATAAATTATATTTCTAAAAAATTTAATAAGTTACCTTTAAGAGAATTATTACATTTAGAATATTACATATTAGAGAATTACGGAATTTGTATCAAAATAATAAAGAATATTTTTAAAAATTATGCATTTTACAAAAAAAAAAAAAATTAGCTCTGGAATCTTTAATATTTTAAATAATACAAGGTCTACTTATGTATAATTATAAAGCAGATTTGACTATATCAAAAATTACATTTAATATCAATTTCATAAAAATGAACTTCCATTCATCCATTAAAGTCCAAGAAAAAGCTCCAAAAACAAGAAATTTTAAAATCAAATTTAAAATTATTTTTTATATTGCATTTTGTTATGTTAACATTATTCGGTAATGCATGAGTTTATTATCAAATAAATTAAATGTTTTAGGAAGTTTTAATTTTTAAAAGCTTATCAAGTTTTGTCATTTACTATTTAAACGGAACTTTAATAAAAAAAACACAGAGTAGCAACTGATTTTTTTGTGTTTATCATTGATTCTAATACTATGTCTATGTGCCTTGTAATTGTACATATTTTTGATTAAATTTTTTAGCAAATATCTATCATCGTACTACAAAACTTTCAATTAAGCTAAATATTTAGATTATACAAATGTTAGATATTTATATCTTTAATAATATCAATATTGAAATAAGCAATCAAAATACATTTTACAGTTCCACGTTCCATTTAAATTCTCAACCATAACGTCAAAATTTAAATCAATATTTTTTTCTAGAAAATTTATCTACTTACTGAAGACAATACTATTTTATTACAATCTATCCTTCTATGTCATATATCAGAAATCACTTCAAAGATTTTCCCAAAATGTGTAAATTCATAAATAATTTAATTAAAATCATATTTCTTATATTATTTTATATAATTATTGTATCATTTTTCTTAAGTTTATAATAATATAGAGTTTGAAAAACAAATATTTCTATTTTTGGCTTTAAATTATCGGCTTTTAATTTGCCACATAAATTGGTGGAGCCACTACTCTATAGCACAACAAATCATGCTCAAATAGGATAATAATTATGAAAGAATAAAAAAAAAAAAAAAACCTATCATCTTTCTGAAAATTAATGAAAGTCATCAGAATAATTAAAAGTATCTTTTTTCCAGTTCGGCCTGTAACTGTGGTACAACATCCACTTTTCGGTCCCGATCCTGTGGTGACGATTTGTTCCAGTTGCGGTAAAGAAGTAACAACGGAGATCAGTAGACACACTTCAGCTTGTTCATATATTACGTGCATTCTCAGTATTTTTGTTTGGTGAGTTGATTTTTAAATTTTAGTATTACTAAATGTATCTTAATAGTTTTCCAAGTATGAAACAAATTTAATAGCTAGGTTGCTATTTCTTTCTAATCTATTCAGTTTGCTTTCTTTTGATAAGTAAAGTGCATTAAAGTAATAAAGAAAGTAACAATAAATTACTTTTCACCATACAATCACATCACTGCGTACACTAACGGATCATCCAAATCAACGTTTTGTAACGGAGCTGTTTTGCTGCTCCACGACGAACAAAGAATTGAAATTACTGTCGGTGCTGAAAAAATTTGCTTCAAACTTCACATGAGAGCTACTGTCTATTCAAAAGGCTCTTGAGGCCTATCTGAGTCTACCTCCATCACTACAAATTAATGGAATTACTATCCATACTGACACTAGGTCTGCTTACAGACTCTTAATGAAGGTTTTTCAAGTATGATCTTCAACATTATATCTCTTTTAGAACAAATCCACTACTTGCACAGAATGTGTATCCTGCAATGGTTCCCTGATTTGGAATTTAAGGAAATTGCGGATATTTTGACGAAGAATACCAGAAGTTTGGATCAGACTGCTATTCCTATTTCAATTGCAGATGCAAATATCTTGACAAAATCTAAAATTATAATTCCTCCGAAGATCAAAACTAAATACCAAATTACATAACTAAATGTTGATAGAAAAAAGGTTACTATTTTCACAAGATTAAGTCTGAAACACCACAAAAATATGAAAATTTTTGCTGAGGACGTTAAAACAAGTAATATAAAAACAATTTTTTTAAAGTCAATTCCTTCTTTCCTTTCACTATATTTCAGAAAGTTCTTTATAAATTATTTTCATTCCTTTTTTTTAAATTTATCTGGCGCCATCTATTGGTAGATATATGCAACTTAGATCCAAAAAAAACTAAAATTAATGAATTAAATTTAATTATTGAATTAATATTTGAAAAAAATGCATTAACATCAAGTGTCATCTACTACAAATTCAAAAAAAAAATGTGTTTGACCTTGAGTGGATGAATAAGAAGTATTTTATGAACGATTGAAAATTTGAACAAGATATATATAGGGAGAGTGTGAGCTAATAGAAGGAATTGAAAAATAACAAAAATATGGCAACTGCTTTAATGTTGAGCTTACTCCTCTTCATGTCTTTGAATTGCTCAGCTGTTGTTGCAACAGCTGAGCAAATAAGAATAATATTGCTGATAATAATATTGCAAATAAGAATAATAAGCTGCTTTTGGCTGTCAATCAACATAGCCAATATTATTCAGAAGCACCACGTTATTTGATTTTCTTGTACTCTTCAGGGGATACGTCAACAACAACACTACATTAAAGTACATTCTTATTGATTCGGTCTGGCCTATGAGTATTTGAAAATGTACGTATGTAAATTAATCAAACTTATGTTTTTCAAACCATATATTGTTTTAACTTTAATTCACCATTTTATAATACACATAGTTTGAAATGTACAGTTATTACACCGTTCCTGGAATAATAAAACCACTTGAATAGTTGTCATTTTTTAAGATAAAACTATTTCTTAAATTAATAATTGCAAAAAAATATAGCATTATTTTGCAACAGAAATCTCATTATCTATATTAAAATGCAAAAACTCCTAATTTATTCTAAATAAGTCTGTTGTTTAATTTGAATTTGACTTAATAATTTTTTTAATATGGATTTTTATATTATTTTCATTGGACGTGAGTGAGAATTAGATACGAATTTTATAAACATTATTTAAAAAAATATTTTAAAAAAAATGCCCATAGTGAAAATTACTTTGCAATATAAATGTCCTGAAATTATTAAATTAAAGTATTATTTGAGAGATGTTTCTATTTGATAACTGAAAAAAACCAGCAAGGATTATAATAAGAAAAGCAACATAAACCTCAAAGTTTAACATATATATCAAGGCTTAATTACCATACGAGCTCATTTTAGCCAGCCAATTATCAGTGATGAATATTCCTAATGTCTTAAACCAATCTCAAACCAAAAATTCTTCATCAAGATCATCACATCTTATCCTAGCGATAAAAGCTAATCTAATCAAAAAATAATTTAAAACTCACTTCCCCAATCATCGGAACTGTAAGGTTTAATTATAACCGCGAGAGGTCGCGGTTATAACTGGTAACTGTGACCAGTAACTGTGGTCCAGTGCGGTAAGTAGCAGTGGCGGTGAGATCTCGAAACCACGAGGTGAACGCTAGGAGCGTCAGATAAAAACAGTCGGTCAGGGACCGGCTTTGGTTTTTAGATATCAATAGTATTGTAGAAGTGGCACAGGGTGCCAAGTGTATGTATGTATTCATAGTGTAAATAAAAAGATTAGTATTATTAAAAAGAGAGTATTCCATCCTGACACAACGAGCTGCTAGCACTCCAGAAGTGGGATTGACCCTGGATGACCGGATGTTGTTAGCAGAACTCAAGGCTTACACCAAGCGATTTAAGGTATGTGGCATGAATTTCTAGAAACTCAGTGTTGGTGCAAATTATTCTTTTTTTTTTTTTAATTTCTGTGTAAAATTCTTGAGGAGTTAATTTCTGTGTGAAATTTTATTGAAGATTTTAAGAATTGATTTGATTTTATGTGTTAAACTGTTAGGAATTGAAATAGTGTTGAATAGTTAAAAATTTAAATAGTGTGTAAAAAAAAAATGGCATATCTCGCAAAAGCGAAAAAGATAGATTTAATTTCTTTAGCAGAAGAATTAAATGTAAAATTACCCGATAACGCAGTTGTTGTCGAAATTAAAGAATTAATTACTAAAAGTGAATATTATGATGAGGAATTTACGCGTGAATTACTCAAAACTATAATTTCTACTAGAGAAGAAAGGTGCGCGTTAAAGGAGCGCGAGTTAGAAAGACAATACGAATTAGAAAAATTAAAAGTACAAAATAGTAATAGAAATGTAAATAAAATTTCTAGAGATTGCAGGATAACTAAAATAACGCAACGCTACGAAATGAACGATGGGGACATAAGTTTTTATTTAATATTGTTTGAACGACAAGCGAAACGCTTAAATTTAAGTCATGAGAATTGGGTTAGTCATTTAGTGAATTTATTGCCCTATGAGCTTAACCAAATTATCGTAAGAGTTCCGGAAGAACTTTCGAATGATTATGGGTATATTAAAGATTTGTTATTAAGAAAGTTTAAATTAATCTCGGTTAAATTCAGACAAAAGTTCTTTGGGCACACAAAACCCCCGAAAAATACATGGGGAGATTTCACGTATGAGTTACAAAATTATTTCGATGAGTGGTTACGCGGCACTAATGTAAATGGCTTTGATAGTCTTAGAGAATTAATTATAACAGACCAATTAAAAAGAAAAGTTCCTATTGTAGTAAAAGAACATTTTGTAGACGAGTGGGTCAGAATAGTTAAGTCATCCGAATTAGCTGATAAACTTGATGAATATGAAAATGTAAGTAATGAAAGCGAATTGCCCAAATTTAAGAATTTAAATGCAAGAACTGAAAGCAAATTGCCCAAATTTAAGAATTTGAATCAGAATATGTATGAAAAAGAATGCGATTTTAGGCCTAAACAGAAATTCCCACGGAATGAGCCGACGGGGTGTAATAAAAGAACAGACCAAGAACGTTTCAAGAACGAATGTTTTACAACCGAAAATTATAATAATAAATACTGCGGTTACACACAATGGCGACGTCCCATGCAGAAAGATAAGAGATGCTTCGTTTGCAACCAGAATTCGCATTTCGCTAGAGATTGTCCAAAACAAAAACATAAATTTGATCGAATTAATAAAGAGCAGAATTTTAACACTCGAGAGGGAATTGAACGAAATGAAAGCAGCCATATACACTGAAGTGACAATAGTCATGGGATAGCAATATGCAAATTTTCAGATGGCAGTAGCATCGCGTAGAACATGTATAAATGCGCAGTGCTTTCATTTCTGTTCAAGTTATTCATGTGAAGAGGTTTTGATGTGATGATGACCGCACGACGGGAATTAACAGACTTCGAACGCGGAATGTTAGTTGGAACTAGACGCATGGGTCATGCCATTTCGGAAATCGTTAGGGAATTCAACATTCCCAGATCCACTGTGTCAAGAGTGCGCCGAGAGCATGAAATTTCAGGCATAACATCCCACCATGGACAGCGCAGTGGTCGACCGCCTGCACCTAACGACCGAGACCGGCGACGTCTGCAAAGAGTCGTAAATTCTAACAGACAAGCAACACTGCGTCAAATAACCGCAGAAATCAATGTGGGACGTACAAGGGACTTGTCCGTTAGAACTGTGCGGAGAAATTTGGCTTTCTTGGGCTATTCCAGCAGAAGACCGACTCGAGTGCCTTTACTGACAGAACGACATCGCTTGCAGCGACTCTCGCGGGCACGTGAGCATATCGGTTGGTCCCTAGATGAATGGAAAACCGTGGCCTGGTCCGATGAGTCACGATTTCAGTTGGTAAGAGCTGATGGTAGGGTTCGAGTGTGGCGCAGACCCCACGAAGCCATGGACCCAAACTGTCAGCAAGGCACTGTTCAAGCTGGTGGTGGCTCCGTAATGGTGTGGGCTGTTTTTTCATGCATGGACTTGGTCCTCTGGTGAGACTGGACCGAACATTGACTGGAAATGCTTATGTTCAGCTACTTGGAGATCACTTGCAGCCATTCGTGGACTTCATGTACCCAAACAACGATGGGATTTTTATGGATGACAATGCGCCATGTCACCGGGCCACAACTGTTCGCGATTGGTTTGAAGAACATTCTGGACAATTCCAACGAATGATCTGGCCACCTAGATTGCCCGACATGAATCCCATCGAGCATTTATGGGACATCATCGAGAGGTCTGTTCATGGCCAAAATCCTGCACCATCAACGCTTTCACAATTATGGACGTCTATCGAGACAGCATGGCTCAATATTCCTGCAGAAGACTTCCAACGACTTGTTGAGTCCATGCCACGTCGAGTTGCTGCACTTCGCCGGGCGAAAGGAGGGCCGACACGATATTAAGAGGTATCCCATGACTTTTGTCACTTCAGTATATATAAAAGAGATCACAGCTTGATGACGGTTAATGAGGGCGGCATGAGTAAGGCATCATCTTGCATTAAAATTGCGAGGATAAACAAGTGTCCATTGGAGTTTGAAGCTCTGATTGATACTGGGAGCGATTCCGTCATTTGTAGGAATTCCGTAGCGAAGAGGATAGAGTTAAAAATAGACCCAGTTTCAAACGTAATGTACGGTTTTGGGAATATTAAGATGTGTGCAGCGCGAGCGCTAGGAAAGACGAAAGTAGATATTTCTTTGGATAGCGTTGAAGTAAAAGAGGTTGAAATGCTTATTGTTAGAGATGACGCCTTACCGCCCGATTTGTTAATTGGGAGATAACTTTTAGATCGGAAAAACATATCGTTTGCTCGCATTGGAAATAAATTTCATGTTTGTTATGCAGAAGATAACCCGTTTGCTAACATGGAATACGAAAGAAATTCAGTGAATTTTGTTAGAGCTCAGACAACTTTGGCGAATGACGGCTCAGTAAATATAGAGGGAAAAGAAGGGTGTTGTGATTCCTTGTTAGAAACAAAAGGTGGTGAAACTATAGTTCCAATTAATAATATGGGGGATGGAAATGTATTATTGAAGGAAAATCAATGTGTAGGAACAGTAATTGAGTTAGACCCCAATTGTTTGGTTCATGAGGAGGAGAGTTGTTACGTGGATGTAATAAAGGAAAATAAGCGCTTAATCGAAACGAGCGAAATTAGATTCAATGAAGAAACACCAATTGAGGATAAAAGGGAAATTTTAGAGTTAGTCAATGAAGTTAGGGATTGCTTCGAAATGAAATTGAGTGAATTAAGATGTACGACATTAACTAAGATTGATAGAATAGTTGCTAGATTAACTAATGCACCAACAGAGTTTCAGATGTTAATGTACCATGTCTTAGGACCACTATTGAATATTAAAGCTTTGATTGAAAAGAAGTTTGATCTGGAAGTTTATGAAACGATGTCCGTTGACGAACAAGTCCTTATTCAAAGAGGTGATCCTGAATCGGATAACACCATTTCCAATTTTAGGAAAAGAAAATTTGAAAGACACAAGGACTGGGACTTGAGAATGAAAGAACTGGACAGAAATCTGAACAATGCTTTAAGCAAAACAACCAACAAGACTCCTTTCCAAATGCTACACGGTTACTCACCAACATCCAATGATGGGACTTTAAGAAAACAAGATGATGAGAGTGCAGAAGGAAATACTGATCCTGCGGATATCCAAACCTCGACTCGTGAGCGGATGGAGAATATGCAGAATAAGATGAAGGATGCTTACGACAAGAAAAAGTGCGGAACTACTGCCTGCAAGTCAAGACAAGTTGTGGTTAGGTAAAGGACTCCGACACCGACAGGAGAACCAACAAAGACCCAACCAAAATATCGAGGTCCTTTCATAATAACTGATGTGCTACCAGGCGATACCTACAGAGTTACTCAACGAGAAAAGAGCAAAGGACGTTCTTACTCAACCACATGTAAGCCAGCTAAAGGCATGGCCGAATTAAACTGATTCTGATAGAGATGACACGTCAGGTGAACTTTTAAGGTGATTTTTCAGACAATGAACTTAGTGACTCTGACCTAAGACGTAGTCAAAGACGTACCTGTATAAATACAATTTCCTACGGATAAGGATAATTCAATATGAGTGACTTGATATAACTTTAACTGACTTGATTTATTTGGATTTACTTGATTTTATTGCTATTTACTGATTTTTATGTTGATTTAATTGATTTTATTGTGTTGCTACTGGTTTATATAAGTAATTTGATTTAGTTTTAATTCCAATTTGTTTACAATGAATTTAATTGACTTTTATGTTTACTGATTTTTATATGTATTGAATTAATTGATTTATTTAGTCATTGATGAGTATGTAATTAGATAATCATGTGAATAATTTCTAATGATGTTTATTATAATGATTACCTTATTTTATAACTTTAGTAGTTCATTCGAGGGCGAATGATTGTCAGGAAAGGCCGAATGTAAGGTTTAATTATAACCGCGAGAGGTCGCGGTTATAACTGGTAACTGTGACCAGTAACTGTGGTCCAGTGCGGTAAGTAGCAGTGGCGGTGAGATCTCGAGACCACGAGGTGAACGCTAGGAGCGTCAGGCGTCAGATAAAAACAGACGGTCAGGGACCGGCTTTGGTTTTTAGATATCAATAGTATTGTAGAAGTGGCACAGGGTGCCAAGTGTATGTATGTATTCATAGTGTAAATAAAAAGATTAGTATTATTAAAAAGAGAGTATTCCATCCTGACACAACGAGCTGCTAGTATAGTAGCTAACAGAACCATGCATCTAGTATAAAGCATTCAAAGATGGCGAGGAATGGTATTTGATTTGTCTCATTCTGGTCAATTTTCATCCGCTACAACCTACGAAAACATCGATAAAATCAAGAAGCTGCTGGTCAAAAATCGTCATACGAGTTTTAGAGTTGGCTTAGGAGGTGAACGTATCTTTTAATTCTGCTCATGTAAATATGACTCATATTTTTGCATGGACTGCTCAACCGCACGACTGGTCTCGAAAGAGTTCAATTTGGTCCAAAAAGGGCATCGAAAGTAGATCATTGAAGATAAATTTCCCGATATCCTACGGATTCCACCATCCTATAATATAACGAAATTCATTGATTAAGCACTGTATTCACCTCATATGGCATCATGTGCCTTTTTTCTATTTCCAAAGTTATTACTTCGAAAAAGTTGTCGATAGAAGCCATAAAAAAAAATTTGCTGAAGTAATTGGAGACCATACTTCAATCAGCCAATAAAAAATGCATAGAGTTAGATTAAACGCTGCCACAGTTGTACTTTGAACAAATTGATTTTAATGTGTTTTATTTAACAATTCCAATATTTTTTGCATAGAATGTATTGATACTTAATATATAGACAAAGCTTAAATGCATGCAAATTTACTGACGGATTAAATTAATGTTATTACTTTTTGCCAAGGACTTTTTCTTGTGGATGTTAAATATCTCTAACTAAAACATATCATGTTGGCATACTTAATAATTGCTAATTTAGAGCTTAACCCATATCCTTCCTTGAGGTATGGTTTGTTTACTAGTCGCACTACGGTCATTTTGTGCACACTTTAAGCTGATTAGACCGGGACCTACAGTTTAATGTGGATTCCAAACCACTAGCAAATTCCATGCCGACGCCAAAATTCGAACGTGAAACCTGCGGTACCAAAGGCCAGAGGCCAATTGGCCCCCTCCTTAAGAAAGAATAGATGATTATATTTGAGAGATAGATAAGTTGGTATATTTAGATAATTAGATTATTACAGATTGATACATTTGGGTCCCAATTAAAGATGACTGTGGACAAATTATATATAGGAGGTACTAGATCTAAAGCAACATGCCTTCCTTCCTACTCATAAACAAGTAAAAAAAAAAAAATAAAGTCAATCCCTACTTTTTTTTTCTTTATTGCAGAAAAGTCCTTTACGAATAAAGTTGAAATTTTTCCCTTACATCTGGCGTCATCTATTGGTAGATACATGCAACTTAAATCTTAAAAAAAACTAAAATTAATTAATTTCAATTTAATCAATGAATTAATATTTGAAAAAAAAAACTGTATTAACATCCAGTGTCATCCACTACAAGCTCAAAAAAATGTATTTGACTTGAATGGATGAATAAAAAGTATTTTATTAATGATTAAAAATTTGAACATGATATATATATATATAGGGACAGTGTGAATTAATAGTAGGAATTGAATAAAATGAAAAGAATTGACCTTTTTTCTTTTACTTACTCCACAACTTATACAACAAATTTTAAATGTACTACCACATCTATTCAGAAATGGAGTAAGAATTTCATACTGAAAGAAATTAAAATTAAAAGTTCCTTTTGCATTTGCATTTTATGCATTCGTATACATGAGGAAATTATATATAGGGAGAGTGTGAGCTAACAGTAGGAACTGAAAAAATATTGCCTCTAAAGATGTAGGTTAAAACTTATTTGCCACGTTATTAAGTTACGCATGTTGTTCATTTACTTTATATTGAATGTTGATTTTATATTTCAGCTTCCCTTGTTTTTGGTTACCCCTCGTATGCCCTTGGTTCCTGGATACAATCCATGCCTGTCCCAACTGTAAAGATACGATGGGAATTTATTCCCGATTCAACTGACGTTACGATTATGTACTCTGCACAAGAACAAATGAAGGTACCTCAAGATCAAAGACAAGGGCAGATCCTAACGAAAATTATGTGATTTCCAAGCTAAAATCTGGACACCTTCGAAGCCTTCTTAAAATCAAGTATTTGCTTTTAGATGGATGCTCGCTATTCCATTCTTTATTTAAAGCACCTGGTAGAAGATGATATCTTTCAATTTAGATCTTTGTTGTTTCACAATTTTTTAATTACCAGACAATTAAAAGCCCAATTTATGGAAAATGAATCCTAAAATTTTTGTATTTTTATATATTGTCATTTTTCATTTAAAGCTTTTATGTGTCTCTTAGTTGCAATTATGTGGATTGTATGTTACATATCTATATAATTACATTTTAATTAAATTTTTGTATTTATATAAAATTTCTGATATAAATACAAAAATTGATTTAAATAATACAGATGTTTTTGACTGTACAATAAAATGACCTGCTTTTAAATTAAATGGGGAAAAAAAAATTTTTATAAATATCTCTTTTTATTGAAATAATGAATCCATTGTTATTTAAATATTACTGTTTCGTTAATTAATTATTTGAAATAAATTTTTTTTTTGCTTGATTTACTATTGAATTATTATTTTTTTTTTAAACTTATTATTTCTTTGATAAATATTGTGTTTAATTGTGAGATGCGAAAATTGATTGTTCAGAAATTCATTTAATTAATCATTAATTTAATTTTGGTTTGTAATTAAACTGTTTAAACTTTTTATTTAAAATAAAATAACAAATTATAAATATTATTATTAATTTCTCAATATTCAAGAAATATATATAAATACCAAAAATTATCAAAATTGATTTATATTTTAAATATAATTTATGTTTCAAATAAATTATTTATATTTAATTAATAATTAAATATAATTATATTAATTTAATTTATTTTTTAATTTAATATTAATTATATTTTAATTAAATTTATATATTTATATTTTAAATATAATTATATTTAATAAAATATGTTTAGTAATTTAAAAAAATGTAATAAAAACCTATAACGTATCTAGTTATTTAATGATATTAATTTAAAATCTATTTATGTAATTTTATTTAGGAAAAATCATACTTATTTTTAAAAGAATGCAAAACTTATTAGTTTTATTTTTTAAATATTTGTTTATTTATTGAGCATCAGATGGCGCTACTGTCTATCCTGCTCTCCATTCAATGAGAAATGGATCAGCAAGGAATGAAATGAATGCAGGCACTTTCTGTGAATTGCGTAAGACCATGAGCTTTCGCAAAAATAAAAATAAAAATTGCATTAATTAATTTATATTCATAATTTTCGAACGCAACTTTTATTTAAATTGCAGCACTGAAGTCAACATAAAAACAAGTAATATAAAAAAAGTCAATTCCTACTTTTTTTACACTATATTGCAGAAAGTCCTTTACAAATAAAATTGAAATTTTCCTCTTACATCGTTCGCCATCTATTGGCAGATAAATACAACTTAAATCTAAAAAAAAAAACTAAAATTAATTAATGAATTAATATTTTGAAAAAAAATGTATTAACATCAAGTGTTCATCCACTACAAGTTTAAAAAAATGTATTTGAACTTGAGTGGATGAATAAAAGGTATTTTATTAATGATTGAAAATTTGATCAAGATATATACAGCGAGTGTGTGAACTAATAGTAGGAATTGAATAACACATTCATTTAGAAATATAAATATATATAATATTTTCAATATTTTGTAAAAATATTGAAAATTAAAATTGCACTGCAGATTTTGCATTAGAATTTTTTTCCTTTAACAATAAATAATTCAATACAATATTTGAATTTTTGACGCATAAATTTTCTTGAAAATCTATGAACAATTTTTCAGAACAATGTAAATAATAAATTAAGGCTTAAAAGGATAAAGTTGTTCGCTTCAACTGTCCTAATTCTATATAGTTATTGTACATATACATTTTTATAAAATTTATTTATAATTTAGGTTTAACTTAGAAAATTTACTTTTGTTTATAATAAATCATTAGTTGTGCTCAAATAATTTCGCATTGGTGCCTTTAGAATGCTCAATTTATTAATATGCAGTTTTTTTAAAAAGCTTATAAATTAAAAATTAATTTTTGAATTCATATCAAGTAGAAATTAATATTATTTATTTTTATTAAAATAATTTATTTTCAAATATATATGCAAACTATTCGCATTTTTATGTATTATTATTTTTTTTTTTAATATTGGTCATTTTTCTTAAAATAGTTTATGTAAAAATACGTAAATTAATTATTAGAAATATATAAATATATACCTCTTAAAATATAAAAACAGTACAAATATTTATATTGAAAATAATTTTTATTGTATCTTTTTAATTTCATAATTATATCAATATTTTTAATTGATTATGTTTAATTTATTTAATTAAACAAATAAAGGAAAAATTGAGTATTCATTAATTAATAATATTTAAAGATAAATAAACATGAAAAATATCAATAACCTGTTTTAAAATTTGAAATTATAATTTGTTTGTATTGGCTATCAATTAAGTGTTTGATAAAGAATAATGTATGAATTATTTTTCAAGTATGTTTTTACATTATGGTTCTTTTGCATGAAATGTCTCTATAAATATTTTAAAAAGAATGCATCTATTGAAAAAATGAAATTGATGAGGGCTTTCAAATGTAAAAATTCTTGTTGTCGATAATCATGTTAATCTATTAGTTTTAAAGTTTATTTGTGATATCGATATTGCTATAACTTCTATTCTTTTTATTTAATATGTTGTTTATGCGAATAAGAAACCAGTATAAGTGCTTGCATTAACTTAAAGCATCCAATTTTCAAAAAACAAAAAAGCATTCCTTTTAAAATCACAATCATTGAGCACTATCGCTTTCCAGTGGTTTGTGTCTCAAATTATAACCCTGTAAACATCATGAACACACATTTGACATTGTAAATAATCTTTCATAAATGAAAACGCGGTCTTCCACAATTGGCCGTATATCTCACCGAAGTTGCCTCACTTTTTGAAGATATACTATTTCCAAGTTCTTCGCTCTTTGGAACTTTAATTCCTCGCTCAATTAAATTTTTTAAAATATGCTTATATATTATACTTAAATAGTGTATTTAGGACAGAAAATATCAAGCATGACGAAATGTTTCACTTAAGAATCACTTTAAATTAGAGCATATTTCACTTTATCAATAACATGGAATTAAAAAACAGTTTTACTTACTCTTTTTGCTTTTAGTAAAATGTGTTTTAAAATTTAATAATTTTTTTTAAATAATGAAAGATTGTTACTTTAAAAATGCACGAATACTTACCATTTGTGGTTTCTGAAACTGTAAATACATGTAGATTTCGATTTAAGTCGTTTTGCAAGTACGACTATTTGCTTTTTTTTTTTTTTTTTTTTTTTTAAATTAATGAATAAATGGATAAAATTAAAGGAAATGTAGAAATCGAAATATTAATTTGCATATAATGAAAACTGTGAAATATCTGTTAAGATTTGATTTTCTTGATTACAGCACATTCTAAAAAAATATAATGCCTTAAAATAGTATAGCCAGAGATATCTGCTTCCTTATAACATTTCGTATTTAAATATTTTTTACTATATACACAATGTTACATATGAATATTAAAATTTTAAGCTTGTTAAAAAATGTGTTAATATATTTTTATTTACATTTCAGTTTAAAAAGCTTGTTAAAAAATTGTTATATAATATTTTTTTTATTCAAATTTCAGTTTAAATTATGTAACATGGTCGTCAAATGCTATATTTATTATATCACTGTTAATGAATTTTCTATTGTATTGCATTTTGCATACATATATCTATGTAAATATACAAAGATTGTAGTGTAATTAAATTTATATTATTATTAAGATTCTGCTGATTATATTACTATTTTAATTCCTGTTGAAAGTGAAACGTAAATAAAGTTTCGTCTTTGAACTTTTTCCTTCAAAACTTGTTTTTTTTTATGTAATTTTTCAGAAATTCATTTTGATATTCAGAAATATAAATTATTTTAAATGAATCATGGCTTGATATTCGCATTATGAAAACTATTTCATAATTTAATAAATTTTTTTCAAAATCTGTAGGGGCAAAATTTAGATTCTCTTACAACCGAAATAAAAATAATATATTCTACGAAAAATTTTTAAATAATTTGGCAAATGAAACACATTTGTTTTTTCAAATGTATTATCGTGTCTTTAAAAAAGAATGCATGCATATAATTGACAAATTAAATCTGAGTTGTAACAAGCATGCACAATCTTTATCTAATGAGTGTTCCAAATACAATTTTTTTTTCTATGATACAAAACTCAAAGGTGAAATCGCAGAATAGGGGCTTCCTGGATTTGGCGGCAAAAATACTTTTCGCAAAATTGTGCCAAGAAAAGGGTTACGAAGGGTAAAGTGAATTGCAAACAGTATAGGAAATCCGGGTTGCCATTTATCTCTCAGTTGGCACCACAAAAAAGTCGCCAAATCCCAATGGTCCTTATTTTGCGATTTGACCTACTCATATACGACAAACGGGTCCCTCGAATATATTCGTAACTTCAGCAAATTCTCTCGATTTTTTTTATTTATTGATTGATTTTTGAAATCTGGTATGAATTCTATTGGCAATATCTAAAGCAAGTATTTTTAATTCTTGTTTTTCACAAGGGTAACTTATTTATGATATTGCAATAAGGCACTTTACTAGAACATTCTCTACCTCCTTAAGCAGTTCAGTAGACCGGCAAGCCCTTATTCTACTTATACTGCAGTGTTTTTTTTCTTTTGTTTCATTTTATGATATATTACAGATATTAGTACATCATAAGCCAATTCAGTTTCTCTGTATGTTTTGTTACTACATATTACATTCATGATAGCTGTCTTCAAGTCATTTAGTATGTAGGAGGGTTGAGGTTTATTTCTCACGTATGTGTATGGCATTTTGCAACTCTGCACAGATCAGTATAGTGTAAAATCAAAAAGTAAATTATGTTTATTTACAATTATCCCATTTTCCTACATGCTAGGAATAATTGTAAAAGACATATTAAAAATCAAAAATGGTATAGAAGCAATACAATATTATTATGTTAAATAAATCATTCAATAACAATAACGAATAATATAATCAATTTAAAAATTCCTTGTTTTACAGAAATTATCGAAATAAATGGACAACAAAACTTTAAAACAGAAAACTTACTCAAGCTTTTTCTTTCCAAATGATGTGATTACTGTCAGAGTAAACTAATTGTTGGAGTAAAAAGTGTGGGAATACTAACGGTGACTTTTAGGGCCAAGGTTTTGTTCAGGGGTGGCCAATCCGCGGCCCGCCTTGAAGATTTTTGCGGCCAGTGAGATTTATCTCACTTTTACAAAATATATTTATTTTATAATGGCCAAAGTAATGAAAACCAATGTATTAAAAAATACATTATGTGTGCATCCATATATTAAAAAATTAACTGTCGAAATTATGAGACAAAAATTAACTTTGATTTTAAAATAATATTCTTGCGAATATATGACATATATTGCCAGATATTGATAATATAAGACATAATATATGACAGATATTGCCAGATATTGATAATATAAGACATAATATATGACAGATATTGCCAGATATTGATAATATAAGACATAATATATGACAAATATATCGATAAATTTTCCAGTTTGAGAAATAGGACACAAAAAGTTGTTATCGCTTTTGGTTCAACTTACACCTGCGAATCATTTTTTTTTTTTTTTTTTAGAAAAAGAAACTAACCAACACAAAACATGCTCAAACATAACTGATGCTAACCTGCCACACCCATTAAGATGTGCCAATACCCAAATTGAAATCGATTTGCAAAAGCTAAGTGAAAAAGTGGAGAAACAAATATCGCACTAGTAAAATATATATTTATTAATGATTTCATTTTTTTATTCATATGTTTTTTATATTTCATTTTTAGTGTTATATATTTCTTTACATGTAAGAATAATAGTAAATACAAAAATAATAACTCATTATGTTTCAATTTTTTGCACCAAAAAATGTCTATAGTGGGTTTAATTATAATGTGGGGATATATAATTTTACATGCAGCCCGCGGAGTTATGAAGCATTTCCAAAGATCATTTGGGTTGGCCACTCCTGGTTTAGTTCTTACAGGTTTTAAATCTCTCTCAACTCGAAATAAACGCAGTTGATGCTTGCTTACAATTTCCCCTTTTTAAGTACAATTATCTTGCATAATGCGGCTATATTTTAGTATAAATGATGTAAGTAGTCATGTCTTTGGTTGATGAAATGTTATAAGTCCTAATTATTATTAGTAAGTAAAGAATAAGTTAAGTGAAAATAAAATAAAAGCACGACTTAATATTAATCTTTTGTGAAATTATAACCACAAAATTGAATTTATTTACTGAAAGTTGTTAGTATATTAAATTAAAAATAAAAAATAAAATAACTCATTCATAGGATTGCAAACATTTTTTTTTCCTCTAAGCATTCAAAATTTAATGAATTTTTATAAGGAAATATTAATAACTTCATTACATCCAAACAAATTCTAAAAAACAAAAAGAAAAATTAAAAATACAGCCATAATTTCATCACTGAATGTTCTGAAAAGCTAAAATTATAAATATTTTACGTCACAAAAATTGATTTCCACATGTAAAAAAAAAATAAATAAATAATAAGATAAAGTTGTTTTCTCTTTTCAAATTACAACATAAAAATTACGAAATTTTTTAAAAAATGAATAAATAAACTAAAATTGAATATCGCATGTTCAGAAAATTGCTCGCGTGATTCTAATATGATTCAAAAAGCTTCATTTTCCTTCACTTAAACATCGTTTAAATGTGTGATTATTTCCTTCGATACAGACTATAATAGAAGATGTTTCTCGATATCTTATTACAATAAGAAGCAATCATTCTAAATAGAGATAAAGATACCCTGAATTTACAATTTATTTATAAAGGAAAATTTATTTAAGCAGAAGCGGTTCTATTATTTAAAAACACAAAAGCTTTATTATATGAGTAATTTTAAGAACTTATTTTTTTTCTCTTTTTTAAAAGATATTTTATCTTTAATTCAAATTGCATAGATTTCTAGTCATTTAGGGAAAAATATGTTAGTTGTTATAAAATAGATAATTAAAAGAAAAATAAAAGAAACCATTTCATCAAAACCAATTATCCTAAGATGCATTTGACACAAATCCTACTATCCTTTTTTCTAAGCTAGATAAATTATTTAACAAAACATTTACTGAACTAATTCAGTTCCGCTTAAATTCACATTTGTTACACAAAGACTAAGAAAAAATCCTTTCTAAAGAAAGCATTTAAGAAAAGTAAATAAATAATGGTCTTTTAGTTTGTATCCAAAACAATGAAAAGATTTTTCCGAAAAGAATAGCATGATTTGTGTATTCTTATTGTTTGAAACAATTCTTGCTTACAAATTATCTTTAGTAATTTTTAAGTTGCAGTAATAGTTGATAAAATATCGATTTAAAATTCAATATGTTTTTGCTTTGGAAAAATGAAATTTCATATCATAATTAATTATGAATATGAAATTTCATATAATTTTCGTAATTATGGAAAGCTGATAGTTTCTAATTCAGCAATGCTCCTTACTTAAAACGACAAAAAGTGACGCCAAAATAGTAAAAATTGATGAAAATAAGTGTTCTGCATATAATCCTACCACAGTGAAATATCTACATCCGAGCGTTCAAATGAGTCGTCAAACTTGCTATTTGGCGAGGTGTTAGTCTTTAATAAATAAAACTTTTAAACAAACAAAGAATTTAAAACAAACAACGTTAAATAAATTAAAAAACTGTCAATTAATTAAAATTTACAAAAATTTAACGGATTTACAAAAAAAAAAAACACACCATAAATTTTTGGGGATGAGTAGTATGCTGTCTTTGGACCACAATGAGGTTGTTGCGTCAATAAAGAAGAGTAGTATGCCGCAGGTAAATCTATTATAACTCCGGGCAATTGCTAATAGTGATAACTATTGTAACCAGTTTCACAATTTCTCAAAGTGAACTATTCACCTACACTGAAAATTATAAACCATATGAATTTCGGACGGTCAAAATTTTTTAAATTAATATTGAAGAATATATCAAATTTATGCTCGTTCCACTGATTTTTTTATTTTGTTATTTCTATCAAACAAGTAATATGAAAAAAACAACACTATATTGCAGACACTATATTTTCACTATATTGCAGAAAATTCTTTATAAATAATTTTCATTCATTTTTTTAAGTTGGAAAAACTTCTCTCTCTCTCACACACATACACACTTTCCATCTCTCTCACTAATTTATTCACATGCATGTTTCATTTTCCATTTTGTTCCCACCTTGACTCAGACTAGAACCCAGAATGAAAAAATAATCTGAAAAAGACATTTTTTCCAGCGATCACACGCTTCGCCACTGATGGTATTTTTTCCTAAATTTATATCCTGCTAAATATCTTCTATACGAGAAATTTTTTTTTGTCCTATATAAAACTAAAATTAATTAATTAAATTTAATTAATGAATTAATATTTGAAAAAACTGCATTAACATCAAGTGTCATCCACTGCAAGTTCAAAAAATGTATTTGAACTTGAGTGGAGGAATAAAAAGTATTTTATGAACGATTGAAAATTTCAACAAGATATATAAATATATATAGGGCGAGTGTGAACTAATAGTAGGAATTGAATTAAATGACATGTTGCTTATGCAGTTGTTTTAGTAGATATATATCATATTTATGTGAGGGATAGAAATAAAGAGACAACATTTCAAATATATATGTATTTAATTTCAAGTTTATTTACAGGTATAAAGTAGGCGAAAAATATGAAATATTATTAGAAAAATGAGATAACATTAAAGAGCTTGGGCAAGTTGATGAGTATACATTTGAAACTCTAACTATATTATGGAAAATAGAAATAGTATCTGAAAGCTAATATTTAAGATGAATTAAATGCTTACTATTAATATAGCTTAAATTATGTAAAAATATTTAAGGAAAAAATATTGTTTTGATTTTCAAAACCATAGAGTGTATAATTTGTACATTTAAATTAACAGACTTTGTACACTTTTTTTATATCAAAATATATTATAGATTCAACTCATTCTGCTCTAGTTTTGAAATTTATTACAATTTTGACACTTTATTTCCAAAATAAAAAAATCTATAATTTTTTTTTGTCTAACTGCATTCAAATATGTTAGAACTTTACATATTATCACTTCAAAACAGACTTGTACTTTTAAGGAGGTTAAAAATGAACTTTTTTTTATAAAAAAGTGTCATAAAAGTGCATTTTTCGGAATGATTATTAAAGTCAAGCTTACAAAATAATTTTATAACATTTCTAAGTTTATCATGCACCTATAAGGCAGCGGACAATATTTTGTATATATTTATGGCAAGAAAAACATTTATTTTAAGAAACCGAAATTATTATTCACATTCTAAACATTTTATATCAATTTATAACCATAATTTTGTAATGAATATATGTAAAAAAACATACAAAATGCAAATAAATAAATAATTAAATACAAATAAAATAAATACAAATAAATAACAAAAATTTAAACAAAATAAGATTCAAAACAAAACTTTTAAAAAAGTTCTTATTCAAATAAACTATAATTTTAATTTTAAAGGTTTTCATTTAAAAAGAATTTGTGACTCTTAATTATTAAAATAAATAAATTAATTAATTTTCTTTAATACTGAAAAAAAATTAATAAATGCAATAAAAAAAGAAAGAACATTACCATAAAATATTAAAGATAGTAACATTGGATTCTTTCCACTAGTTCATTGGCAAATTCAAATATAGTGCTGAATATTTTTCCAAAAATAGAATAGTAACTGTAAATAATCGTGCAGTCTGATCCATATTAAAGACAGAAATAGGAAATGCAAATATATATCATAGAAAAATTGAAGTTTTCTAATTATTATATTCAAATCTACTACAGTATATTTAAATAATTTATATTAAATTTGCATTAAAAGAGACATCATTATACGTGCAACAAGCATTTGCAAGCCTGTAAAAGATAAATAAAATAGAGTTAGGGGATGGCTTATTAGTGAATTATTTGCTGGAGACTTTGAACAATAATTGCTTACAAGCAAGTTGTCGTATGATAAGCTGTTGATGTACATAGCAGCTTATTGAAAGAGAAATATCGGAAATGGTAAATGGCTTCAATCGCCCAACGAGAATCGTCATTTAAAGTATCTGTGAATTCCAATTATGGCACCACAGTTTGGACAGGTATGAAGCGTGTCTTTGCATGTCGGTACTATCAATGGCAGCCACGCACATGGAGTGCTGTAAAAAGAAAATATTTCAAATATAAATCGCACAATAAACACTCTTTAGCACTTGAATAACATAGGGTCAGCATACGTATGGGATTAATGTGCTTCAAATATCGACTTAATTGTTTATTAACAATAAGCTTGCAAAAGCAAGATATGAGATCTTTTATTTAAAGCAATTTTATTTTAAATTAATAATAGACTGAGACATATGTAAAAACATTTTGCTAGAAGATTTTGAAAACTTAACTGGTTATACTCGTTCTGCGAACGTTCCTATGTTAAACAACTATTAAATATATCTATTAGTGGATAGCCCAGAACTTAAAAAAAAACCCTGTAAAATGGACACTTATCCAATTTCGCCAATTCTATTGTATGGGGTATGAAAAAGGAAAAGAAATTCCGCTGTTTTCGAGAATTTTCTAGGATTTTCAGCGAAAGGAGGTCAAGATCTGTCTTAACCCGACCCATCATCCAGTGGTAACATGTGCAGTAAGAGTTTATTAGGGATCAGATCTGAATCAGCTGGTGGCTTCCAATGTAGTCAGTGCTTTCAGAAACAAGGAGTCTTTGGCGATTGCATCGGCAATAAAGCCTTTTTGATAAAATGTGGCATGTTTTTTTTTTCCTACATTGCGAAAATATTCAGCAGAAATCTCCAAAAAGTACCTCCCAGTAGGTCCTGTTACGTCGAAATCCAGCTTTTCCCGCCTGGGGGAGGTCAACGCCCTATGCCCGGAAAACATCCTGTTTGTGGGGGTGTCTGGCAGGGGGTGAGGGTGAGAAAGAAGGAATGTAAGTAAAACGAGTTGAAACTTAGCGACCGAAGGAAAAGGTTGGTGTTAGCGGTCTATCCATGAGTAGCGACGGCTGTATAATTCTTTGAGTTCAACCCCAGCGACCATCAAGAAAGGTTGCTTGTGGCAGTCCATCCATGAGCGCGATGACTGCATAAATAATTGAGTGTAACCCTCAAGTGAAAGGTTATGTGGGCAGTTCCATCTTCGAGTTTGATGACTGCCAAAAATAAAGGAGTTTTATTTACATACAGTCCACTGTGTTGAGTATTATTTCCATTAACTGAGTATGTGTCATTTTTGGAATTTGTTTCTTGAGTCCGAGCTATCGAACATTTGGTCCAGTCTCGCGGAGAAGGATTAGTTCGAACATTTGGTCCAGTCTCCCGGAGACGGATTAGTTCATAGGATTTCCACGAATCGTTGGCTGCATTCTACCATGAGTTCGGTAGGTGAAGTTTAATAATTCTAAAGTATTGGACATTTAGCTTGATTTAGTATATAGTATAGTGTGTCTATTACTAAAGTATAATGTCTTTGATTGCGGATATTGCCTGATTAGCTTTAGCTTGAGTTTGTGTTAATTGCCTTTATTTGTTGTGTTAATTTAGGTTAATTAAGGTCGAATTAGAGTGTAGTTTGACAGTTTGTTAAATTCTGCAGTGCATTGTATTAGTGAAGTTTAGCTTGAGTTTATGTGTTAATTGCCTTTGTTTGTTGTGTTAATTTAGGTTAATTAAGGTCGAATTAGAGTGTAGTTTGACAGTTTGTTAAATTCTGCAGTGCATTGTATTAGTGAAGTTTAGCTTGAGTTTATGTGTTAATTGCCTTTGTTTGTTGTGTTAATTTAGGTTAATTAAGGTCGAATTAGAGTGTAGTTTGACAGTTTGTTAAATTCTGTAGTGCATTGTATTAGTGAAGTTTTAGCTTGAGTTTATGTGTTAGTTGCCTTTGTTTGTTGTTAACTGAGGTTAATTAAGGTGTTGCATTAGAGTGTTGAGTGTGACAGGTTTTGTTAAGTTCTGTAGTGCATTGTTTAGTGAGTTTAAGTGAATAAACAATGTCTGTTACTTTAAATCTAAAGAAAGATGAGCTAAAAGAGGTAGCTGAAGAGTTGGGCTTAACCATTCCGGTCAATGCAACAAAAATAGCTTTGATCAAACTAATTGAATCCAGTGAAATATACAAAAACAGAATTGAAATAGTGCGCAATTTTGTAGATGATGTTTTGGAAGAAAAGAAACGAGTTTTGGAAGAAAAGAAACGAGTTTCGGAAGAAGAAGAAAAGAAACGAGTTTCGGAAGAAAAGAAACGAATTTTGGAAGAAAAGGAACGAGAATGGGAAATAAAAATAGAGATAGAGAAAATTCATTTGTCCAAACTTGAAAAAGAGATAGAACTTGCAAAATGGAAAAGGGATTCAGCTAAAACTTTCCAATTTAGCTATAATAAAGGAGTGAGTGATGACTCTTTGTCTTCCTCAACTGAAGATGAGTCATGGCCCAATAGTTTAGATTCTTCAACTTCTAATAAGAAAAATGTTAATCCATTATCAGTTGTGAAGCCAACAAACGTGTGTAATCTTACTTCCCGACCCTTTTCCAATGTTTATAATTTAAGTTGTTTTGCGTCAAAGAGTTCTGCACAGCAAAACAGTGCAAAAACTGACAATGTTCCAGAAAAAGGTGTTTCTAACAAAGTCAGTACAAAAGAGAATTTGAACGAATCTAAGAAATCAAGTGATTCAAACAACAACACTTCTCTCCACCAAACTCGAACCCCTCATATTCCCTCAACATCATCATCTGTGTTAGAAGCAAGTAAAGAGAAACCTAAATCTATTGAGTATCGCAGTGTAGAACCTGTAGTTCCTTCTAGGCCTGCATTACCTGTAAAGCCTATGATTGCTAATCGACCACGTACTTCTGTGAAAGAAAATGAAATTGAGGAGAGAGAAATAGAAAATTCAAATCTTATTCTTCAGAATACTGTGTTTGGCTTTGTGGTGTCTGGGTGCAGCACCACAGGAAATGTAAATAGAGAGCATTGTGGACTATCCACAGATAGAGTTGATTTTCCAGTGAGAAAAATTTACCCAATAGAAGGGTTTGAGAAATTGGAATTAACAGGTGATAGTGAAAATTCTACATGCGAGAAAATAATTGAGGAAAAGGTACCAGTTGATACTCATGCAATTCAACACGGCGTTTACTGGCCTGAGAAATTACGAGTATTTGATTGTTCCTCAAAGACCTTGAATGGAGCTACTATCAACGGATCAGAGATAAGAGTGGACCCATCCCGAGGTGGTGGAGCTAAACGAGGAGACCGTGCTGATGGAGACATCCGTGGCAGTAAAGATGGTGGCTATTCCAGTGGAGATAAACGAGGAGACTGTGGAGGAGGAGAATACCGTGGAGTCAGAGGAGATGCTTTCCGTTATGGAGGAGATAGAGGAAGCAGATATGGTAAACCATCATATGGATGTGGCGGAGTCTATAGGAGTTCAAGCTACAGGAGCCGTTCAACTATGGGACCGTCGAAGAAACAGAGGTGGCTGGTAAGGGAACATGCCCTGAACCGCAAGTGCCATTGCCGAACCTCAACTGTTCGTGTGAGAGTATAACATCTGTTACAGTTGGTGTTTAATATGCTTCAATGATCCTCAGTGTTTTAATTTTGAGAATTCATCAACTTCTTTTGTGAATGTGCCTTGAAGCTTAAAACATCCAAGTAGTTTATTGGAGTGATTCGAAATCAAGTGATCAAGTGATTAAAAGACTTTCGTGCTCATCAGAGTTGCTACAATTCATCGATTGTCATCTGATTTCCAGTGATACCACATTAGGTGAGACTAGAGTTCCTGGCTGGAGAAAAGTATCCTGATCAACCGATCCAGATCCTTGAAAGACAGGACGAGAACTTTTCTGAACTGAGTGATCCAGTGTTGGTGAGAACAAATTGTTTATGAAACAAGTGACTGAAATTTCATGAACTATTTATTGAGTTTAAGTAATAATTATAAAAAGTTTAAGTATCTAAGTTACATATTTAGATTTATTAAAAATACTAAGTGTTTGTCATTTAAATTAAATTATTCAATTGATAATTTATTTATATTGATAATTTATATATATTATTATTGCTTAGTTATTCATGCATGATAGAAATTAATATTGCTGAGATATTTCTGGTAAAATCTATTCAACAAGAAAAGTTTTCAAAAGTCTATTGAAAGATAAGAAACTTATGTCAAAGAGTAAATTAAAATCTTTCAATTCCCTTTTAGATTTAGATGGAATCTTAAGAGTAGGTGGACGTTTGAGTAATGCGGAATGTAGTTGTGATAAAATACACCGTATAATTTTGCCTAAAAAATCATGCATTTACTGAGATGTTAATTTCTAATTACCATATAAAATATTATCATGTAGGATTATCTGCTCTTTTGTGTCATGTACGTGAGAAATTCTGCCCTAAAGGTGGAAAATCTATTTGTAGAAAAATAGTGCATAAATGTGTTATTTGTTTAAAGTAAAACCTATAGTGTCAACACAATTAATGGGTAGTTAACCAAGAGATAGAGTTACCTTGAGTTATCTATTTAGTGTTTCAGGAGTAGATGTCTGTGGACCATTTTGGTTAAAATTGGTAAGCAAAGAAAGAGTATTGTGTGTAAAATGTATGCATGTTTATTTGCTTGTTTTGTGTTTAATGCAGTGTATATTGAGAGTGTTTCTGATTTATCATCCGAATCCTTTATAGCTGCTTTAAAAAGATTTATTGCACGTAGAGACAAATGTGCTAAATTATACTCTGATAATGCAAAGAATTTTGTAGGTGCAAACAGAGAAAATCAAAAGTTTCTTTTTAGAAGAGTAGTTAAAGGTGCTAGTTTAAATTATGGAGTTTAACTGTGTGTATACAAACTGAAGTAATTTTGAATTCTAGACCATTGAGTCCAACTTCTACTGATAGTGATAACTTCGAGGTTTAACTTCAGCCCAATTTTTGATCAATCGATCAATGAACGCTATTTTAGAGCCTAATTTAATTGATTTAAAAGATAATAATCTCAATAAGAGGCAAAAGAGTAACTAAAATAGTTCAATTAGTGTGGAGAAAATGGCACCGTAGCTATTTAAGTGAATTGCATCAAAGAAATAAATGGGTCTTTGAAAATGCAATGTAAACATTGGTGAGTTAGTGGTTAACTATTGGTTGATGATAATTTACCTACTTGGAAATGGTCTCTAGGCAGAATAATTGATATTTATTATGGTGTTGATAATAAAATCAGAGTACTTAATATAAAAACCCAGAGTGGAATTTTTAAGAGAACAGTATCAAAATGTGTGTGTTTTGCCTATGCCAGAGTAATTTTCTTTAGAGTGCTTTTGTTTATATTCATGGTGTTATGTTTAAATTTAGTACAATGTATACATATATATATTCATTTTTTCAATGACTTATTGTATGTTTAGAATTGTTAATTTTGTATGTTATAATGATTTATTGTATATTATTGAATGTTTAGTAAAACATATCAATGGGTGGCGGTATGTTACGTCGAAACCCAGCTTTTCCCGCCTGGGGGAGGTCAACGCCCTATGCCCGGAAAACATCCTGTTTGTGGGGGTGTCTGGCAGGGGGTGAGGGAGGGAGAGAAAGAAGGAATGTAAGTAAAACGAGTTGAAACTTAGCGACCGAAGGAAAAGGTTGGTGTTAGCGGTCTATCCATGAGTAGCGATGGCTGTATAATTCTTTGAGTTCAACCCCAGCGACCATCAAGAAAGGTTGCTTGTGGCAGTCCATCCATGAGCGCGATGACTGCATAAATAATTGAGTGTAACCCTCAAGTGAAAGGTTATGTGGGCAGTTCCATCTTCGAGTTTGATGACTGCCAAAAATAAAGGAGTTTTATTTACATACAGTCCACTGTGTTGAGTATTATTTCCATTAACTGAGTATGTGTCATTTTTGGAATTTGTTTCTTGAGTCCGAGCTATCGAACAGGTCCCTTTCATTAAACGTCATCTGATTGTTGGTGAGATATATGATTTTGATATGTGGCCTATTGATGCACAGCAAAAAAAAAAAAAAAAAAAGCTCTGATAAAAGCTCTAAAATCTTATAATATATTTTATATTTTATGAAACGTTTTACTACTTTATTCCATCTCAATAAAAAAATAAATTTAGAAATTTAACATTTTTTCTTTTTACCAAAAACAGATATTTTTACATTTCAACCAAATATATATATATATATATATATATTATTCCTAAAAACAAGAATTTAAACCATTTGAGATAATTTATCGTAATGTTGAGTGAATTATATATTTATATTATTTAATTACTATTGAATCATATATATATATTTGAAAATATTAAATGGAAAAAGTATAAATTGATTGAGTCGAGAAATCTCCCTTCAGTATTATCAAAATGTATAGACCTATACCACTTGATGCTGTGAAATCCATCTTACCACAGGAAGAGGGAAACGAGGACTGTAAAAACCGAGGATTTACTCAATAAAAAAATTTATTTAGAAATTTATTTATTGATTTTTTACCGAAAACAAATATTTTTAACCAAAAAACAAGTAACATAAAAAAGAAAATTAAAGTTAATCAAGTCCTACTTTTTTTTTCACTCTATTGCAGAAAGTCCTTTATAAATAACTTTCATTCATTTTTTTAAGTTTATCTGGCGCCATCTATCGCTAGATACATGCAACTTAAATCTAAAAATTTTTTTAATTAATTAATTAAATTTAATTACTGAATTAATATTTGTGAAAACTGTTTTAACATCCAGTGTCATCCACTGCAAGTTAAATAAAAAAAATGTATTTGAACTTGAGTGGATGAATCAAAAGTATTTTATGAACGATTGGAAATTTGAACAAGATATATATAGGGAGAGTGGGAGCTAATGGAAGGAATTAAAAAAAAAAGAAAGAAAGAAATACTAAAAAAAAGAATTTAAAACATTTGAGATAATTTATCATAATGTTGCATGAATTGAAAAATATTTGAAAATACTAAATGAAAGAAGTATAAACTGATTGAGTTTGCCCATCCCTGGTATGGACCAATACTACTTGATACAGAGAAATGCATCTTACCACAGGAAGAGGGAAACGAGGACCGTGAAGAAAGAGCAAACTCCATTGTGGCGGGTGATCTCTGTGACGATGAACTGGCCGCAGTTCTTGCACACCAGCGCGGCGGGCTCACGGCCGAAGCTCACTCTTTCCACAACGGAAGCGTGCAATAGAAGTGGCCCTCCTGTATCAGCGACCTTTTCTAAAGGGAAAATGATAACGTTACAATCAAAATGAACCTAAATTTTAGTTAGAAATTGTTGAAGAGACGTTACATTAAACGTTGTAGAAGAGACTTGAGTTTGCATATTGTGTTTTAACAGTTAAATTTCTACTTACAGATTATACTATAGTTGTATTACTCATAATACACATAATTAAATACAATTAATACTTATAATTACGGGTAATACAGGGTGTTTATATAGTCTCTATACATAATCAGGATTAAATATAAATTAAGATAACATAAGGAGTGAGACAAATAATACATTCAATTACTATGAATATGCACATATTACTATTAATACAGGCATAGCATAATTTATAAAGTCTCTGTACAAAATAAGGATTAAAAATAAATTAAGATAACATTAGGTGTAATATAAATAATAACTGGGTACAAACAATAATACAGACTGTAATACAACTAATAAATATAATTATTAGTAACACAGGGTTAGTGGTAATATTGGGTGTTTATAAAATCTCTATGATCAAGATTAAAAATAAATTAAGATATCATAAGGAGTAATACAAATAATAATTGGGTGCACGCACAAATAATACATATAATTGCTGACAATATAGGGTGTTTTTTAAAGTCTCTAAATATGAACAAAATTAAAAATAAATTAAGATAACATACGATGTAATACAAATAATAATTTGGTACAAACACAAATAATACAGGCTGCAATATAAATGATTCATAAAGTTACTAGTAATACAGGGCGCTTATAAAGTATCTATACATTTTTGCGTTAACGAGCTATATTCAGAAGTATTAGAAACTTGCAGGTGCATACAAGTACAAAGTTATTGATGGATAAATAATAGGATTGACCGTAGATCGTTGGGTTTACAACCCTACCCTGTAAAAAGAAAAACATCATCTGCCAGTAGGCAAATGGCTTTGCCTCATCATGGGGCTGTTGCGCTCATGAAAAAGAAATAATAGAATTTGCAGTCATTTTGTTTTAATAATGTGTAAAATTGCAAAGCATCATTATTCTGTATTTAATAATTAAATTATTGCACAGTTGTTTAACATATGTTTTTCAGAAAATATTCATATATATCGTACTTTTACAATGAAAGGCTATTGGTGGAGCAATCGGTCTCAAAGAATCTCTGGAGTGTATTTTGTCCTGTATATATTTATCAGTAATCTTTGTAATGTAGATGTGCAAAAACTATTCAATGCGTTTTTGTTAGTTATTTTTTTATTAGTGGTGAAATGCTACAAATTTTATCAATTTTCGAAAAAGGAGTTATTGGAAAATAGTTTTGAGGCAAATAATTGCGTCTTATTCAAAAATTTCAATATTTTGAAATTAAAAAATATAGATATTTGTATGTCAATTTTTTATCTTCAATTTTTAATTTTTTTAATGGAAATATATTTAATGTTGTGATCGAGAAAAATATTTCATTTACTTCTTTAAAAAAAAAATGGGCCTTGGATCATATTTTTAAAAAATGCCTCAAATTCCTCATCTTCCCTGCCTCGTGGCCCAGTGGTAAAGAAGAGAATTAGCGTAAAGGGATGATCAGGTCCAAATCCACTGCAAGCAACCTTTGTTATCTCGATATTCGGAAAGTAGAAGACACCACAGTGATTGTGATGTAGACATCTCGCATCGATTGTCAGATTTATTGGTGGGAGTTTTCCGGAATTCTTCATATGCAATAAGTAAATATAAAACGGTTACACAGAAAGGTTTCATGTAAGGCACTATCATCCCTGCATTGCAAATCTGTGAATTGTTTTTGTCCTATTTAATGAAACACGATTAAAAAAACCCTGATCTTTTATCACTTACAGGCAAATTTTGTAGAAAAAAAAAGGGCATTTTTTTCTTTTTTAAGAAAATTGTGTATAATAAAATTGTTACACCGATGTTTAACATATGTTTTTTGGAAAATATTTCATGTATTGTAGTTTTACAATAAAGAATGTCAGAATTGATGTTAGACAAAAGAAAAATACAAAAATGCTAGAATTGATAGAATACTATAAAATCAATTGGTTTGATAGAATAAAAGGTTGTGAAAGACAAAACAAATTTTAAATCTTACAGAATACAATTTAAATCTCATCTTCTGTAATTGTAAGCAATCAAATATAGTAGTTTATTTGCTCATGACAGCACTAGAAATAAAACGCATAATACAGTTAAAAATTTAAGTTTTTAATATTTTTTAATGTAAGGGACAATAAGTTAGCTTAAATGTTATATTTATATTAATTTCACTAATTCTGTGCAAGAAAGTTTGTCATTTAAAATAATTTCATATGGTCTTATGATTATAAATTCCGATATTCACTATGAAAAAAAAAATGTTTTAGCTTCCATACATAAATAAAGCAACATAATTACTAAATATTTGATTTACACAACTGTCTAATGCAAGGACAGAAACTATGTTAAAGCTTTTTTTTTTTTGCATTTGTGGCACTTCGTTTACATTGTTTTCCTTTAGAAGTCATTCATTTGAGCTGATTTCTATTGTTTACACAAGCTACACAACAGAACGGCCTTGTGGAGCTCCGTTATTGATTTTTTACAATGCAGAACAGTGTAGTCTGTATCGAATTTTGATTCCATCAAAAGTCATTCCATTGAAATACCACAATAGAACGACATTTGCGCGTTACAATTTTTTTTAAAAAATCGAACAGAACAACACACTTTCGTGTGAATACCTCTATCGACGACACGTTATAGCTGGTTAAAGATATAACAGTATTGACAAGACTGCGTCAGTCGTTGGCCGCCGACATGCGCCAAAGCGTCGCCAAGCAGCTTTAACATTTCATAAAATAAAAGGTAAATAAATAAAAGGATTGGAAAATTCCTTACTTTGTGTTTCTGTATCCATTTGGTTCCTGCTTTGTCGCAAAGATATATCTTGATAACAGCGTGGAACAACCATGGTTAAAGCGCTGTTGGCCTTCGTTGGCCTTTTTTTGGAAAAAAAAATAATAAAAAATGGGAAATGGGAGTCTCCCTGTTGCTATGGTAACCAAGACCCTGTGGCGGCACTTCACAAAGCAGTCTAGCTTTGTTGTTTACTTCGCCACTCAGATAGCTTACAATGCATTCATGCGTATTTAGTTCTCTAAGCTATTAGGATAGTTCCTGTAGTATAAATCGAGGGTTGGAAACAATCAATCATGGTGCTGTTTAAATGAAAAGCAGTTTCGGAGAAGAGAAAATTATTTCCAGAGAGCATCAGTTGAACGTCCTTATATTAAGTTTAAAAGGGCAAATCGGCGGTGCTAATATTTATCTAAATCAAATTATGTGCTGCTAATGTTTCTTTATTTACCAATTTGCTATTAAATATATAAAATAACTTATGCAAGAATAACATAAATCAGTGTAAAAGAGAGAAAGAGAAAAACAAGTAATATAAAAAAAAAAAAATTTAAAGTCAATTCCTACTTTTTTTTCACTCTATTGCAGAAAGTCCTTTATAAATAATTTTCATTCATTTTTTTAAGTTTATCTCGCTATCTCTATAGTTGCATATATCTATATAGATATATGTAACTTAATTCTAAAAATAACTAAAATTAATTAACTAAATTTAATTACTGAATTAATATTTGAAAAAGCTGTATTAACATCAAGTGTCATCCACTGCAAGTTAAAAAAAATGTATTTGAACTTGAGTGGATAAATAAAAAGTATTTTATGAACGATTGAAAATTTGAACAATATATATATAGGGAGAGTGTGAGCTAATAGAAGGAATTGAAAAATTTAATTCTGCTTTATTTCAAAGCAAAGCATTTCTAAGATACAAAAAATTTAATTCTTAATTCTTAAGTCTGCTATTGTAGAATTAGATATATCTTTCTTTTAATATTTAATTTAATTTATTATCTAATTTGCTATTAAATGCATAAAATAACTTATGCAAGAAAAACACAAATCAGAGAAAAAAAAGATGAAGAAAAAAAAAAAAAAAAAAAACATTTCTGCTTTATTTCAAAGCAAAGCATTTCTGAGATACACAAAATTGAATTCTTAATTCTTAAGTCAATTCTTAATTCTTAAGTCTTAAGTAATTTATTGTAGAATTAGATATATCTTGCTTAAATTATAAATGGATATAAATATTTCTACAATTCTAAGTATTTTTTTATGTTCGATTTTACTTATAACTGCTTTATAATACCATAATATAATATTTAATTTAATTTATTTCGTAATTTGCTATTAAATATATAAAATAACTTGTACAGCAATAACATAAATCAGAATAAAAGCGAAAAATAGAAAAAAAAGCATTTCTGTTTTATTTCAAAGCAAAGCATTTCTAAGATACACAAAATTGAAATCTTAATTTTGTGTATCTTAGAAATTATTATATCTCCAAATATAGAATTAGAAATTATTATAGAATTAGATATATTTTCCTTAAATTATTAATGGATATAAATATTTAGAATTATAAAAATATTTATGGTTATGTTTAATTTTAATCATCACTGTTTTATAATACCATAATATTTAATTTTAATATGAATTCAATTTTATTTTTATTCTCAATATATATACAATTCAAAACAAAGTTATAAACCATGATTTTAAGAGCTTCAAAAGCGCCTGCTTGTTATATTATTTAAGAAAAATACAAAAATTAAATATACATTAAATCATTGTACCAAATTTCATATTTTCATTATTTCTACAAGAAAAATTGTTACTAAAACCTCCTAATTTTGTTATTTCTAGTAGATCTTATTGATTTGTTATTAAGGAAATTGTTTGTTGTATTATTTAAAAATTATTTTTAATTCTTTATAAAATTAATAAGTCCTACACACATAAAATTCGTCTAAAAAAATTGTAATAAATATAATCAATAGTTTATAATTCATCGTTCAATTCATTCAATTATATATTTGATATTAATTAGATTTTGGAAACTCTGATTTCTAAATAATAATTTTTTTATTAATTTATTTTCTCCGCTCAGCAAGGAAATTTTATTGAGACATTTACAGATGTAGTTTTTTTTTCCATGTCATTTGTTTTGCCTTATGTTATTTGTTTTGCCTTATGTCAAAAAACTACATCTGTATATACGCTCTGCATCTGTAGTATACACTCTGTATTTTTCTATTTCCCAAAATATATAATGAATATATATTACTATCCATCAGTAGGAATTCTTTCAATGTTTATAGGAAGAAGGTAGTTCCATACATAAATAATTACTGAAACAACTATGTTCTCTTCATTATTAACCTTAGTCCTTGAGATATCTGAAATAAAATTGTGAAAACCTGTGTCTAAGACGTATAGATATAAATTTTATTAAAACTGGAAAAATATTTACTACATTTAATTCCATTTTTAATAAATTCTATTCTCGAAGAATTAGAAATTTTATCTAGAAATGCTTATTTCCAATTGAATTTAAATTTAAATTATTAGAATCAATGATTGCGTTTTACAAAATGTTTGTTAAAAACGTTCCAATTACAAAACAGTCTACACTACAGCCGAAATTTTATATTTAAAAATGTTGCATTTATGGGCTATTACTTTACTAATTATTTTACTAATTAATCAAATTTCCTAATAAAATGAAATTAAAAATGCGTTTACTGTGGTTTTATTGATATGATACTTGTAAAATGATTACTAAATATGACCTCTTTATTGGTGCTAATCCTTTCTCTTGCAATTGTCTCAATATTATAATGTAATAAAAGCGTCTTTACAATAACTTTATTCCTCTTCATTGGCGCAGTAGTCCCGTGGTGGGCCAAGATCGTCTACCGGCTGGCAGATTTTTAGACACGAGATGTTTTCTTTTTACGGAGTAGGGATGTCATTACTCTCAATTCTCTACAGTCATATTAAACCGCGAACTACGGTATTAAGTGGACTACAAACATCCATGGCACCGCCGGGATTAGAACCGAAAACCTGTGCACCGACCGTAAAGCACAAATCACCCTTGTCATCAGATCCGTTATAACAACTTTACAATATTAAAATGAAAAATTATTAAGATTTGCTTACAGCCTACATTTTTTTAAAGTCTACAGATTCAATTACACCAGAATTTTGTGTATAGGTATAGAAATATTTATACTTAATATTCAATTTGTCAGATGAGTATGTTTATTTAAAAATACACGGAGAGAGGTATAAGATTTAAAAATAGTGTTGGCGACGTAATTTACAAAAATATTCTTTTAAATAAATAAAGTAAGCAATAATGTTGAGAGGAAAACATAATGTATTTGTTAAAATTTTGATCATTTTTCTTCAGCATGTTATTAATTAAACTAGTGTTAAATATGGCTCCTTCATATGTGTAAATCCTTCCTCTTACAATTATCTCGTTATTATAAGCTAATAAAAGCAATTTTTTAATAACATTATAATATTAAAATGGAATATATTAAGCTTATTCTTCTTCACTGGCTCAACAGTCCCATGGTGGAGCAAAGCCGCCTGCCTACTGGCAGATTACGAGCCAGGAGATGTTTTTTAATGGGGTATGGTTGTCAGCCTTAATCTATACAGTCATGTTAGAGTGGGTTAACTACATGGTCATGTTAGAGTGGATTACGCTCTACAGTCTGTTTAAAGTGGATTCCGAACTACTACAAGCATCTGTGGTATCGCTTAGACTCGAACTCGAAGCCTGTGGCATGGAACGCCAAAGCATGGCTAGTCATCAGGCCCTGCTAAGCTTATACTTTGCAACAATTTACAGAATCCTTTTGAACACAACTGCAGAAATACTAGCATGTAATATTCAATTTTCGGGTAGGTGTGTTTAATTAAATATACTTAATATGTGCAATTACTATATTATGTGCAAATAGAGATATATAACATTCCAATGTTAGTGTCAACTTCACAATGTGCGAAAACACTGTTAAATAAATAGAGTAAACAATGAACGTATAAACGATAACAGAATATTTTTTATTATAATTTTTCATAACAACAGACAATATTTCAACTTCTTTTTTATTATCCTGCAAAGCAGCAAAGATACTTTATATTTAATCTAGCCAATTCTTTAAGATGTGGTGCAGGAACTTAAAGATGGCCGTTTTCTTGGCTTCAGCCGAAACCTTGGTACCAGCTGGTGGCAGAAGAGCCACGCAGTTGTCTTCGTTGCCCTCCACCCCACTGCAGACGACATCGGGAAGTTGAGCAGCGACCAATCCGATCATGTCCAGGACAGGGTCAACAGCCGCCTTTCCACAGGTGTCAGTAGCCATTTTCAAGAATGTGTTGTAAACTTTTCTGTAGCCACTGTTAAAACGAAAGTAATTGATCAGTATTGACATGATACAATGCACAGACAGGAAGCTTATTCAATTGCTACTATTAGATCACACTCTCCTTATATATATCTTGTTCAAATTTTCAAAACCTGAAACCAAACCTAAACAAACTACGATTTCAAAATATTACGGTTTTGAGGATTCCATTTCGGCGTGAAAAAGAGATTTGGCGGATTTGGAATTTTAAGGTGCAGAATCCTCACAAGAACTATCAAATTCAATAACGGCAGGAACATAATAAAATGCAATAACTCTAGAACTTTATGAAGAAGCAATTTTTCAACTACTACAAGAAGCACTTCAGGATTCAGTGAGATATTTCTGTTAAGTGATAGTTAAATTAACTTTTATGAACATAAACTAATCCTTAGACACCATTTAGAGGATATTGAAACAATAATCTGTTTATATTTTGAAAGCGATACAATTCAAAATGAACTACAGAGCATGTGACTTGATATGGGCCAATCGCTATGTTTAACAACACATATGTATACCAGTTTTAAAATGCACAAATAAAATCATGTAAAAATCAGCATTTATTCTAAATGATAGCTGTTGCCCGAAGAGATTGGTCCGTTTTAAATAATAACTTATACTCTTATTGTTTTTTATTCAATTCCTTCTATTAGCTCACACTCTCCCTATATATATATCTTGTTCAAATTTTCAATCGTTCATAAAATACTTTTTATTCATCCACTCAAGTTCAAATACATTTTTTTTTAACTTGCAGTGGATGACACTTGGTGTTAATACAGTTTTTTCAAATATTATATTCAGTAATTAAATTTAATTAATTAATTATAGTTTTTTTAGATTTAAGTTGCATGTATCTAATAATAGATGGCGCCAGATGTAAGAGAAAAATTTCGACTTTATTTGTAAAGGACTTTTCTGCAATATAGGGAAAAAATAGGAATTGACTCTAAAAAAAATTTTTTTATATTAGATGAGTTGTAGGATTTTACTTAGTATTTGCCATTAATACATACTGAATATTTGCCATGCATGCGAAAGTGATCAAATGTATTAAAACAGTCCTTTACGAAAAGTTTTAAATTTTGCTTGTTGCATGAATATGGAATTTTGCATGGACATTGTTGAATGTGATGGCAATCTAATAGCCAATGAAGAAAAGATTATCCGTAAAAGCCAATGAGTGCTGAATACATTGCAGACTGCATAGTACTGGTATGCAGCGAAAATTATGTGGATCGAATTCCCGCATATTTAAAAAAATGTTTGATAAAAATTAAAAGAAAAAAAAGAAAAACATTTAAACAAATTATGGTTACAAAATAGTATATTCCATAATAGTAGGTATATCTGCAAATGACGTGAATTTCCGCCATCATCTGTCTTCAAAATGTGATTAGAATAAACTTGGTAAAGGATATACTGAATTTTAATTTTAATTTCAAAATTTGTTACACGAATATAAAATCTGTAAAGGTAAAAACAACATTGTTTATAATTGATCACAATTTTAAGAATATTGTTTTATACAGGGAGGGGGCTCGTTTAAGAAATATTAGATTTTTTTCAACCTAATCGAGTCTGAATGACTGATGGATAAAACATTACGTTTTCTAACTAGACAAGCTAGGTTTTAACCCCGTAATCGATTGTTGGAGAAACGTATGTTGGAAAGTTTTTCCATTGGACAAAATATGAGCTAGTGTATTAGCTTTTTTCACCATGGGGTATCGTGGGTAACGCTGAATTTGTCTTTTATAAAAGACTTTCTAATGTCGAATGACCTTAGGTCAATATGTCTGGTATTTGAAAACAAATGAAATGGAATTGTTTTATGTCATATTTTACTCTCATACTTGTAACTTGGAATGAATCTATAAGCGTTTAAAATATGTGAACTATTGACATGGATATTGAATTTCATAAAGTGATTAAATGTTTAAACCAGAAAGACAGGAAATTTATTTTCGTAAAAGATTGACAACATTTTCATATTAATGCATAAGAAAAATAAAATAACCCCTCTGAAGGACACCTAAATGCAGTGAAGGATTTTTTGAATCATAAATGTTTATTTATTTTTTAATTTGTTATAATTATTAAGTATAAAAATGCACAAATAATTTATTTGCATACTTTGCAAAAGTGATATAGAAGATTGCTTTTGTTATTTAATTTCGCCTGGTGATTTGATTTTATCTTTGTTATATATTATATTGATAGAATTCTAATGAATTAGAATTACTATGGATATACAATTTCCTAGGGTTTCATCTTTCACGACACTAATTTCTTCTCAATTTATTTCTAATTTAATCTTAATTCATGAATCTGCTTTCTTCTGTTTGCAATAACATTCTAATGGTTGTGGAGTAGCTTGTTCTACCATTCCATTTCGCTACCAACGATAATTACATCCTGGCGCCATCTATTGACAGTTTTATATTAAATTGGTTTTGTATTAAAAACAGGATATAAATACAGTACAGTCCTGATTATCCAACTTAATACCGACCAACTTCATCTCAGGTAAGCAAAAAATTCTGATTAACCAAATTTAAATAAATTGTCACTAAATAAATAAAATATAAATTTACAAATAATTTATTAGTTTTATTTAATTACGGGCATTTACCACCTTTTTGGTGTACAATGATTTCATAAGAATGCGCAAATTTCTGATACATGAGACAGTTTGGACCAAGCTTAGTCTAACAATATTCGAACACGAAAAGGAAAGCAAGAAGATAAGAATGAGATAAAGACCACTGTGTCGTCCCATGGTAGTGACATACTACTGTGTTCAAATAATAAAACCAATTTTCAATTTAAAATTCCCGGGTCTTATGGAATTTCATTTTTTTTTTCTTTTTAGGTGGCTGGCACTGTCCTTGACATATGTCAGAAATTTCACGTCAAAATATTCATTAGTGTTGGAGTTACGCTTGGCTTTGTGAGACGCTAAAATTGATTCCGGCGATTTTTGAAATGTCTGAATTAATTGAGCGAAGAATATGCATTAAATTATGTTTGCGGAAACGTATAGAATGTTACAGAAGGCATTCGGTGAGCATTCGAAAATCGGAAAGACATGTTTAGAAGTGGTATAAACAGTTCAAAGAAGGCAGAGAACGCATTGAAGACGAAAAGCCCTCTGGTCGGCAATCAACCTCAACCGACGAAGCTCAAGTCCAAAAAAATTAAAGATTTGGTGCTTGCAAACCGTCGATTTACAGTTAGAGTCCTTGCTTATGATGTTGGAATTTCCAAATGATCAGTCAATTCCATTTTGGGCCTCAAACGTGCCAAATCTCGAATGGTACCGAAAACACTGAATGCTCCAGCTCACACTTCATTGATTCTTCGTGACTTTTTCGCCAAACTCATATCGTTCCACAACAACCGTATTCACACCGTGTAACTTCTGGTTATTCCCTAAATACAAAAGACCACTCCGGAGACACCGTTTTAAGTCGATTGAAGAGATTCAACGATAATCGCCACGCGCTTTGAAGGCCATCCCTGCCGATAACTTTTTAGCACGCATTGAGGATTATAAAAAAAGTTGACATAAGCGCATTGTGTCCGGAGGGGATTACTTTGAAGGCGATGAAATAAATTTGGAAGAATAAATAAAGAGTTTTTGAAAAAAAAAAATAATAATTGGTCTTACTTTTTGGGTACAATGGTGCGCATATACGTAAAGGATATGTGCCCCTGACAGGACAAATAAATGCATAATAAAATTGTTTATTTGAAAACGTTCATGAAATTTTATGATTTGCACGATGATAAATGTTTACTTGCTGCAATGTTACGCCATTGTATAAGTTTCATCAGAACTATAGTTTCTTACTATCAAAATGTATTTAATAACTTTTTCAATTGAACTTAGACCTTCGAAATGCGTCATTTTATATTCCTCTTTCCAAATGAACATGGGCTGCTTAGTATTTAGGGGAAGATGAAAGAAAAGTCCTTAAAAATTTTCTGATCAAAATGGGAAAAAAAGACGTCCATAGGTTTAATTTTCGTCCAGTATCTGTGCTAAAGAGGAAACTTGGTTAAGCTTGGCTTGGACAATCGGCACTTTAAATGTACTATTATAATTACGCTATTTATGTATAAAACTCTCCGAATTAAAATAAAATGGATAGGTAAAACAATATGTAACAATGGGAAATGCAATTTTATACTTACCAACAAACGTATGTGATGATTTCGTTGTGTTTTGTTTTATTCAGATATTCGACTAGTGACAAGGCATATTCAATTTGAGTTTTGGTTTCATCTGATGTAGATACTGTGTTGAGACATTCAGCATTTTCCAAATATCCTGTAATATAAATCATGTTATGCGATGTGAAAAGTAAAGTTTAAAATCGTATTCCTTTTATGTTTCAACCTGTATCTAAAAAATAACCGAAAGATCTAAGAATTATATTTATTGGAGACAATTCTTTTATAAAATAGATTATCAACAAATAACAGTATACATATATGGCATTCAACAATTCTGATATTGACATTGACGCATATATATACAACATATTTTGATTTCACACGATTGCAGTTACAGTTACAAGCACACATATTAGTCTTATGCGTCTTCATCCAGCTATAATATGCTCGATGCACGTACTGATTTTTGCTACTTTGATTCAGTATTGTACAGCTGTATATTTCAATTTCTTACATTTTTTTTCCCTAAATAAATTATATTTAACTTATTTAAAGAACAAGTCGGAAATTCACCGGAATTCTTAAAAAAAATAAGTGTAACTTTCTGTGCTGCCTTAAGGGTCCAGTAATAAGATAATTAAAAAAAAAAATGCTTCATTTCATTTTAAAACTTTAGAGTTGATTACTTCTCTGCAAATACATAAGTTTAAATTTATTTAATACGAACTTTGTATATTATCCGAAAATATGGGGCTAACCTTTTAAATGCTTCCACGGATGGTTGTTCTAATGCAGCTGACAATACAGAGACAGTTACTCTTCATGCCATAAGCAAAGGCTTCACAACTATTACTCATTTAGCACTACCCAGGGGGCACGTGTAACTTGAAGATATGCTACGGACACGAGTAAAACTAACTCCTTCTACGGATGGCAGGATAATAGATTTAATTGAAACTAATAATATTTTTAAAAAATAGCAAATAAATGAAACTGATCTTTATTTAAGATCACATAATTATTGGGATCATGTTTCGTTTTGAGCAGCAGGTATTTTTGAAGAATTTTTTTTTCAATTCCTTCTATTAGCTCACATTCTCCCTATATATATCTTGTTCAAATTTTCAATCGTTCATAAAATACTTTTTATTCATCCACTCGAGTTCAAATAAATTTTTTTTTTTAACTTGTAGTGGATGACACTGATGTTAATACAGTTTTTTCAAATATTAATTCAGTAATTAAATTTAATTAATTAATTCTAGTTTTTTTTAAAGATTTAAGTTGCATATATCTACCAATAGATGGCGTCAGATAAACTTAAAAAAATGAATGAAAATTATTTATATAGGACTTTTTGCAATATTGTGAAAAAAAAAAAGTAGGAATTGACTTTAAAAAAGTTTTTTTTATATTACTTGTTTTTAAATTGGGTGTCATATTAGTTCGGCGCGTGTTCTAATATCGAAAAAGTGAAAAACTTTTGTTAGCTTTATGTAAATGTTAACTGAGAACAAACTTAAGTGGACATACTTTTGCGTGTGTTAGATCCTGATGTACAGAAATCATTGACAAATTCTGAAGCTCCTTCAACCAACAAACCGAGGATTTCCTTCTGCAATGGCGTTACACAGTTGTCTCGGAACTTAAGGGCACAGTTCATGCCTTTGTTCAGAGTGCTGCAATGAACAAAATTCACTTTTAAATCTAGTACACAATCAATTTTTTCAACAGTTAAAAATAATTTAATGCAACCATTAGTAAGCATCAAATTTACTAGACTGTGTTGTTGTTGCTTCTTATCCCACTTGGCTGGCCAAGCCCACGAGCCCATACGGCTCATGATTGAAGGGGAAGGAAGCAGCTTCTGTTGTGATGGAGCACCCGTAGGTAGAAGCCTGACTTTGGCTCCGTGACGCTCTTACAGTCATAGGAGACCGGGACCTACGGCTTAAAGTGGATTCCGAACCACTACAAACATCCATGGCACAGCCGGGATTTGAACCCGAAACCTGTGGCACCGAGCGCCAGACACTCGGCCGTTCAGGTCCCAAATTTGCCAACGGCACGCGGTGTTCCCAGGTGGTCACCCACCCAAGTACTGACCGCGCCCAATGATGCTTGACTTCGGTGATCTAACGAGAACCGGTATATTCAGCAGGGTACGGCCGTTGAAACTAGACTGTTAATAATAAAATATGTAATTATGTAAATAATAAATTATGCTTTAGTAAAATGTTATTTATTGTTACATATATTTTACAGATATTTAAAAAGCCACTCAGAAAACAATAAGTTCAAATTTGCAGGTATGAAAACTCGTAACTTAAAGCACATAGATGTGCCCATTTTTAAAATTTCAAATATGAGTTAAATAATTATATTTAAAAAAGAATTAAAAAAAAAATTGGGGAATAAAACATCAATAAAAAGGACAGAGTAAACTTATTGAGAAAAAAAAATTAAAAAAAAAACCATTAAAAATTCAAAAATTAAATAAACCAGAAATTTTAAGAACACTGGTATAGAATTTTTGCCATTCAATACCGAACGAGAATCATATAAAGATAATTCTGTATTAGAGTATAGCTAATCTGCTCTTATTAATTTTATATTTGGTGTTATTGTAAGACGATAGGTTACCTGTTTTACTTATATATAATACGACTACCCCACAAATGATCAATAAAGGGAGAGCATTGCTTTCAAGAAATACATTCAGTTAATTCAAAATTAATCTCCTTTTTTTAAAAAATATTTTTAGATTTCTTTGATATGATCATACTAAAATACGAGTTTCTTATAAAACAGTATATAAACAACTTATTATACATGCAGAAATACTGTTATTATGAGGAAGAATGTTATTACACTTTGAATTCGATAAATATTTGGATATTTCTTTCTGGTACTTACTCGCATACTTCACCAACTTGTTGCTCTGAGACAGGCAAAGACCTTTTGGGGAGCGTGTGAGCATAGTTAATGACAATATCTAAGCATTGCATCAATTCACTCGTATGGCACTGAGGTTCAGCAACCACCAAAGTTGCAAGAACTACAAGAAAAAATAGACATCATACGACATCATAGCACTAAAATTCTACTTTTAGAGTTGTTTAAAAGTACTTTAAAGTAGTACTGAGGCTACAAGGAAATGAACTTAAATAACCACTTTTAATTACCGATTAATAATTATTCTATTATTTAATAATTTTGATGTAAGCATAAACCAAAAATATTTAATTGGTTTGTTTTATTAAGGTAATTAAAAGACGAGGATTTAAGAATCAATTATAAATATTTGAAAACCATATGAAAATATATCAGAAAATAATACCAATAAAAGAATAATGGCGATTATGGTATATGTGGATATGGTTTCATTGAAGCAATTGCGCGAGGGGTTCAGAGAATCTTTTTTTAATTAAGTATATATGGGAAAACTGCTTTTTCGATGATTAAAATACTTTTTTAAAATGATTTTTCTTACTTTACATAAAAAAATTTATTCACATTCATATGCAACGTGATATCCATGCACACGGAAGTATTAAATAATAATGTTTTAAGCATTAATTTTTTTAAAATTAATTTTAAAGTTTAAAATTTTAAAGGAATACTAAAATAACTTTCTAGAATTATTAATCTATGTACCAAGATTAAAATATGAATGAATCAAAAACAAACAAATATCTAAAACTTCCTTTAAATTTCTCTGATACTTCTTTCATGAATTATTAACAATATTGTAAAAATCATATAATTATCGCATTTCAAAAGTATAAATGATTTTAGTAAAAATTTTAAATAACTATATTTTATGAAAGATTTTTAGTATTAAAATAAAGGAATCAAATCTTAACTGGTAAGATATTGGCATAGTTTCAATTAACTAAAGTACCGAAAATAATTATTTTTTGGTAATGATGAAGAAAGGAATAATTACTTGCAATGCAGGTCGAATAAATTTTAAGCAAAATTATGTATTTATTTTTTAAATATATTACTGCAGTTAAAAATAATATAAAAATTGTTGAATAGTTAACAAATATTTATTGAAATTAAAAACTATTTTTATTTAAAATTGCGAAATTCAAACTTTTACTTTATAATAAAAGTATATTCTTATATCATTAAAATACAAAAAATTCATTTTTATAAAATACAAGTTTTGTTAAATAATAGTAGTTCAATACGAAATAAAAACTTTCTCCATATTCTTCTGAAATCCATATATTTCTCACTGTTACACATAATAAACTCAGATAATTGCATACATATAAGCAATCAATTACTGCAACAAAATAACATAAGTATTTATACATATTTTTAATTCTATACCATCCTAACAAATTATATACTTTATAAATCTCATAATTTCTATCATTAAAGGAAATTGAATTTAGTTTTTAAATGTTAATTTCTTCCTGTTAAAATTAAATTTAAATCCATATTAAAAAATTAAATAGAAGTCCTCATTGAAAAATTTAAATGCTATTAATTTGAAGAAGAGCTAGCATGATGGTTATAAACACATTTCTTAAGTATGATTACGAAGTATGATGTACCAAATTATCCTCATACCTAAAGTTAATCCCAGACCGAGAAGACACTTCATCTTTGGTGGAGGTGCTAGTACAAAGTTGGGATGGTTTTGGAACCCTGACTGCTTTAATACCAAGTCAGCCACTGGATCTTATATAAGGATGTCGGTGATTTTTAAGAAAACAGAAGGAAAAAAAGATGGCATACTCTTCCTTTCCCCAAATCATCCAACCATGGAATAATTGAAACACTACATCACAGACCTGCGCATTAGTGACCACAAGGATTGTGATATCTTTTGTTTTAAAGATGGACCTTGTTTGGATAGTCATCTGTGTCACCATGCCCTTGGATTTAGTTTCTGATCTCCAAGATTTTGCAATATCACTTATTAGGACATTAACCTGTGGCATAACCTAAATGATTCATGATGGACTAGCCACTTAGGTGGAAGTACCAATGAGTATCATCAATATTTAAAAAAATGTATGATATTACAATTAGAAATTAAATAAAGATAAATAGAAGAAGCCTAAATTTAAAAAATAAAAATATTTTATCTTTTAATTCCATAATTTGAAATTAGTGGTTTTGAAATTTTCCGATCTAACTCTAGATTCTTAAATGAAATGAAGAAAACTATGCGTTTTTAAATATGTTCAGCTGCGCAATTAATTAATTTGGTTCAGAATTAAATTATTGAATTATTTTTAATTTTACATCAAATTCAATAAAAATTTTAATCATGCACTAAATATTATTGTATTTTGAAATTTATGAAAATAACATAGACTTGTTATGTATTCTAAGTAAAAAAGGAAGTTTTAAAAATGCAGAATGATAATCATAATAATAATAACAATTTATGAAACAAGGATTGTTTTATTTTAGTTTTTTAAAAAGTACAAAAATATTAAGCAATGTTAAATATTTATAAAAGCAGAATGATTTTTTTAATTAATAACTACATAAAACAACAAAATAATAAAAATGAATGATAAGAAAATGTAATTTATGTTCTATCAAAGAATTAACATAGGAAAATTTTAAAACAGCAAATATTTTAAATAATAATTATTAATTAATTTTAAATAAGATTAATTTATGTCTTTTAAGTTAAAATTTAAGTCAAATTTAATGAAAAATTGATTCATTTAAGCTCTAAATTATCACAAAATGTAATAAATAACAGATTTAAACATTTTAAGTATATATTTTTTATTTTAAAAATTTATTTTTTTAAATTTGCATTAGATTTTACAATAGAACAAATTATACATAATTAATATTTTTTTAGTAAAATTTGACAATCTTATTAATTTTTATACAGTAAATTGTATAGCTAGGTAGACGGCCTTGGCCCACCATGGGGCTGTTGCACCAATCATGATGAAATTGTATAGCTATTTAATTTTTTAATGATCTCATATCTTACATTACTATTTGTTAAAAGTATAATATTTTTGTTACATTTTGAATTTAATTTTGTTAATTATAGCTTCAATTACGTTTATAATTTAAAAAAAATATTTTTTTAAATATATATTATATTATTGAAATTAAATTATTCTGAAAATGCATGGCAAAAAGGAAAAGACGTACAAGGAAATATAATTTACAGAATTTCCTCTTTATTGAAATAACAAGCCATTATATTAGACTAAATCGATTCATGTTTTAAAATGTTTATAATTTTTATTAGTAATAATTGAGTAGCCTAGTAAGGCTCTTTCTTCAAAAATTTCACTTAATATAAATTAAAAAAAAAAAATTAAAAAAAAAATTAACTCAAAGTATGCAATTCTAGGGATTTAAAAAAAAAACAATTTTTTTCTTTAGATTTTCAACCTTAACTGATATTATCATTAAAGGACCTTATTTCCTCATTACTGACGATCTTTCATATCCATTACTTAATAAATAGTTGGTGATTATCCTTTTTTGAAATCCATTGTTTTCAAACAATTGATTCTGTGTATTCAAATATTTTTTTTTTTTTTACTTTACCAAGATAATTTGCAATTCTTTGCGTGTAGTTAATTTTGCTATCTCCTTTACTGAATATAGTTGATAGGAAAGAAATATTATTGTTGATAAATATACTGAAAAGCTTTTAATAATGAACAGTGCTGACATCTGGTGAGGAAATAAAATTTCACAGCAAAAAATCATTTCAATATTAAAAATATATCTACCTATTTCTGTGCACAAACACACAAATATAGGTATATATATATACACATACACATACATATGTGTACGTGCTACACTTTCATAATCATTTCATATATATATATGAAATATAAGTTTCTCTATCCTTATTTTATTAATTCATTACGAAATTTACTTTTTTTTTTTTTTTTTTTTTTTTTTTTTTTTTGCTGCAATTTGAAATTTTCCAAATTATTTTATGGCTTGTTATTGTATAGGATTGGCTTCGTGATTGATTTCACATCCAAGGTTTTTGTGACATTTCTGCTGTTCGAATGCTTAACTTGCAATGCTGAAATGTGTATATCTATATTAAAAAACTTTTCATGTAAACATCGATTAAGCTTCATTCTTGACATTTATATCGGGCATTCAATTTTCTATGCTTCTTGTTTTAAAAGAAATCTTATTTTTATCAAAGTGTTTTTTAACCTGCTGAAATTATTGTTTTTATTTTCTGTATCTAAAGTTACAGATCTAGATAAACGAAGGTCCTTAATATGCATTTGTACATTTAAGTAATATAAATATAAACAAATAATATACACATGTATATATATTATATATATGTCTATGTTAATACGAAATATTAAATGCTTAGTTGCTAAAAATTATTTCGTATAGAAAAGCAAAAAGATATGATGTTTTTCCGAAAATTTATATTATAATATGGGTAGAAATTTAACAGGGAATTTTAATACTAAATGAGGAAAAGATTAGTACAAGTGACACTGATTATGTGCCAAACGGAATTTCATAATGAATTTGATTGAATTATAAAATTAAATTATACTTAAACCATTTATCACTTCATATTTATACTGTCTTTCAGTTGTTATTTTATACGAACAAGTATCTGAGAGCATTTATAAAAATCCTAATTATGACAAGATTGATTAAATGTCACTTTTACAATATGAATTTTTAATTAAATACTTTAGTCTCAGTTATTCAAATGCTTTTGTATGACGTAATAAAGATTAGATCAAGGCTACCAAAGAGGTATGACGTTATATTTTGACACTTTTATAAATTAATGATACGAAATTGTAAGTTTATGTAAGTTAAATGGGTAATAGTTTATAATAACTGTTAGCGATAATCAATCACACGATAAAAATGATTCTATAATTCCATCAATGAAAGGTTGATACTAATAGTGTACTAGAGACAGCCAATAATTATAATAATAAAAAAAATTATAGCCAAAGAAGTGTAATAATACCGCCACTACGGTGTACCAGAGATAGCCAATGTTAGGCGATGAAGGTAAAAAATAGTATTTTGGCTTTACTTTTAAGGATACCTGACCAAATATTAAGCGAGTAGTTGAGAAAAATCTGGAAAATTTGGATCAAACAGTCCTGACAATTCTTGCTAGGTACTTATATAAGTTGTCATTGAAATAGATGATTGTAACAGACACTGCAAGCGGATGCGAATCTGAGCTCTCGTATAAGCTGGTTGAGAACGAGAGAACTGACGCTGGTTGAGAACTACTGAGCCGCGAATTGGACAATCTTTCTAATGCACGCAAAATGTAAATTAAAAAAATACCATCCTTCTTTCTTATAAAAAGGAATTCTAATAATGATATTTCATTATAAAAGAATTTTAAAAGGTTTGATAAAAATTTTGTTAGTTCTTATTAAGCTGCGGAATTTCGTTATAACTAGTATAATATTCAGAATAGTATCATGTCATCATGTAATTAACTAAACATAAAAATTATAGTCCTCAAAGATTTCCAAACTGCGAAACTTTCACAATCTAGTATTTGATATAGATATGACTTTCAAAAAATTATTGTGATGCATAATAACTTATTATCTTTTTCTTTTTTTTAAACTTATTATTTATTAAGTGTAGCGTTTTGTGGGTCCTATTCAAAATCGAAATACGTCCGACCAGGTTTTTCTTGTTTTCTTGTTTACTCTGAGAATGGAAAGAGTAATCCATAATCCTATGTTAGGATCATCCATAATCCTATGTCAGGATCAAGGATCTGGGAAAAATGGGATTCCCCCTCCTAAATATAACAATCAGTGTGTATATTCTAAATTGCAATTGGACCAAATACAATATTTCGTCAAGAAATGAACACCCCATGTTGAATACATATAATAACTTAATAGGCACTACATCATCATCAGTTGCAATATAATTATGTCAGACTTCATACAGGTAAAAGTTGATATTACTTGAAAGAGTTATATTACGATAATTAATTGTATAATATGAATATTTTTTAATTATGCTTATTCACTTTATAAAAGCGGGATATAATTTTTATAGGATAGTATGATCGTTTCTATCGGTTTTAATATGTGCAAGAAATAATCTGATGGAATAATGTTTATCTAATTAAAAGCTGAAGAATTTTAATTATTATTAAGAATAATTTGGTCAAATATATAATAGATTTAAAATTATTTTTTGAAATTCGGCTTTAAGAATTACTTTTGAATAATACTGATAAACTGAGGTACAAACTGTGTTTAATTTGCAAACAAATGAAAATAAAACATGAAAATTCTCATACGGAGGAAGTATCTCATCTCGATAACTCACATCAGTCGCATATCCTCCATGGAACTGATATAGGCCGTTGGAACACATGCACGGCAGAGAGATTCCAACCCAAAAAATGATTCCCCTTCCTTTAAAATTTTACCATTCAACAATGCAATATCGGAATTATCTGGTGTCTTTCTTCTTCCAGATCAGTATACGACCTACATAACTGTCCAGGATATATCTGGTTAAAGAGCTTCTATACTTGTATCGAACATGATATATATAAAGATCATTTGCTGTCTTGGTAACCTATTCTCTAAATGAATATTTCTCTGATGTCAATTAAAATAGATGCACAAAAGGAGTCATCTTGCATAGGTCCTTAATTGCCAAGACATCTTTGTACAGTATAGCGGATATTATCGTCATGTCGCAAAATGAGTTGATACACAGTATTATTCCTCTTTTTAGGGGCTGAAAAAGCTATAAAGCGATCTTCAGGAGGAATTGTAATGATTGGCAGACTTGAAACATGTCTGCTTGAAACTGAATTTTCATATTGGAATTGTTTTAGTACGTCTAAAAGCACCAGCACGTGAAAACACATATTCATCCAATTGATCGTCCACTATCTTAACGATTTGGATAAACAACTTCTTCCAGAAATTGCCAAAAATTTCTTCATGCCAATAATTGTTGACTAAGAAGCTTTGAAAAATATACATAAGTTAAAAATGATATTCCCCGTTTTCTAAATGTAAAAAAAAAATAGTTAATACTGGGTATAATAGTAAAAAGTAAAACAGTACTCTGGTAAAATAATCTGGGTAAAATAGTACTCTTTGAAAAATAGTACTAAGTATAATTATTTTCAAAGAAAGTTATAAAAAGCCCTCCTATGATATCATGCAAATAAACCATATTTATTTATCTTGATCTTCATTTATTAAAAGGTCAGCGTCATAAAACGAGTCATACCTAAAATTTTGGAGGTCTGAATATATTAATTATAGCTAACTAAAATCTTATGTTGTTTTTATTTACATTGAACATTAGATGTAATATTTTCTAGAGAACCCGATATTTCATTGTAATGTAATGTTTTGAAGTGAATGTTTGTTGAAATTGTCAACTCAGTAAACAACAAAATTGAAACTTAACAAAACAATTTTATTTCTAACAAAAAAAAAAAACTCAAAAAGCTTACAAGAATTTATTGCATGTCTTGAAGATAAATATTAGCAAAGGACTGTGCTACGTGTGAATTCTTGATGGTACCCTTGGGTTTGGCGCCAGCAGGTGGAAGAACAGCCGTGCACTGTTTGCCTTCAGGTTCGAAACCTGAGCAGAGGACGCCTGGAAGACTGGACACGACCATCTCGACCACATTATTGAAGGAGTCCATAGCTTCCTTTCCACATTTTTCGGTGCCAATTGCCTTGAATTTAGTGTCCAACCATTTGTAGCCGCTATTAGAAATATTCAAAATAATTATAAATACTGGAATCTATTACCACATTTAATAAATATCAATTTTCTTCCCCGAGACTTCTGGAAGACTTAGTATTTATACTGTTATTGTACTTATACTTAGTATTATATAATCATCTCGACCTCCAACAATGTTCTTTTTCTTCGCCTATCCCCAAAGTCCAGCGGGGCTAGACTAGGTCCATGAATTCAAATACCCGAAGAAAGTCCAAGACCATCAACCGACTGTCAAAGAGATCCTGACATCTGAGCCCCAGGCACGCCAATATGTGAAATGGAGAAGTCTGCTCTCCAACAATGTGATCGAGATTATTATATAATACTAAGTAATGTTCAAGCATTCTTTCACAATTTTAAAAGTATTTTAAATGGCTACCTTTACTGATTTCGCGGTATTATTTCTAAAGTATATGTAAATAATTATACTATAAAATTCCCATTTATATTTACTAATTAGCTTAATATTGAAATTTAAAGAAATATGATTTTTATAAATATAACTTCAACTACAAAAGTATAGCTTTCAAATATTTTTGTAGTTAACACAAATACCAATTTTGGTTATGCTGTTCTATTTTGTGCCATAATGCTTTCATGGAAACACTACTGTAAATTTCGTTAATGTAACACTATTATTTATTCATGTTTACGCCGTTATTTTAATTTCTGGCAGTCGGTAATCTATCTAGATGTATTTAGGTTAAAAAATACATGCGTTGCGTTTTTACCACAGCATTAAGCTTTGTTTGTCACGCACGCTGTTTTTAAAAATCTATGAGTCCCGTAACAAGACATTCATATGTTCACACTTAATAGTAAATCTCTAATTCAATTATTTAAATAATTAATGTAAAGCATTCATTAGTTCTATTATGCAGAGAACAGAAATATGCTAGGAATATAAAGTAATATTTTCGTGATGGTTCACAATAATAGTGTCTCCAACTACATGCAATCATTTTATTTTTTTTTAGTTATTTATGTTTCAAAAATATATGCACATTTAGGTGCATGAGCTGAATGAAAATGATCTTCTCGGCTTAAAATAAAGCCGAGGTCGTTTTAGATGTTACATGTTGAATTCATTTTGTTTTCTTTCTTGTAATATTTTGTATTACAAGAAAGATTACCACTACATGTTTATTCAAAGTTATTAGTTGTTTGATAGTTAATTATATTTGCATGATTCATCATACTGCAAAATTAAATATAGTAATTATTATTTAAAAAAAAATTAGCAATCATTTTCTTAATTATTTTATGTTATTATTTTTTATTACTTAATTATTTTCTTATTTATTATTTTAATTATTATTTTATTATTCATTAATTAATTTATTAATTAACAAATATTTTCATTACTTATCTAAATATAATCAACATGATTATAAGTTTGAAAATTATTAATTTGTAGTAATTATTTTTTATTTATAAATGACTTTTTAAGAAAAAATTTAATTATTTTTGTTTCTAGGTTAGCGTGAAATAAGGGGTAATTTTGTTCTAATAGTTTGAGGAGGCTTAAAAGTAAGAACTAGAACTATTTGAGTATGAACTACAATATTTTAAGAATTAAGAATTGTACATCTACTTTTAACTTTTCACAAAAGTATTAGTAACTACTCTTCAAATACTAAAAATATTATTCTAGATTATATTATAAAACATGCATGATGATTTCTATAAAATATACGTTAATGAGAAAGATGAAACTTTGTATTATTATTTGACGTTTAAATTATTTATTACTATTAAATTATATTTAGGCCATTGTTACTAGACTTAATTTTAAAAAAAGAAATCGTTGTTTATTAGAAGAAAAAAAATGTCAAATTAAATTTAAGCACAAAATGTGAAATATACATAATTTTCAACATATTTAAAAAAATTTTCAAACATGCGATTTATCTGCCGTGATTTCTTAAAAAAGAAAGTAGCAGAGCACTGTCTAATTACAAACATTTTTAATATAAAAAAATGAGACAATTTTTTAAACATACTCTCTCTACAATAAAATTAAATAACGTTTACTTGTTTTTAGTCATTCTAACTCTTGCACAATGCATTAGTCTTACTTAATTTTTAAAAAATTCAATTATTTTTTATGCATTGAAAGGACATTGTTGGTATGAACATTTACTTTTCTGTCGAATTGTATAAAAAGGAAATCAAATGTAATACATTACCAGCAAGTGGTTGGCAATCTGTCTGATGGAGGTTTCTCAGATAAATCTTCTAAAGCGGCTTCTATGTAACTGTAGTATCCCTTGGCTTCGTCGGTCTTTGAGGTATCATCTATGCACTGGGCGTGTTTCAAATAGTCTGTAAAAAGATTAAACAAATTTCAGATTACATTATATTTTAATGCAATTTGAATAACATCCAATGACATAAACATGATACCAACTTAGATCGTTTAATTTCGTTTTAACATTTTTGAAAATGTGGAAAATAAAACATTGTTTAAAGTTTATAGAAGAGCTTTATTAGTGTCATCAAGCGTTTTATAGATTATGTGAAAAATAGTTTGCCGAAAAATCCATTTTTCCCTTTTGATATTTTAATGATTGTTCAATTATGGTTGTTATTATACACTTGTAATTTTGGTTCATTATGCAATAATAATTACGGCTGCGATCACTACAAAACATTAACTTAAGTGTATAAAAAGTCGTGGTGAGCGTTCATCACAGTTAAATAGTAAGATTTAATTATTTATAGAATTGTTCGTTTTGTGATTTGACCTGACGGTTAGAGCATTGGAATTTGAATTAATACATCTTATCATTTGAATTATACGTCTCCTCATTGTTATTCATGTTTTTTAAAAGAATATTGTTAAATGATATTTGTTGCATTTTTTTTGTTATATAATAAATGCAACTAACTTTAATTAAACAGAACTTTTGGGTTTTAAGAATTTTGAGTAAAATTAATCCAAATTTAATTATTAACATCGAAAACTTTACATATAAAATGCTTTAAACGATATATATAATTAAATATGATGTAATCAATTATATAAATCTGAATAATGTACATGCTTGAAACAATATGTTAATTCATATTTATTAACAATTTTTCAATTTCAAATTAGTGAAATGTAAAATGACTTTGTGTTACTTAACGAATTATTATTAAATATTGATATAAAATATTTGTTTTAAACATGCATTGGAAAAAAACTCTGTACTATATATTTTTTGAAATCCTGCACTCACCGGTTCTCAACTTAGATCCTTCTTTACAGAAGTCGTTGTAAGCAATCTGGGCTCCTTCAGCTAAGAATCCCATAGTTTGCAGTTGCAGAGGGGTCATGCATTTGTTTTGGAATTCTTCAGCGCATTTGTAAGCTTCATCCATATTGCTGAAAATATACAGAATAAAATTCAAGCTTGGAGTATTTTAAAATTTTAAAAATTTACCAAATAGATGCATTTTAAAAGTAATCTTACAAATATGTGCAGAAAAAAAATCTTTTCTGTTTAGCAAAGTTAAAAAAAACTGGTAGATATATTTTTTTCTATTGTTTTTTTTTTCTTTCGATTATTATCTTGTAATATAAAAAGAAAATTATTGCTCCATTTATAGATAAATTTTTTTTAGTTTTAATCATTATTATTTTTAAATTTTTTTAAATTGTTCCTTAAATTTTTTTTAAATTGTTCCTTAATAATAATAGCTGTTTGATATTAATAGTTGTTATAATTTTTATAAATTTTAATTTGTGCTAATATGAATAGCTATTATAAATTTTATTTTGTGCCAATAATAATAATAGCTGCAACAAATTTTATAAATTTTAATTTGTGCTAACATTAATAGCTGTCATATTTTTTTGTAAATTTTACTTTATATTAGTATGAATAGCTGCTACAAATTTTATAAAAAAATATAACTTTTAAATATTGTGTAAGGTAAGATAAGAAAACAAAGGAAAAAGTGTATAATAAAGTTATCTTTTGAAAAATAGTAAAATAACTGCCTTTTTTTTTTCTTAATTTGAACATTATAAATTGCTTCAGAATGCAATATCCAGTTGTGAGAAAGAATTGCTTAGGTTAAGAAAATTCCTTTGTAAATTCACAATTCACAATACACTAACCATCAATGTTTCGTAAAATAAAAAAAGTAATTTAAGAACCTACTTAGACACAATTGAAAAAAAGTGAAAAATAAATTTTTACCTGCAGAGTTTCTTCACTTGGTCCTCGGTCGTTGGGAAGCTCTGTCCCATTTCCTTGCGAAAAGCAGACAGTGGATCTCCGCATTTCGTTAGTCGGTCGAAATGGCAGTTTTCGATAGCTGCCCCAAGAGCTCTAGATGCTAAAATATACAAAAGTAGTTTATAATTAAACGTAAAGTAGTAATTAAAAGATAGTTAGTAATATAAAAAAAATTTTAAGTCAATTCCTACTTTTTTTTACACTATATTGCAGTATTATATTTCACTATATTGCAGTACTAATTGAAGTACTATTTTTCACTATACTGCAGTACTAATTGCAGTACTATTTTTCACTGTATTGCAGTAATATTTTTCACTATATTGTAGAACTATTTTTCACTATATTGCAGTACTATTTTTTATATTGCAGCACTAAATGCAGTAATATTTTTCACTATATTGTAGTACTAATTGAAGTACTATTTTTCACTATATTGCAGTACTAAATGCAGTAATATTTTTCATTATATTGTAGTACTAATTGCAGTATTATTTTTCACTATATTGCAGTAATAATTGCAGTACTATTTTTCACTATATTGCAGTACTAATTGCACACTATATTGCTGTTTTACAAGGTCAAACAAAACTGGTAGACACTGGTTTTTTCCTATTGTTTTTCTTTTTTTCAATTATTATCTTATAACATAAAAAGAAAATTATTGCTCCATTTATAAATGAATTTTTTTTTGTTTTAATCATTATTTTTTTGAAACTTTTAACTTAATTGTTAAAAATTCTTTTGTGTACGTAATTAAATATTTTTTTAAAAAATTATTTATATAATATTAATATTTATATACATGCTATTATAAAATTTCTAAGTAAAATTTTAATATGCTTTAAGTTGGATCAATTTTGTTTATCACGTTGCTTTTTGTTTCGTTTTGCTGTAATAATGATACACACCCTACTTATTTGTTTGAATATTGAATGATTTGTCCTTTATAAATAATTTTCATTCATTTTTTTAAGTTAGAAAAAATTCTCTCTCTTCTCACACACTTTCCATCCCTCTCACTAATTCATTCACATGTTTCATTTCCATTTTGTTCCCTCCTTGACTTAGACTAGAACCCAGGATGAAAAAATAAATTTTTTTCCACCGATCTACACGCTTCGCCACTGACGGTATTTATTCCTAAATTTATATCCTGCTAAAATATCTTATGTAAGAGAATTTTTTTTCTCTCATATAAAACTAAAATTAATTAATTAAATTTAATGAATTAATTAATATTTGAAAAAACTGTATTAACATCAAGTGACATCCACTACAAGTTTAAAAAAAATGTATTTGAACTTGAGTGGATGAATAAAAAGTATTTTATTAACGATTAAAAATTTCAACAGGATATATAAATATATATAGGGAGAGTGTGAACTAATAGTAGGAATTGAAAAATAGCGAACTAATCATATTAGTAACATAAAAAATATATTAAAGTTCAAAATTAAAATAAGGAAAAGTAAAATAATAAATAATAGGAATATAGTAAAATAATAAATAAGTGAAATATAATAAATAGTAATGAAGAAATAGAAAAGAATCATATAAAATTTGTATATTGTAAATAAAAATTGTAAATTATATAATTGTAATGGCGTATAATTATATAATTGTGTATTGTATAGTAAAAATTGTATATATATATATATTTAAATTGGAATATAGTTATAATGGTTTATTTGCCAACATTTTAGACCATTTGTTGTATAATTTTATTTCTGTTTATTTCTGTGTTCATATATTTTATACATATTTGCATTTTGAATATTTTGTGTTAATTTTTAAAAGTGTCAGAATTATAATTGTTTTCATTACCTATATATTTAATCATAAAGTCAAAAGCCAAATTATGATATACTTATTAATCAGCATGTTAAGACATTTTTAATTATTGCTTTTGAATAAAATAAAAAAATATAGCTAAATCAGTTCGATCTAAATTATTATTAATCTATACGAATTACAAATTGCAGTATATATTCTTATTTATTGAGTGATTAATATTTAAAATTAAAATATTTTAAGTTTTTTTTAAATATCAAATTGATTAAATCCAATATAAGTAGAAAAATTCGAGTTATTATTTTTTTTATCGTGAAAATATTTTCAAATATTTCTAATTCAATCAATAAAAAATAATTGCATTAATATTTCTTGACATTCTACAAAAATAAATAGGCGCTGATCAAAAATTAAATGTACTTTAAAATTAATTTATCAAATAACAGGAATTAAATTATTTTAAAATTCTATGGTTTCATTAATAATTTAGAATAAATATTTTAAAACTTGTCAAATTTACATTCTTCCTAAATTTTTTGTGAAATAATGTTGTTAAAATAACTTTAAATACATTGATCATTGTAATTTATTTAAATTGAACTAATACTACCTAAGGAAATAATATTTAAATATTTCGAAATTATTGTTACTCAAATTTAGTTTTTATGCAAATAGAAATGCTTTAATTTGTTTTATTATATTTAAAAATGTCATAATATATAAAACATAAATATACAAATATTTCTACATTAAAAATATTAAAATACTAATTATTTTTGTGGAAATTATTTACCACAAAGGCATATGAATAAAAGTCAAATAAAAGTGTGTATTTCAAAAAATTAAAATTATTTTATAATGAATTCCACTTTATTTTAGCATTGAAACATTTAAATAAAATTATCCGTTATTCATTACATTATTTGTTATTCATTTAATAAATATGAATAGCTAAAATATTTTTCTAAATATATAATAAATAAAATAATTAATTATAATTTTATGAATAAAAATTAAAATGCAACAAACAAACACATTAAAATTAATTTTGATAAAAATCAAGAAATTCATTTCAATTTGAATATTATTGCTATTTAAATCCATTCCAAATGTCCTACGATTATCTCGTATGTCTATCTCAAAACAATCCTATAAAGCAAAATTACGATAAATTTTCATAAAATTGACACGATAATTATATTCAATTGTGTTTTATGCCCAGTCTAAAATCAGATAACATAGATTGTTTATGAAAAACTTACCTAGAGCAAGAAATACTAACTGTGCTATTACAACCTTCATATTCGGTTCTAGTTCACAAAGCTCCTATGCTAACCTTGCTCAGCGCGGTAACATTTATATAACTTACAAGTGATGTGCAGAGAACAGAAGTGAAGTAAAATGAAACAAAAAGTCTTCTTTTTGTTTCTACATACAGGAAAATACTAGGGATTTTTCATTGATGTTTGATTTCTAGTCTGAGGGAAAACACCCTCGGGCTAAGAAACTCATCACCTTTTTTTTTTCTTCTCTTCTTTTTTTTTTCCTCCATTTTCTCACGTGGTTATCTTTTGCCTGATATGCGCTGCTAGTGTGTCCAGCGTGAATCATTGCAACGTTTTGTTCTTCCATTAGCATTTTCACGGTCAGATCCACCGTTGCACTTTCCTTAGGACAGGACGTTTTTCGCTGAATCGGACGTCACATGACGTCAGTTAATGAGACACGAAAGTGTTAAGACGTAATTAAATTCATTTGTGGCTCACTTTTTGCTTTTCAAGCTCTTATTGTTGTTCTGGAAAGTTTGAATTGTTTATGGGATGGGGAAAACATTTCGTTATTAATTTTATCCCTATTTAAACACGTTCGGGTTTTCTTTGCAAATCAAACAGGTGGAATTTCTTGAATCGTTAAGTAATCTTAACTTGTGATTACGCAGTAAATAAAATTTGATATTCTGTCAACACAACCTTAGATGGATAAATACGTTTTTTGTTTCTTATTTTCAAACCGCAACTTGGATAAAAATAGAAAAAAAAATATTTTTTAATGCTATACGTTGCAGAAAAAGACTATATAATTTCTTTTAGTAACTCTAGTTGCCTTCTAATGGGTTTTCACATTAATTTTTGTATTCAAATCACCTAATTATTAAAATCATTAATTAGTTGTCTTTCTTAAGCTTTGTAGATTATAGCAATTCACATATGGTTATTATTAGATGACTGATGCTATTGCATTAAAAATTCCTGTTATAAGAAATAGGTACATTTTAAGCATTTTAATAGAGATTGTTTCAAACATTTACGAAATATCTTTATCATAATTAATAAAAAATAAATGTGCAAATAATTTTATATTCGAAAAAGCACTATACAAATAAATTTTGCAAAGTGTAATAGAATAATTCATGTAATTCTAAAAGGTGAAATAAATACAAATCGAAAGTTTCAATCATTAATTCAATTTAATTTACTCCTTATTATTATAATTATTATTTAATTACTCTTTTTTATCATTCCTTTTCATCAGGGGTCTCTAAATTACAGATCGCTGGCCAAATCCAACTCACCACAGTTTATTAGTTTATTTTGATGATATTTTAAATTTTGCAATGTAAATACATCATACAAAATAGCAATCAGAAGTTTCTATGTAGCAATCAATTAAAAACCAATAACTAACATACACTTAACATTAAGCTGAACATTTTAACTTTAATTTGTCCTAAAAATTTTCAATAAGTCACATATATTGGCAATTTATCTAAATTGAACATTATAATTATGATTCAGGAGATTTAAGTAGCTGTAGCTTTCCACTGACAATTATTTACAGTTGTGAATCTAATTTACTAATGAAAATTATCATAAACGACTTCCAGTATTCATCAGATAACTTGAATTTGTAAATATTGTTTTATATATTTACTTTTTGAGCATGTTTTTTTCACATAGATTAGTAACTAGTTTCGAAAGCAAAAAATGGATATGATATGATAAATGCATGGTATGGTATAAAATATAGTACATGGTACGTGTATAAATAAATGGTATAAAATATTTGATATGATAATCTAGCTCAGTAATTTAGTGTAATAATCAGTTTGACCCTTGGGTTAAAAAGTCTAGAGACACATGTTTTACATCATATTAATTCTATGCTAAATAATAAATCAAAGTCTTCATAATAATTCTGTCTTAAACAATTTTAAAGCATTTCTTAAACAGCATTCATTTAAAAATATATAAACAGTATATTTAGTTAAAATTTTTAGTGTTGTATTTAATAAATTTTATAGTTATAATTTACTTTAATGTTCTTATAAACTCATTATCTAAGATCTTTAAACTTGATGCAATCAGTACATCCGATTTCACACGGAAAATATAAATTTTTCAATAACTATATGTTATCAATTGTGTAAACAAAACGTTCTTACGAGATAGTCTGATTAGCTGTCATCGGTCATTCGAAACAATACTCTCTGTATTTCGTAAGCAATGATTTATTAAGCTAGTACTAATTTCTTTAAACGTAAAGAGAAATAAGAAACAAAACGAAAGCATTCACATGAAATATATAAAAATAATTTATTCCATAATATTTGAATGAGTGTGCAATGTAATAATAATATTTAAATTATTGAAAAATAAATTTATTACGTTGTTCAATTGAATTTGACTTTTTTTTAACAAATATAACTACTTATAACCGTATTAATAGTTATATAACAATAAAAAAATTTATCGTTAAAATTTTTTAATTATTAACTTAAATTTAAATTTATTAATTTTATTTTAAATTTAAGTTATTACTTAGTATTAGAAATTAATATTACAGAATAAAAAAATAGAGATTATTATTTTTTTAAATGGATAAATAAGGTAAACAAAAACAATGTGAGATAAAAATATTTTTATTCAACAAAGTTTTGCATTAAAATGCTATCTCAAAATTATTTTCTCCAATTAATAAATAATGTATGAACAAATATTTTTATCACAAAAACTGATTATATAATCTATTTATTTATCTTTACATGTCTTAAGGAAAATTTCAACTGTTTACAGATTACTGCTATACGTTTAGTGCGTAGATTCAAAAGAGTGATTCATTCAATCTGATCTTTTAAGAGATGTTGTATGGAGATCTTAATAAAATCTAATCAAGAAGAAGGAAACTTAGAGAATAACTTTTTATGTTTACTAAACATTTTAGAGTAGTATCCAGCCTTTTTATAATAACAATTAGTAAAATATTACAATATAATTATCTCAAATAAAATACAAAGTGATACTATAACATTGTTTCATACTCTTTACGAATTATAATTTTAATATTAATGATCTTCTAATTAACATCGATCTAGTTAAAATTATATTGATAAGCAACTGGTTGTTGTTAAATAAGTTTAGAGTTGTTTGAAAATCTGTTAGTTTTATATGATTTATTTAATAATTATTCTTATATGTAATATAATAAATCTACTTGAATATTATTTCATTCAATTTTGCAGAATTCTTCTCATACTATTTATACACATTGTCATTGTACAAAATTTTCTTCTTCTTCATTGGTTCAACAATCCCACAGTGGGCCAAGGCCGGCTGCCTCTGGCAGATATCGAGACACAAGGTTTTTTTTTATTTCTTTTTACGAGGTAGGATTGTGAATCCTACGCCCAATAAACATATCACTCCGGGACCTACGGTTTAAAGTGGATTCCAAACCTGCAAAATAAGGTTTTTGGAACATCCATGGTACCGCAGAGACTCGAACCCGAAACATGTGACATTTAACGTCAGACACTCGGCCATTAGGCCCCACTCAAAAATTTAAGCTACAATTTTAGTTATTTTAATGGTTTAGATAAAATATTGAGAATTATTTCGATTGCAAAATTGTATTCGATTGCAAAATTGAATTTATAGAACAATATCATAAAAAAAAAAAGAAAATCTAGCGTTTTTAACGGCATGCGCATAAATATTTTGAATACTTATTTAATGATTCTTTGAGTATTCCGAAAATGATTTTGATCAATTTCAACAGTAGTTATTTATCCGTTATTTCTTTAGCAAAAATTCATATTATCAGTAGTTATTTATTCGTTTCTTTAATAAAAATTAATGTCATCAGTAGTTATTTATCCGTCTCTTTAGTAAAAATTCGTTTCATCAGTAGTTATTTATCCATATCTTTAATAAAAATTCGTCTCATAAGCAATTGTTTATCCTTTTCTTTAATACAAATACATTTCAATATTTCTTTTGGAAAATTTTAAAGAGGATTTGTTCCTGCTGAACTTCAATTAACTGAAGTAGGCTTAACCAATATTATTAAGTGATATTGAAAAGTTCATTTCTCGATATTTTATATCTTTATAACTCTCCAATCTCCAAATCACTTTTCAGAAACTATAACCACCCCATTCATGCGAGCTAGTATCATTAATTTGAGTGTGCCTTACGTAATTTACAATTCTAATTTTCTCTTAAAAGCGAAGTACTCATCGAGGAATTATTTGTAATTTTTCTTGAAAATTCCAGGACGTGAACACAGTTGTTAGAAAATAGTTGGAGGCATGTAAGGATCAAAATGTAGGATGAATCAGCTATTGTCTTTTGGTGGATTATATAGAAAATCTCCGTCAGATAGGACATTTGAAGGACAAACATTGAGAATGGTACGATTTGGTACGATTCAATTTATAAGTGATTAATATGGATGAACATCATCGATTGCATATGCCTCATTAGGAATTTTTAACCAAAACGTATTAAAGAAGGGGTTAATATGTTAAAGGAAAAAAGATATTATTTATATTAACTGCCACCTATTTTTTCCTCTTTCATGATTTAATGATTTTGTTTCAAAATTCTAGCTTAAAAATCAAAAGTTCCTAACATATGGTATTTAGATGGTTTCTACTCTTTGTGAAAGAGTAGAACTTCAGGATACATTTTTTTATATCAGTTCTGTAATTAAAAGAAAAAGACTTCTTTTTATCATTTTCAACTTTTTTTAAGCTAGTATTATTAGTACTTAAGCTTATTAGTACAAAATTACGGAATTTTTGCTGTTTAAAAACAGCAAAAATTCAAATTCTTTGTAAAATAAATTTAAAAACTTCAATATGAATACTATTCCCTGAGAAATTTTCTGCAAATAAATAAACATTGAAATAAAATAAATACAAATTAAAAATTGGTTAAGGTAATTTTTTCAATAGAAATTGTTTGTTTTGAGATTGAAATTGCTTTACTCAAAGTAAGCTACCCAGATAATAATAAAAAAAGTTTTACCTTTTCAGAACCGAATCTTTCAAGAAATAATGCATAATTTGCTGAAATAATATGAAAATTTTACATTTTTGGAAAGTGATATGACTGAGTCTAAATCAGATTAAATAAAAGTAATTAAGAATGTGAGATAAATAATTAATTAATGTCTCAATTAGATCTTCAAATCGACCTTCAATTCAATTCAATGTCTTGAATTTGACCTAGAGAGGTCGACGTGGCCTGCTTTAGACTTGTCACGGGCCGTGACTACTTACAGAGTCACCTGTATAGAATAAGGCTGGCTGCTACAGATATCTGCATCCTTTGCAACTATGGCATGGCCACGACTGGAGTGCACCTCATCATATGCCCTACTGTTCTTAACTGTATCCCTTTTTGTATTACTGTCAATGCCTTTAGTGATTGTTTTTATCGTTCTTTACTGAATTGGGCTGCTCGTCGACTAATGACCAAGAGGTCGGAGATGGGCATAGAATAAAAAAAGATTTACCAAAAGCATAACATTGAAATTGAGGAATAATGACGTTTAAAAAGATTATTCGCATTTCTGGAGTATAAGAAAGGAAAAATACAACGCGTAAGCACATAAATATAATTATTATTTTTGTATAAACATAAGCTATTTTTGTGTATTGTCATTCCATTTTAGTATGTTTGGCCTGCTTTTAATTCTTCATTATATTCAAAAGAGCATGACTGTCACCATCCATCAGTATGCATTGAGTATAATCTGACTTAATCAACAAATATAGTCCTGGTTCTTATCTCTCATCCAGTTTAAAGTTGGTCACTTTTTTCATTAGTATTGATAAGTGTCTATTATCGTGGAGAATACAATGTGTTTATATAAATCAATGTTTTAAGCTTATTTTCTATCATGCTTACAATGGATTTAACTATTTTTTTACTAATAATGAAATAAAAAATTAGTTTCTGTGTCCTTAAAAATATATTTATTTTCAGGTGTAAAGCTTGATTATATTTTGTATAACTGTAGCTTGTTCACATTAACTATAAGTTATTATTTGAAACGTAATCAAAACTGACAATTTTTTTTTTTTTTTTTTTTTTTTTTTTTTTTTTTTTTTTTGTTATTATAAATAAATTTGAGTGATTATCAATACAAAAATATATCAAAATTTATTCATTTTAAGCATCATAAAATATACAATAGCAATTATTTTGATAATTATCGTGGGCAAGCTGTAAATAAAACATGTAAATCAGCAATTTTTATCAGATGCATAGCAAGAAATAATCTGTTTAAAACTATATTATTTTTTAAATAAAACACATCTTAATGATTTCTAGTTTATAAAATATATGAATATGAATGAAAAATATTAACATACTGGATTCAATTAATGTATAAAATTTAATTAAAAATATTTATATATTTTATGGATGTTTTCAGTTTATATATTTTAAAATAAGTAAAACTCTAATCAATTTTAATTTAGACTTTATTCTTTATTTTTTGAACAATAGTCAAATTTTGGTTACCTCTCTAGGGTGTTAAATTAAAAAAATGCATGTATTATTTTTAAAAAAATAATATATTGCTGTAAATAAACTACCATTTTATGAAGTAATTAATGAAGTTAATTACAATCTTTTGTAATTATATCAAAATAAATTTTTTTTGTAATAAAAAGATTTAAATTATTATGGAAAACTATCCTATTGTTATTATAGGATAGTTTTCTAATGTATGGGAAAATAAATTAGAAATTGTTTTTTATTGGAAAAACAAAGAACTTTCCTGTTGCTAATCACACGTTAATAAATTTGCATGCAATTTTAACCACACCTTGACCAACAACAACAAAAAAAGGATTTTGAAAATTAAAAGCTTTCCCCATGGAGACGAAGTACAATAATATCAAAATCACTTAGTCATTCCTCCAGACATGACTTAGCAATTCACTCTGAATTCGACAAGAAAGTTTCGACCTTGAAAAAAACTTGAACCGTCCAGAAACCTGTTTACAAGCCACGAGACTTATGATGTGCTAGAGTGAAGGAAGCAGGAAAGTTTACAAAATTGTAAAAAGTTTGTAGTTTGGAACGAAAGGAAAAAACTTATTGCGGTTTTTAAGGAGGAAAACTGCACCATGTCCATTTTATTCTGTGTAATAAATACAATATGAATAATCACTGCATCTGAAGAAAATAGCATTAATAAGCCGTTTCTTCCTGATACTCGGCCTTCAAAAGAAAATTTCGAGAAACTGAGAAATCATAATTCTTTTGACCTTTTTGACATGACATTAGTTTGACAGGAAGGTGATTTCGTGGTTTATAAAAGAAGAAAAAAAAAATGAGGTTTTAAGATATCACTGAACTTATCTGTTTCGTCAACAAGACACGTGGTGACATCGAACGATATAGAGTGAATTTTGGATATATTTCCTTGATGATTATATTGCTTAAATTCAAAATTTAAATGCCTTATGAATAAATATCTGATGCAATTTCGTAAGTGCATAGCTTGATTATTTAGCAATAAATCCAAAGTGAATATGTTGCTGATTTTTTTTTTTTTTTTCTGTCCTAATGAATTCAAATCTTTTACATGATTCAGTGGTTAATAAAAAGAAAAAAAAATTCAAAATCAATATATATTTTATGGAAAAAAAAGACTCGTTTTAATATATTAATTAAACATGTTAATTCCGAAAATGATTATAAGATGGCAGCACAATAGTTTTCAAGTTTAAATTTTTTTTATATTTATCGTCTGTTGGGCCTGAATGGCCGAGTGGCTAGCGCTCTGGCGATCGGTACCACAGGTTTCGGGTTCGAGTCCCTTCGGTGCCATGGATGTTTGTAGTGGTTCGGAATCCCCTTTAAACCGTAGGTCCCGGTCTTAATAAGAGCGTTGCGGGGGCATTGTTACTCCGCGTCCGTATCTTCAAGTTACACGCACCCCCTGGGTAATGCAAAGTGAGTAATATCTGTGCAGCGCTTGCCTTAAGGCATCCAAGACACAGCTGTCTAAGTGTTTACCGGCTGCATTGGAACAAAAAAAAAATATATTTATCTTCTGTAACTCCTTCAAATAACTAATAGTTTGTTAATTATAGGATCTAAGCCACAATAAATTTTACGATATTTTTATGAGATAAATTAATTCATCAAAAAATAAAACATTTCACAATTTTCAGAAACTTTATTCTTGGACATTATCTCAATTGACGCGATGCATTTCAAAAACGAAAGTGATGTCTACGATTTAAATGTGAGAATTGTTATTACTATACAAATTCTGAAATACGATAGGAAATTTAGAGTTTTTATTTCTATACAAATTATATACGATATGAAAGCAACTTCTGTTTCTATACAAATTCTCGAATATGTTATCTCTAGCTAATATGTTAGTTAAGATACTTTATCTCCATCTAATAATTAAACCTTACGGATATAAAATTGAGAATTTTTATTTCTATACAATATGAAAATAAGAATTATTATTCCTATTCAGATTCTCAAATATGATGGGCGATTGGGAAATACAATATTTTTTATTAAGAATAGTGCTTCATAAATCATATTTAAAATACAATATTAAATTTAAAATACCGTGAAATATCAAAACATTTTAATGCTCAACATACATAATTCATTAAAAACCATTACATTTTTGAAAAATTGATTGCTTAAAATATGTTAAAAGTTATAAGAATAGTTATAAAGTGTACTTATATATATATAAATTGAATGCATTCAATTTATATATATATAAGTACACTTTATAACTATTTGTGCATGTATATAAATAATTACAAAAATATCAAAACATTTTAATGCTCAACATACATAATTAATTAAAAACCATTACATTTTTGAAAAATTGATTGCTTAAAATATGTTAAAAGTTATAAGAATAGTTATAAAGTGTACTTTATATATAAATTGAATGCATTCAATTTATATATATATAAGTACACTTTATAACTATTTGTGCATGTATATAAATAATTACAAAAATATCAAAACATTTTAATGCTCAACATATATAATTAATTAAAAAACATAACATTTTTGAAAAATTGATTGCTTAAAATATGTTAAAAGTTATAAGAATAGTTATAAAGTGTACTTATATATATATAAATTGAATGCATTCAATTTATATATATATAAGTACACTTTATAACTATTTCAAAACATTTTAATGCATGTATATAAATAATTACAAAAATATCAAAACATTTTAATGCTCAACATACATAATTAATTAAAAACCATTACATTTTTGAAAAATTGATTGCTTAAAATATGTTAAAAGTTATAAGAATAGTTATAAAGTGTACTTATATATATATAAATTGAATGCATTCAATTTATATATATATAAGTACACTTTATAACTATTTGTGCATGTATATAAATAATTACAAAAATATCAAAACATTTTAATGCTCAACATACATAATTAATTAAAAACCATTACATTTTTTGAAAAATTGATTGCTTAAAATATGTTAAAAGTTATAAGAATAGTTATAGTGTACTTATATATATAAATTGAATGCATTCAATTTATATATATATAAGTACACTTTATAACTATTTGTGCATGTATATAAATAATTACAAAATATCAAAACATTTTAATGCTCAACATATATAATTAATTAAAAAACATTACATTTTTGAAAAATTGATTGCTTAAAATATGTTAAAAGTTATAAGAATAG